>OU343224.1:103251313-103296639 GCA_910596185.1 Chrysanthemum makinoi | reverse complement strand
AAAGGCTAAGCCTTTTTTACCCTGCACACACTGTGAATTTAATGACCATCACACTTATGACTGTCTAATGTATCCCTATTGTGATATTTGTGGTGACCTAACACATGACACCTCAGGACATGACATGATTATTCATTCCAGAAGAGGATCCACAACTGAATCCTCTCAGTCAAATGAGTCTTCTAACACCAAATGTAAAACATGTGGAAGCACTATCCACTCAACCACTGACCATGAATCTGTCGAGAGATTTAAAAAGGCCTACAAGGCCAAACCCATAATGTGGAAAACTAGAAGGGGGGGGGGGGTTGAATAGTTTTACCAATTAAAACTTCATTTTAATTTATTTAGATCGTCTTATGTCAATCTATTTGGATGTGTGTGTTGGATGTTGATAAACAAACATATAAAGGTAAGTAATGAAAAGATAAGAGTAAGAAGCACAAAACCACAACGCAAGTATATATAGTGGTTCGGCTACAAGGTCACCTTCCTTGCCTACTCCACTCCCCGAGTCACCTACTCGAGAGTTCGTAATCACTACACCAATCTCCTTATGGTGAAGAAGCCTTCACAACGTCGCCTACTCTTTTTCGGTACTAGGCTAACCACCGGGTTCTTTCACTCCAAGGTGAACCACACCTACACAACGTCGCCTACCCTTTATAAGGTACTAGGCTAAGTACCTAGTTCTTTCACTCCAAGGTGAACTACACCTTGACAACGTCGCCTACCCTTTATTAGGTACTAGGCTAAGCACCTAGTTCCATTGCAATGGAGGAACTACTACCACACTACACCAACGACTAATCCCAAAGGAGATCTACTCCTTTACAATATCATCAAGGATATCAATATCCTTGGATCTAATACTAGTCTATCTTGTACATCGAAGCACACCATATCGAATGTACATCTAAGGCACCTTTCACTAATGCCTTTGACTAGATCTACAAGACACCTTTCACTAATGTCTTGTGTCTTCACTTCTAAGCACCTTTCACTAATGCTTCTTTGTCTTGACTTCTAAGCACCTTTCACTAATGCTTCTTTGTCTTGACTTCTAAGCACCTACCACAGTGCTTTATCCTATAGACGATAGATACCCTTCACTAATATCTTCGTCTTGACTCTTGAGACATCTTTCACTAATGTCTTCAACACTACACTTCTTTGAAGAAAGAAAGGAATCATCAACAAGAAGACTTCAGTAGCCTTGATGATGAGGAAGCATGGCAACTCATGGACTTGAGCTTGCTCGACTTCAAAGGTGGTGATCTTGCCTTTAAGAGGAACCTAAAAGATCCCACAAAAACAAAACTACAAACATAGATCTCTTGGATCTAAGGTTAGTGAGATTTAACTTCAGTGTGTTAGAAAGGGTTGATCAATAATGAAGAAATGGCTCACTATTTATAGAGGAAAAATCCTACTGTTCCCCGGATCCCACAGATCCCTTCCACTTGGGATCCGGCTAGCACAAAGCTAGGGATCCATGGAATGCTCCTCTTTACCCATGGGTATTTTGGTTATGGGTCATGGGTCATGGGTTGAGCCATGGATCTTTGGCTAGATACAATGTATCTTTGAGTGCAATGCACTTAGTCACTTGGGTATGGGTTGATCAATGGGTTATGGGTATTATCCATATGTGATATAAGCATGATGTCATGCAATGGGTTATGGGTCAAGATCCATGGGTTATGGGCTTTGGGTTTTACCCAACTACATTCAATGTATTTGGTCAATGAGTCAAATACTTAAGTTTCTACCCATTTATATTACCCATTATAATAAATACTAGTTATGTATATATTTATCCAATATGTAAACACTAGTTGTTGTATATATGTATTACTACATCATAAAGTCACTTTTACTTGTTTAGTGTTTTATGTGAAAACATAAGTGTGTTAGTAAACTATTGGCTCAAACTATTACTTATTTTTATTTGTTTCGTTAATATGATTTTACGTTTGTTATCGACAAAACATTAGAAGATTGTAAAATATAAATAAACGTTTTTACGGTTTATTTATATTAACAATCTCCCCCTTTTTGTTGATGACAAAACATAAAATTATTTTAAGGAAAAAGTAAAATTCGTAAAAGTTTGAATTGTAGTTTTTACTTTTTTCTCCCTCTTTTTGTCGAAACAAAAAGAGCTTTGAAAAGAAACTAACACATTATTTTAAGAAAAAACATGTGAAAGAAAGAAGATAATATGAAAAAAATAGAGAGCAAGTGACAAGAAGTGTTCTCGTCATAACCCCCCCTTGACGAGTCCATCCCTTTGTGAGGTCGTCAGGCAAGAAAAAAAATACTAAGCTAGTTCATTTGCAACTATGTTTGCAAAGGATTTCGTCTATGTGGCGAATATGCTCCCCCTTGATGATTGCAACTTTACATAGGGACGTCATGAAATGTAATCCTAATATTGCAAGTGATTTTGCAATGTATTGCTTTGACACAAAGCTCCCCCTAGCTTAGGGTGTCAAAGTCTTCATGTGTAAATTGAAAATCTACAAAACAAAAGTTAGAAAACAAGTATATGATGCATAATTTCCTGCAATTAAGACTTAAGTTAGTAGAAAACTAGTCTTCTGTTACACGGATCCCACCGTTCCCTCCATGGAGGGACCCGTCTAGGCAAACTGTAGGGATCCGTCTATCTGTAAACAAAATACAGCAAAGGTGATGTAACAAATGATGTTAGCATCAAAGTGAGATATGTATTAGAACAATAAACATATCCTCAGAGCAAAATAGCAAATATCATGTAATTTCATTTAATAAAACTAGAGATATGATGTACATGACTCTAAAAACTAAGAAAATGAACAATACATGACATCGAATTACTAGACTATCTAAGTCCCGCTTGATACTAGGATACCACTAGAATCCTCTAGCTCAAGTTTGTTTAGGTTTAATCTTGTCGAAACGTTCAAGGAGGTGATAAAACATGAAGCGTTGATCTTCACGTACTTCATGTATCAAACTTTCAACATGTTGACAATGTTAACAATCTTTGTCATGGCTCGGTAGTGGTGATGGAAGAAAGGAAATTGCTTGATGTGAAGGATCAAGTGAAGCGGGTTGAGGAGCCTCAAAAGAAGGATGGATTGGTGGAGGCGCATTCGAGGATGGCTCAAATAAGAATGATGGTGGTGGTAGAGAGCTGTCAACTTCCATGTGGTTGAGTGGTTGATTTTGATGATTTCTCATAATCCAAAAGGAATTATTTGATGGTGACGGAGAAAAAGAAGCCGGAGCTAGTGTTGACTCAACACCGTGATTTTGTTCCACTATTCCTCCTAAAGAGGAGAATGTTGTCGGTGGTGGAGGATGAGATGGCCTAGGAGGCAAATCCTGTAGATTGTAAAGGTGTAGTGATGAGAGTGGGGTGGTGAATGATAAGGCTCTGGGCACTAAAGGTGACGGTTTAGTGGAAATAGGATTGTTTAGTTTAGGAGGTACGGTGGTGTTTGGCATTAGTAACAATTCTTTTGGGGATTGGTTTGATAGGTGAAGGGGAGATCCTACCATTTGTGGATTTAACAGGAGATGATTCGGTTGAGAAAATTTTGTGTACAACACGATGAATTTTCTTAGGTGGTCCTTTGGTGGATGAATTACCACTAGGAGCTTTCCTCATGATGAGATGATTGAGAGAGGTTTGCAAAGGTTTCTAAGTGTTGAGAATGAGGATGAAGATGATGACTTTAGGAGTCTTAACAATGTGGTTGATAAAGAAAAGGGATTTGGCAAGTGCATTCAAGGTTTAAGCCAGTAAGATCCTTTAGAATGAGATGATTAGCATGCACAAGATTCAACTTCAGAGTTGTACTGATCTAGGATCTAAATTAAGATAGGATGGAGTGTTCAAGTTAGCAAGATGAGCTTGAAATGATTGTTTTAGCTAGAGTTGACATGAATCTGTCACCCGGATCCCACGGTTCCCTCCAATGAGGGATCCGTCTAGGCTAATCCTAGGGATCAGGCTCTCAGCAGCTAGAAAAGGGTAAAAATGATGTTTGTAAGGTCTAATGCCTAAACCTTTCTGAGTGTTTCAGTCCTCCTAAGTATCTTAAATGAATGGGCACTTAAATGTTCAAGGGCAATGAGTGATGTAGCTAATGATTGCCTTTTATGGAAGAAAATGGAACTTTTATGAGTACCAATGAATGACCAAAGATGACACTAAAAATTTGAGAGTGTCAAATGGAGCTAAATGATCCTAGAGACTAGATAGTAACTTAAGATAATATTTTGGAAGATATCTTAAAGATTTATAAAAAATGGAAAAACTAGAATTTGACCCATTTTGAGGTAAGGATGACTAAAATCAATTTGCTAAAATTGAAAGATTTCTAAAGCTAGATATATTAACATGTGAGGGATGATGTGTGAGTATAATGGCGGAAGAGTAATGAGTTTTGGTGAAACGATAGATCAAAAAGCGCCTTGAGCGTGATCTAAGTGAGTTATGAGTGAGTATGAAACTTTACTCAGCTTGAGTAGGACTTAATTGGTCCTAAGGCACTTTTTTAGCTAGTTTGAAGTGATCTAAAGACATGGTTTGAAGTATAAAGATTGCAACTGCATTTCTGTTTGCCCGGATCCCGCGGTTCCCTAAGAGGAGGGATCAGTCTAGCACAAACTGAGGGATCCGTCTCCTGCTAAACAATACCTTTACAAAATGTATGCAACAGTTGCATAAAGCATCATATTTCAAAGCTAGTGTTTTCTAAGAAGTTTGAACACTAGTATAGTAGAGATATCAAATGTTTAAATGTTTTATTTCATGAAAGAAATTGCATTACATTGATAGAGCATGAGTACTAAGGATTGACCCTATTTTCAAAAGAAACTAAGTTTCTTGAGCGTTTTCGCTAGATGGATCATCAATTGGTTGATGAGTATTTGCCGATTCAAGGATGAAGAAAGTCTTCATGAGAGATGTGTTTAGAGGTTCCATCATCTTGTTCACAAGTACGTACAACGGACTTTGAAATTGAGGGTGGAAGTACATGATGTGACGATAAAGACGTGTCAAGAACATTCCATAAGGGATTAGTTTGTTCTTCGAGCATTGAAGATTTACAATTCGCTTGCGAAGAATTAGGCGAGATTGTATGGTTGTTGTGTTAGAAAACAATACATTATGTGAGCACAATAAGTAGGAAGGATTTCTCAATTTCCCCTAAGACTTCAAACATTTTCACGTAGAATGAGTACGAGAGGTTTGTATTCTTCTCAGATATCCCGTGTATAGATAATGTTTAGATCAGATTAATAGGGTCGAGGTTTGCATAACATGCGAGTCAAGTCTTGAGGGGAAGGTATGTATGAACAATATGGACTATTCTCTTCACGATAGTTGAAGAGAGAATCAAGAGACCAACCTTCAGTGAAGGTACATTGTCCATGATTTGGAATTCGGAGAATGTGAGCAAATTGCTCAAGGGTTAAAACAAACTTTTGGTTTTTGATCCAAAACCAAAGAGATAGAGATTGATCCTCGTTACGAACGAGTTCGACTTGACGGAAGATTTCCAATACAAACCTCGGACATATTTTCTCGTTAATTCCGAGAAGACATTCCAATCCTATGGTTCGGAAGGAGGTATTGATACCTTCTTCGTATTGTAGAGGAGTTTCGACAATACGTCCTTCATGAAAATGACGAGTTTCAAGATTATTGAACACACTGACATGATTGCCAGGTGTGTTGGGCTCAAGAGAGATGTTAGGAATGTAAACATAAGTGAGTGAAAAGTTGAACTCATACTCATGAGACATGACGAGACCTATGGAAGTGAAAGGAAAATGATGAGACTCGTTAAAGCACAAAAGATGATCACCTAACATTTTTACTAGATATTTAGTTTGTTCCATAAGGGATTAGTTTGTTCTTGGATTAGTTTTGCATAACATGCGAGTCAAGTCTTGAGCGGAAGGTATGTGTGAACAATATGGACTATTCTCTTCACGATAGTTGAAGAGAGAATCAAGAGACCAATATTCAGTGAAGGCACATTGTCCATGATTTGGAATTCGGAGAATGTGAGCAAATTGATCAAGGGTTAAAACAAACTTTTGGTTTTTGATCCAAAACCAAAAAGATAGAGATCGATCCTCGTTACGAACGAGTTCGACTTGATGGAAGAATTCCAATACAAACCTCGGACATATTTTCTCGTTAATTCTGAGAAGACATTCCAATCCTATGGTTCGGAAGGAGGTATTGATACCTTCTTTGTATTGTAGAGGAGTGTCGACAATACGTCCTTCATGGAAGTGACGAGTTTCAAGATTATTGAACCCACGGACATGATTGCCAGGTGTGTTGTTCTCAAGAGAGATGTTAGGAATGTAAACATAAGTGAGCGAAAAGTTGAACTCATACTCATGAGACATGACGAGACCTATGGAAGTGAAAGGAAAATGATGAGACTCGTTAAAGCACAAAAGATGAACACCTAACGTTTTTACTAGATATTTATTAACAATGACAATTAACTCACTTAGTATTTTAACAATCTAGTGGAGTATTTCTTTTTAGGATGAAAGCAGTTTTTTTTGCATGAGAAACTGACTTCCAGAATGACGGTTCTCACGGTTCCCTTCCATGAGGGATCCGGCTAGTAGAACTACAGGGATCCGTGGATCTGTAGTAACAGAAAAAGGGTTTTGATTAAAACATAGGTTTTTGCATCTTATAGTTTTATAACAAGATATGTATATTAGCCAACACTTACTTTTAGCATGCATTATCGGTTTCTAACGTATCTTAAGACAAAGAATACGAAAGATATAAAATAAAAGAAATGACAAACACATTATGAAAAGTAAACTAGATAAAATAGAACATTAGTAATATTTCATTTCAATGCTAAGAACGATACAAAGGATTGGGTATATAACACCAATGTAGATTAACAACACTAAGTACATGTATCCATAAGAAAACTTAATCATGGGGAACACGAGAGCGATGAGTGGCAAGATGATGAGTACGAAGGCGATGTAAACCATGATGATGAGGATCTTTCTTGGTTTCGGTTTGAGATGAGATGAGATGAGAAGGAAGATGAAGTTTTGAATTAGAGGTAATTTTTGAAAGTGGAAGATTTGAAAAGTGAGGGTTTGGTGGAGTGAAGACGTTCGGAAGGATTATTTATGGGGAAGGAGGAATTTTTGAGATTTGTGTTTTATTTTATTATTAGAGAGATTCGATTTTTGGATAATGAAAAATAATACACAAATTCATAAACCTAGACTATAGACCGAAGAGTAACACTTATGCAAGAAAAGTTTCCTAACGAAGCTACGTGTAATATATGAGTATGTAAAAAAAATAAACACATAAGTTTCTATGTAAGCATGCTTATTTTCTAATCTAATGTTATCTAAAGATAAGTAGAAAATCATACATCTAATGCACTTATGAGTGTCTTTACTAATGACAAAACAAATGTTAGTAGACAACTCCGGTTCCTTCGTGTATAAGATACCTTCTTAGGGAAGGTAATCTTGTTACCAAGCAATTACTATGGCTTCATAAGTATGAGCTTTAACTAAGCAAAATGACAAGGAATGTTAGTGCAATTTAGTAAAAAAAAATGTTGTCATCTAATCAACATCCAAAAAAAATGTTTTAAAACATGGTGTTTGTTTTTGTAAAAGGCATTCTTTGCAGTTTTCAATTAAAAATGGATCATATCAAGTTTTTAAAGTATAAGATACTCTAAGAAACTTGGTAATGAAGCTCTGATGCCAATTGTGGAAAACTAGAAGGGGGTTGAATAGTTTAACTATTAAAACTTGGTTTTAAACTATTTAGATCGACTTATGTCAATCTATTTAAACATGTATGTTGGATGTTAATAGACAAGCATAAATAAATATGTAATGAAAGAATAAGGAGTAAGAAGCACAAAACCACAACGCGAGTATTTATAGTGGTTCAGCTACAAGGACACCGTCCTTGCCCTACTCCACTCCTCGAGTCACCTACTCGAGAGTTCGTAAACACTACACGACACCAACTCCTTATGGCGGAGAAGCCTTCACAACGTTGCCTACTCTTTATCTGGTACAAGGCTAGATACAAGGTTCTTCCACGAGGTTGAACCAAACCTATCACAACGTCGCCTACCCTTTATCCTGTACTAGGCTAGATACCGAGTTCCATTACAATGGAGAAACTACTACCCAACACTACACAAATACTATTCCTAAGGAGATCCAATCCTTATAACAACATCAATAAGGATATCAATATCCTTTGACCCAATACTAATCTATCTTGTACATCGAACACACCATATCGAATGTACACCTTAGGCACCTTTCACTAATTCCTTTGACTCGACTTCTAGGCACCCTTCACTAATGCCTTGTGACTTGACTTCTAGGCACCCTTCATTAATGCCTTTAGCCTTGTCTTCTAAGCACCCTTCACTAGTGCTTTCAATATGGACGTTCGACACCTTTCACTAATGTCTTCGTCTTAACCCTTTAGACATCTTTCACTTATGTATTTGAGACAATACTTCTATGGAGAAAGAAAGAAGTATCAACAAGAGAACCTCAGTAGTCTTGAAGATGACGAAGCATGTCAATTCATGGACTTGAGCTTGCTCGACTTCAAGAGGTGGTGATCTCGCCTTTAAGAGGAACCTAGAGAATCACACAAAAACAAAACTACATACAAAGATCACTTGGATCTGTGGTTAGAGAGTTTACAACTCAAAGAGAAAATATATGTGAAAGGGGTGAGTTACAATGAAGAAATGGCTCACTATTTATTGAAGAAAAATAGCTACTGTTCCATGGATCCCACAGATCCCTCACTTTAGAGATCCGTCCAGTGTATTACTGGGGATCCATGGGACGCTCCCCTTTGCCCATGGGTTTTGGGTCATGGGTCATGGGTCCTAGACATTGGACTATGTGTATCCAAGTAGATACAATGTATCTACAAGATGCAATGGATCTAGTCCATGGGTCATGGGTTAAAACCATAGGTCATGGATAATATCCATATATGACTTATGCATGATGTCATGCAATGGGTTATGGGTTATGCTCCATGGGTATGGGTCATGGACTTTGGGTTTTACCCAACTACATTCAATGTATTTGGTCAATGAGTCAAACACTTAAGTTTCTACCCATTTATATTACCCATTATAATACATACTAGTTATGTATATATTTACCTAATATGTAAACACTAGTTGTTGTACATATGTATTACTACATCATAATGTCACTTTTACTTGTTTAGTGTTTTATGTGAAAACATAAGTGTGTTAGTAAACTACTGGCTCAAACTATTTACGTATTTTTATTTGTTTCGTTAAAATGATTTTACGTTTGTTATCGACAAAACATTAGAAGATCGTAAAATATAAATAAACGTTTTTACGGCTTATTTGTATTAACAGTTGTTTTAGATTAAAAGTTTATTTTCAAGTTATGAGTATAAGTTTCAATTTCTTGATTTTTGCTTTTTTGGGATCAAGATGTACCATAAATGGGTGGTACGATCTGTGGAAAACTAGAAGGGGGTTGAATAGTTTAACCGATTTTAATTTAAGTTTCAAAGATTTAGATTCGATCTTATTTGAATTCGTATGGATGGATAAATAGTATGAAGCAATAAGTAAAGTAAGTAAAGAAAGCAAGTTAAGTAAAAGGATAGAAAGTAGCGACACAAGTGATTTATAGTGGTTCGGCTACAAGGACACCTTCCTTGCCCTACTCCATTCCCCGAGTACCCCACTCGAGAGTTCAAGCACTATGTCAACAAGCTCCTTCAACTTGGCAGAGAAGCCTCACAACGTCGCATACACCTTTTCCGGTACAAAGCTAAATACAGAGTTCTTCCATAAGGTAGAACTAAACTTTTACTCAACTATTACACAACTATGTGAAATATGAATTACAAGATTATTCTACAGAAATCTTGTGGATGGACAAATCAATCAAGGAACCTTTGCTTGGATGACTTGTAGTATAGCGTGATCTCGCCTTCGTGAAAGACCTATATGAGAATCACAAAAAAAGATAGAAGAACTACTAGAATGATCAAATGATCAGAGGTTAGGAGAGTGAGATAATATATGAGAGAGTTGTAAGAAGAAGGGTGAGAAACAATGAAGAAATGGCTCACTATTTATAGGCACAAAAGCCTTCTGTCCCACGGTTCTGGCGGATCCCTCACGCAAGGGATCCGGCCAGTGCAAATCCTGGGATCCGGCAGTCTGGGTCAGAACAATCTGGATTTTGGGTTGCAAACCTGGTTATGGGTTATGGGTTATGAGCCATAGGTCATGGGAATCCAACAAGATACAATGTATCTAGAGAATGGGTCATGGGTCTTGGGTTATGGACATTGGGTCATGGGTCATGAATAATACCCAACATGATTTCATGCATGATATCATGCAATGGGTCATGGGTTATGGATTGGCTCCATGGGTATGGGTCATGGGTCTTGGATATTACCCATCCTATTACATATTATATTAGAACAATTTATTTATTACAATATTTTATGCAAATAACTAAATGTATATACTTTGCAAAACAACATGTATTCTTATAATTTTACTTATGATAACTTTATATTTGTTATCAACAAAACATAACGAGATCGCTAAATATAAACAAACGTTTTTACGTTTTATTTGTATTAACAATCTCTCCCTTTTTGTTGATGACAAAACATAAAGTTATGGTGAGTAAAACATAAGATTAGATATACATTTTGAAAGTGTATGTGAGTTTTACTCACTTCTCCCCCTTTTTGTCGAAACTAAAAGCGAGTCGAGTAAAAAATAAATTGTGGAAAAAAATGATCCACAAAGCACTAACTCCCCATTGACGGTAGCTCCCCCTAGAATAGGGCATCAAGTGAGCCAAGGTAGAGATCCAAGGTACGTAAACAAAGCCTTGTAATAAATTATCAAAATGTAGTGGTATATATGCCACATACAAATGTAAAACTAAGAACAAGGGTTTGTTCTTTAGAAAGACCCAAAAGAAAAAAAATAGAGAAAATATTATTATCATTCCTTCCATGCTTGCATAGGGTCTAATTATGAAAGTTTTGGTGAGTGATGATATTGATGCGATCAAGGATATGGTTGATAATGAACCGCATTTTGTCCCTTATTTCCATTGCGAGATCCCTAGTGGATTGGCAATGTTCACAAAAGAGATGGTGAGGAAGGTGTGGGTGGATGTTCTCCGTCCAAGTTTGATTTTTGGAGTGCGGATTAGGTGGTGGAAATGTTGGTAAGTATGGATCATTGTCCATGATGTTGGTGATTAGTGGTGGAAAGGAACCTAGATGTTCTTGTAAGGAGATGGGTGGTAGAGGTGGTGAGGTTTCAAGTTCTTTGAAGAATGTATTTGGAGATGTTGGAGGTGTTAAAAAGACTAGCTCTTTTGGGTTTATGTTTGAAGCTAGTTGGGTAGATTTTGATGGTTGAGATGGAGTGGGTGGTGGACTAGACAAACGTAGTGGAATGGTTTTTGGAGTCTTAAGAAGTTTCGCTAGGGTGATTTGAGTGTCAAGTTGAGACTCGTTTGGTGGATGTGGTGGTGAGTTTTTAGGAGATGATGGAAGTGCGATATTGTAGTCATTTGGTGGAGAATGAGTAGTTGGTGATGAGCTATTTGACAAGGGTTTAGCTAAGCAACAAGGTCGGATGCTAATCCGGGCTGTTTTCCTAGTTTTTGGTGGTGGTGGTATAACGGAAAGTGGTAGGATGAAGTTTTGGATTTCTTGAAAAGGGTTGTTTTCACTAGATAGTTCATCATTCTTTGAGGATCTTTTGGGAGACATGATGATGGTTGTTTGTGAGGTTGAAAGTGATGGATATGCAAGCATTTTGGAACCTTATTTATATAACAAATAATGCATTGCAATGAATGCTAAAACCAAAATATAGACTATAATCTAATGATTAGATATGAATTTAAGGCAAGTTATCATGAGAGCACAAGCATTAAGTAACATATTCATTAGTGATAAAGATAAAATGTTGAAAATTTGAAAATTTCAATCCAAAATAAGAAAAATATGTGACAAAAAGGCTACTGTGACATGGTTCCAACGGATCCGATCCTTCAGGGATCCGTCCAGCGTAAATGTTGGGATTCGGGGAACTAGTGTTCTCAGGCATCAGAAAAATATTGTTTTTGGAAACAATAGTGCCTAGTGTGTGCCGATATGGAAACCATATGGAGTTGCGGTTATCTCGACTCTTTAAAAAAGAAAAATAAACATAGAAGTGAAAAAGTACGTACGTATATATATACGTGAGATAACCCAAAGACTCCTTAATTCATTTTTACTTGATTGAATGTACCCGAAAGCACATATTAGTTATGTATTCCCTTTAGCATTCAAAAGACATGAGATGCAATGAAAAGTGTTATTACTTTGTATTATCGATAATAAAAAAATGTTTGTCCTAGACGTGAGAGTGATTTAAAAGAAAATGATACGGGGATAAATATCTTTTGGAAAATATTTTGACGATTTTCTTGTATAGAAAATATCTTTAGTTTCGAAAATAAGTCCCCATATTGTGAGTGAATCATGTGAAATAGAGATCGTAGACTCAGAAGAGGAGGTAAAGCAAAAGTTTACGTACCTTGTAGAGAAAAAGTATTTCGAGACGATTATTCCATAAGACCAAGACCTAGACGAAAGTAAGTTGAATTGCTCCCATTTCAACGGTTTGGTGAGGATGTCGGCTATGTTGTCTTCGGATGACACTTTCTCAATCGAAATGTTCCCTTTTTGAACATTGTCTCTTAGGAAGTGATGACAGATATCTATATGTTTGGTACGAGAATGCAACACCGGATTTTGCTAAGATCTATAGCACCTTTCTTGTCGTATAGAATGGCAATGTCGCATAGATGGATGTCGTAGTCAACTAATGCTTGTTTCATCCATAGTGCTTGTTGGCATGATTTGCCCGCGGAGACATATTCGGCTTCGGTTTTTGAGAGGGCTAATGTCGTTTGCTTCTTTGAGAACCAAGATGTTAAACAACACCCTATGAAAGTGCAAACACCACTTGTACTTTTTCGGTCAACATAATCACCTGCATGGTCAGAATCTGCTTATACAATAGTTTCTACCCCCGTCCCCTTGGGATACCATAATCCCAATTGAGTTATACCCTTAATATATCTAAATATTCTTTTGACGGCTTCTAGACGTGAAGTTTTAGGGTCTTCTTTAAACCTAGCACAAAGACATACACTAAACATGATATCTGGCCGACTAGTCGTGAGGTAGAGAAGACTACCAATCATGCCACGGTATTTGGTGTTATCAACGGATTCACCGTCTTCATCTTTGGTGAGTTTGGTATCAGATGACATTGGTGTTCTTATTGGTTTTGACTCTTCTAATCCGAATTTATTTAGCATTTCTTTTATGTATTTGAATTGATTAAAGAAAATACCATCTTTTAGTTGTTTGAATTGTAAACTGATGACGTACCCTCCGATCAGGACAAAGGACTCCCCTTCGGCCTTAGTCGAATCTTCATGACGAAGGACCAAGTCAATCTTCCTAAGTCATCGATGGCGTAAAACCATTCATCATTGACATGGTTACCAATTGGGAACTCGCCAATCGAAGGCCTAAGCCCTTCGGGGTCTGACCTTGGAACCACTAAGACAAAGGAGAACTTGACTTGGTCTTACCCAAGTTCCCACTATCTCCTTAGCTTTCCCGCCAAGACAGAGAGAGTGGGGATGAAGCCCTAGCAGTTACCATAAATCATGGGACGCCCCCATGATCTTCGAAACATGCGCAAACACTCTCCAAGCTTATTTTTCTACCTATAAATAGGTTGGACGAGTCATTTCAATGGTATGTTCATTCAACACAACATTTCACATTCTCAACATTACTTACAACACATATAACATACTTACTCGCACGCCGGAGGTGGTTCGCAGGGTCCAACCCCTGCACAATCACTTAACGAAGTGTTTTCTATTTCTTATTGCAGATTACAAGTTTGCAAGCATAACACTCTACCCTTCGATCACCATCGAAGGCCTGGTCGTACGATTTATTGTATAATCAGTGGCGCCATCCATGGGACCCGCTACAACTGGTCTCGTTATTCCAAACTTATAACTAGTCAATCACACTCACTTATTTCACGACATGAATCAACGAAGAGAAGATACTCCCCCGCCGAGATTCTCGACCTTGACACCAATCCCAGTCAACGAGCCTAACAACCTTCCCTCTATAACCGTGTCCACTTTCACAACACGATCTCATCCATTAATAACCCTCAATAACCACGCTTCGACATCAGCCAACCCTGAACCAGTTATCAGTCCTGCGTTCATTGAAACTAACCTCAAAGTGTTGGAGTCTTTATTAAGGGCTCGTAGGAGGCAGACTTGGAACGTAGAAATGCGAAGGGAGTTGGAATACTATAGCGATGTGTATAGCAAAGTGATCGAGATGGAAACTAGGCCCTCGGCTCCTGGGGCTACATGCTCAGTGCTGTAGGTAGGGTCTCTTGGAAGTCGAAGGTCGAGCGGAAGATCGGTGGGTTTCAAAGATGTTCTGGAGAGGGTTCTGACTAGAAGAGAAGGTACAATGGAAGGCTCCAATGGAAGGAGCCATCGAAAGGAGAATACGGAGGTTAACTTACCACCATTATTGGCAGCCCACCTGGGGAGAACTGAAGCAGGGGTTCCATTGCAGCCTTCTCACGCATCCATCGTAGAAGGCAATCCACCTCAAATTAATGGGGGAGGAAGTATTCCTCCTCATGGTATGTACCCTCCTTTTTAGACTCAATCTTATCCCCACGGGCTTTATCCCTCGCTTAATGGGCAGACTAGCAACCCTAGCTTTCCTCAACCTTATAGGAGCATGCCCTACAGGCAACCCCTGGTGTACCCTCCGTTCCCTATAGGAAGCCATCCATCCTTTATGCCTACCATTTACCCTCCTTACGCCAATCAAAACCCTGTCAGAAAACCTCCAAATCATAACCTATACAATGCTGCCCCCACCTACATGCCACCTTACAACTGCCTTTATTCAGAGCCCATAGGTTCCACAACACCCTTTGTAAGATGGTTAGAGGACTACCCTCTACCTGACGGGTTGAAAATGCCTGCACACATTGGTACGTACAATGGGAAGGGGGATCCAGATAATTTCTTACATTTGTTCGAAGGAGCCATTAGAATGCAGAAGTGGGTTATGCCTGTAGCCTGCCACATGTTCACGTATACCCTGCGAGACTCCGCTCGTATATGGTGGAATGGGCAGAAAGCATGTAGCATAATAAATTTGGATGACCTCAAGGTTAAATTTAGATCACACTTTAGCTAGCAGAAGAAGTTCACAAGGACTCATTTGATGGTGCACAATATTAAACAAAGGGAAAACGAGAGCATTAGGGCTTTCATTACAAGATACACATACGACACCTTGCAGATTCTAGGTCTACACGAAGACCAGCACATCTCTGGTTTCGTGCATGGCCTGCAAAACAGAATTCTGGTGGAATTCTTATCCACTAACCTTCCCACAACATACAAGAGCTTAATGGAGAAGACATACACATGGATCGAAGCCAAAGAGGTAGCCACTAATGGGGCTTCGATCGAAAACAAGGAAAGTCACAGTAAGATTCCAAAGCACTTTTCATAGGAAGGGTCCAAAAATAGGCACAAAGGCAGAGACAGGTTCACACCCTACAACAAGAACGCCAATCATGGACTTCTGGCGAATCTTTCTAAATCTCCAAGGGAAATACTTGCTATGGAAAGGGCTGCGAAGGCATTCGAACCTCCCCCTCGTATAACAAGTAAAGGTAGAAGCAGGGATACAACCAAATACTGCTACTTCCACGAAGATTATGGTCATGACACCAACAGTTGCCGAGAGCTCAAAAGACAGATAGAACAGGCCGTAAAGTCAGGTCAGTGGGGCATTTGGTGAAGGGTATAAAGAAAGGTAAAGAGAAGTACTCTGACACGCAATTAGGGAAAGACACTACGCCTGTTGAGACTCCTATTCTCATGGTTCACAGGGATGAGTCTGGGTTAAAGAGAAAAGTAGCAGAGAAAGGATTATGTGGAGTAGGGGACGTAACGTTCCCTTCGATTGCTGGTAGGGTTCTTTCGAATGACCCCATGGTCATCAAGGTCTTAATCTCCAACAGGGAAGTAAACAGAGCCTACTTGGATTGCGGAAGCTCCTGCGAAGTCATATACGAGCATTGTTTCCTAAAGCTCAGCCTTTGATACGGTCGAAGAGGGTAGACTCGAAGATACCTCTGGTGGGATTCTCAGGGGAACACTCATGGCCTCTGGGAGAAGTCCCTTTGGATGTAACAATTGGAGAAGGAAAGTTAACAAGAACAAAAACCTTGGTTTTCACAATTATAAGGTCTGATTCTCCCTATAACCTGTTGGTAGGAAGAACCGCCATGCAGAAGATGGGTATTGTTGTCTCCACCATACATGCAGTTGTCAAATTCCAAACACCCTATGGTATTGGAACGGTATTCTCTAGCTACAGTACGAAGAGGCTAACGGATGTGGGAAAAAGATTCAAACAAAGTCCTGTAGAGATTTCGAAGGATATTCTCAGCTGCACCGATGCCGAAGAACGTATCGTAGTGGATGACCTACATCTAGAATAGATGGTGGTCATCGAAAAATAACTCCCTACCAGCTTTAAGGCATAATTGGAGAAGTTACTTAGAGCTAACGCAGACGTCTTCGCATGGACGTACTCAGACATGACATGAGTCCCAAGAACCCTCATCATAGACGTTAAACCTTTCGGTACTAAACATAAGCTCAACGAGTTCAAGCACATAGAGCCTATAAAGCAAAAACGCCGAAGCCTTGCATAAAAAAGAAACGCGGCAACATGAAAGGAGGTAGATGAACTCATACGGGCAGGTATACTCAGGGAAGTAAAGTACCAAACTTGGGTGGCCAACCTGGTGATGGTTAAGAAACATGATGGAGGGTGGCGAATGTGCGTGGATTTCACTGACATCAACAAAGCCTGCCCGAAGGACTGTTATCCTCTACCACAAATTGATTTGAAGGTGGAGTCCCTGTCAGGATTCCGACTGAAATGTTTCCTGGATGCTTACAAGGGTTACCACTAGATACAAATGGCAGAGGAAGACGAGGAGAAAACAGCCTTCTTCACAGGAAAAGGCGTATACTCATACAAAAAGATGCCCTTCGGTCTGAAAAATGCAGATGCCACCTATCAAAGGCTAGTAGACAAAGCCTTCAGCAAGCAAATATGGAGGAACCTCAAAGCATATGTAGACGACATGGTCATCAAAAGAAAAATAGAGGAAGACCTACTCTCCGACATAAAAGAAACCTTCGATCAGCTTCGCACCATCAACATGAAGTTAAACCCAAAGAAATGTTCTTTCGGTGTGGAAGAAGGACAATTCTTGGGACATTTGATTACGAAGAAAGGTATCAAAGCCAACCCTTCGAAGGTCAAAGCCATCACAACCCTACTTGCTCCTAAGTCCCTTAAGGATGTGCAAAGTTTGAACGGAAAGCTAGCAGCCCTTAGCAGATTCCCATCGAAGGGTGTAGATAGGTCCTTACCATTATTCAAAACACTTAAAGGCTGCACAGACAAAAGGACATTCCAATGGAGTATGGATGCGGAGGCTACCTTCCAAAAGCTGAAGGAGTTTATGGTGATTCTACCTACACTTACTGCCCCAATCAAATGCGAAGTGTTGTTCATGTACATCATAGCCTCCTTCGAAAGCATCAGTGCTGTATTATTGGCAGAAAGGGAAAAGAAGCAAATCCCTATCTACTTCGTTATTTGAGTCCTTTAGGGGGCTGAGCTAAATTATCCGGAGCTATAAAATTTAATCCTAGCTCTAGTTCATGCTGCAAGATGCCTTCGAAGGTACTTCCAAGCTCATCCCATAATTGTGCTCACTGATAAGCCGATCAAGCATATACTATCGAAGCCAGAGAAATCGGGAAGAATAGCCAAATGGGCTATCGAGCTAAGGGAGCATGAAATCTAAGACAAGGGTAGAAACTCAGTCAAGGGGCAAATACTGGCAGATTCCTTAGCGGAGACACCCTCCGAGCCCAAACAGGGCAACAAAGATGCTGAAAAGAAACCTGTGAAAGTTAACGAAGGATGGAAGCTTTACACCAATGGGGCTTCTAGTTCCGACGGATCAGGAGCAGGTTTAATGCTTGTCAGCCCCGAAGGAAAGGAGTATATTTATGCACTCCACTTCGAGTTCGATGCTACTAACAATGAGGTGGAATACGAAGCATTGGTAGCAGGCCTCCGACTGGCTAAAGACATGGAGGTACAGGATTTGGCTATCTTTGTTGACTCAGAACTGGTGGCAAACCAGATCAAGGGTTCCTACGAAGCAAGACAGCCTGTCATTAAGCAATACCTAGATAAAGCCAATGAGATGCTCAAAGGATTTAATTCCTACGACATAGAGCACGTTCGAAGAAACCAGAATAAAAAGGCAGATGCACTAAGCAAGTTGGCCTCAATGGCATTCGCATATCTCACAAAAGAAGTTCTGGTCGAAGTATTGGCAGAAAGGTCAATCATCCGAAAAGAAGTATCCGACGTAATCCTGGAAGAAGAGTCAAGTCGGAGGACTCCAATTAGAGAATATTTGATAAGTGGCATCCTGCTCGAGGACCCAAAGCTGGCACGAAAGGTCCGCATTAAGGTACCACATTACAGGATCATGGGGAATTATCTATACAGAAGGTCCTTCTTGTCTCCATGGCTCCGTTGTGTGGGACCTAGGCAAGCTTCGAAAATCATTCAAGAGGTGCACGAAGGATCTTGTGGTTTGCACGCAGGACCTTGCTCCGTCGTTTCCAAGATAAATAAAGATAGGGTATTATTGGCCTTCGATGCACAGGGACGCTGTGGGCTCACAGGACGCATACAAAGTCCAGCCATCGGGAAACACTTTTTAGCCTGACATACGGCACCGAAGTTGTAATACCTTCGAAAGTAAGTGTTGAAATGGAACGTGTCATGAACTTTGAAGAAACAGAAAATGAAGAAAGACTCCTGATATGTGCTTAAACACATACCTTTTCTTTATCAATATAGACCCAAAACAACCAAGGAAAAGCCGTTTATTGCTGATATTTGTGGTTTTCTTGAGTTTGAGCTTGTGCAGGTACGGATATGCAAAAAACACGCAAAAGGATCCAAATCAGAAATAAATCCGAGCACGAGAGATCAAGAGAGTTTTAGCTGAGCTGGAAGGTCATGCTTGTGCATTTGGAAAGAATTTATTCTCGAAGATGATTTTGAAGTTTCAGAAAGTTTGAAGAAAAGTCAAGTTCACCCCCTGCACTTCAGTATTTGGCAAAATTGATCCCTGAAGTTTCAGAAATTACAGAATGCACCCTTGGACTATTAGAGCTTTACATGATTGGTCCTTGATGAGATTGTCAGAATTACACATTTAGTCCTTGGAAAATTCAAGTTATACACATTTGGTCCCTTTAAGCTTACTTGGTTTTATCCTTAATCCAAATCCAATCCACTAATATAACTCTCGGCCCAAAAATGAAGACCCGAGCCCAAAAATAAACACATGTTACCCGGTTTTTATCTTTACCCGAAATCCTTCCCAAACCCGAGATAATAAACCCGAGTCAACCCTATTAAACCGGTCAAACAATTGAAAAAAATAAAAACCCAACCCGCCAAAATCCTTTTACCCTTTCCCCCAATTAACCCAGACATTTAACCCTAAATTACCCTTTCTTCCAATTACTCAAATTGACCACAATTAAGGGTACACAGATTCCAACCCAACCAACCCTTATTGGTCAAGCATGTCATCAGATTTGATCCTAAGGTTGTGATGAGAGGGGAAACGGTTATTATGATCCAAGGGTGATAACAAGCTGCAAAGAAGCACAAAGAGAAGAAATTCGAGAAGCTTCCAAGCTCAAGCTCAGCTATATATAGGGCTCATTTTCATTCACAATGATGTATCTTAATTTCTGTATTTTTTCATTTCTCTAGCTTTAGTTGTAGTAGTTATTTGCATTTTCAAAAGTTTTAAATCTTTGTAATTCGTATTTGTACTTAAAATTTCAATTATTAATAGAATTTGCACTTAATTTTCAATTGTTATTGTTTGAGTTTTTCTTATTCATATCTGCTTAACATCTCATTTTAATGCTTAATTCAGTTTTATAAAATTGTTTTCAACTTGTTTCTTCATTATCTCAAAAATACAAAAAAATAAAAAAAATCATTTAAAAATAAAAAAAAAACATAGTAAATCTGTTTTGTGAAGCAATTCACACTGATCTTCTGTTTTGTTAAGGTTAATTTAAGCTTTCTATAGCTTATAGTGAGCTTGAACTTGTTTTCTCACTCAAAACACAAAAATATCATGTTCACATCAGATGCTACAGTGCTGTTGGTGTTCTGATCTGCTGAATTTGGATCTGGATCTGGTTTGGATTGGTGCAGTAGCTGGATTGGGTTCATGTTGAGCTGGAATTGTTTAGGTTAGGGGTATAAGTAGGTTAGTGGTTCTTGTTTCTTCACTTGGCAAGCCATAGTGGCTAAGGCACCTTGTAAGTTCCTCATTTCTGTTTTGATCATTATATCTGTGGTCAAATCTGTTATTTAGTGTTAATTGATACTGTTTGATCTGATTTTGTTGGTTGTTTAGTGTATTCTAGCCTTGATCTGTTTCTAGTTCTTAAAACAGTAGTTGCACTAGTGTTTGGCATTGCTGATTTTAGTGTGCTAGAGGATTGTAGATCTGTGGTTAGTGTTTGATACTTGCTTAGTAGTTAATTGATAGTCTATTGAGGTCATAGTGCTAGCAGTTTTAGCTCATAAGTCAAATCAAGCTTGAATCTGTTCTAGACTCTGAATCTGTTGAATTCAAGAGGGATTATAAGTGCAAGTTGGTTTGGATGTGTTAGATCTAGCTTTTAGTAATCATATCTAGTGTTAAAACATCAATATCAGTTCATTAGATTGAATCAAAACTCAGTTTGGTCAAAGTTTATGAGTGTTCAAAATAGTCAAAACTTGTAAAACAGATTTTCACAAAACTTGTGAATCAAATATTTGATTCATCTTTGAGATTTAATCTTTCAAACTTTGGAATTCACATCTTCAACTGGTCTAATACTGATAATCACTTTTTGCTTCAACTAGTTCAGTCATTTTGAGCTTCAAATAAGCTCATCAACAAGCCACTATCTGCCCTGTTCACAAAACTTGTGAATCAGGCAGTCTTGAATCTGTTGCACTGAGTTCATTTCTAGGAGTTAGGGACTGGTATTTTGCACAAGTGTAGTTGGCCAGGTGTTTGTTAAGACTGCATAGGTGATTTGTGGTGTAGCTTATTGGTGTAACTTGTGTTTAAGCTCAAACAGTGGAGGTAAACCACTGTTTGGCTTAAATAAGCAGTTTACTTATTCATTGAATCTGAGCCTTAAGCTTGATAAGAGTAGTGATTATTAGTTGCTTGTAGCTTAATTTGGTAGACTTTAGCTGTAGTTACTGTTTGGTAGCTTATCTCTATAGTTAGCTTATTGTGATAGCTTATTTCTAGTAGCATTTACACAGTAGCTCATTAATCTTACACATAAGCTAGTTGTTTTCCATTTTTCATAGATTCTATTGATAATTTTAGATTTTTCCTGAAAGTTTCATAATTTTTGGTCTTAATTTGCTATTTTTCTCAATTTAAATAGATTTTAATCACTTTTTAATAGCTTAAATTTGAAAATAATTGAGAAAAAGCTCCAAAAAATAATTTTTCAATTTTAATAGTTTAAGAAAAATATAAAAAGCATAAAAAAGATTTTTCCTTATTTTTCTCTTTGAATTTTATAATTTTTAGAATTTTAATTAGTTTTAATTAGTTTAAATTAGTTTTTAATTTTTATTAAATCAAGAAAAATCCAAAAAAATAGTTTTAATTCTAAAATAGTTTTCTAATCATATTTTTAGAGTAAAAGTAAATTTAGGCATTTTTAGGATATCGTTTAGACGTAGTTGCATTTTTAGTCGCGTTTGTTAATTACGTTTTAGTTTAATTCACGTTTAGGATTTCCCGTAGGATAGATTTCCTTAATTACTTTCCCATTCCCGTAGTTAATAAAATCAAAATCTTTAATCCAAATCATCAAGCATAAAATCCAAACCAAGAACGACGTTGGCAATTCACGCCTCGTTGGGAAAACGATTCGGGTTGACTAATCCGTACTACACGATCACACACAAGATTTGATTTATTATTCTTTTTCCTAAGAGAATTTGAATCTATCTTCGTGAGTATTTTTGATATTGATATTAAGGATTTATCCCCACACATAACCCTTGAGCCACACATATCAAAATTTTGCCGGGGATTGTTTTGGACATTGAATCAATTTTTGGCGCCGCTGCCGGGGAGGTTGTGTCACGACAATATCGTTTGAAGTTTGTCGATTAGTGACTTGAGATCCTTCATTCGTGAAGTTATTTTTCTATAAAATAAAAAGTAAAAAATATTTTCCTTTTTCTTTTGTATATATATATCAGATTAAAAATACAAAAAGATTTTCTCTTTGTTTTTGATAATAAATAGAAGATACCAATTATATAACATTCTCAACGGAGGTGTTATCATTATAAGTTCCCGAACAAAAGATCAAAAACTTGCCTTTGTGTCGCTTGTGGATTTATTTACTTCTATCGGATAAACAAACTGTGTGGTGGGTATAAGGACGGTCTGACATTAAATTGCGAGTGTAAAGAAGCGGGTTTTTAATAAGCTTCGCGCTGACCTACAAAGCTTCTCCGCTCGCTTGTGCGTTTGTCTTGTAGAGGTGATTTATTCACTTGGGATTATTGGTTTAAGTTCACTGTGTTTTCGAATACCGTTCGTTTTAATTGCCCTGGTTTTTGAAAGTGCATGCGCACTCGTTCTAATAACTACGGAGAGAACCTTGCAACCGCTACAATTCCGAGAAGGCGTAACAGACGTGCTCCATTAGTCGAACCCGAGATTCGAACTAATCAAGCCCCGCCCATCATCGAAATGGCGGAGGACAACCGATCTATGCTAGAGCAACTCCAAGCACCCACCGAGGGTTATGGAGAAGCCATCGTCGTCCCGGCAATCGTTGCCGATAACTTCGAGCTTAAACACGGATTGATAAATTTGGTTTCGTCAAGCCAATTTTACGGATTCGAGAGAGACGATCCTCACTCTCATATCCGACGATTCAACAAGCTCACGTCTACCATCAAATACCGTAACGTTCCAGAAGAGGCCATCAAGCTACTACTCTTCCCGTTTTCACTCGAGGGGGGCGCCCGGATTTGGCTCGAAAAACTACCCCCTCGATCGATAACCACGTGGGAGGATTTAGTTTCAAAATTCGTGAACGAATTCTTCCCACCGTCTAAAACCACAAGCTTAAAAAATGAGATAACAAAATTCACACAAAGATTTGATGAATCATTTAGTGAGGCATGGGACCGATTCAAAGATTTGCTTAGGCAATGTCCCCATCATGGTTTTTCTGAGTTGCACCAACTTGATACGTTTTATAATGGTTTGAATGAGAACGATCAAGACTCTCTCAATGCCGCCGCGGGTGGTAATTTGTTGACCCGATCAACGAGAGATGCCTTGTCGATTATTATGAACAAATCCAAAGTTCGTACCTCACGTAGCAAATCGGTTGCTGCCCGAGTGAATGATACACCATCATCCTCGTCTAACGGAAATACGTCTAGCACCGATGCTAAGATTGATAAGCTTACGGATTTGATCCATGCTTTGGTTAAGAGTAATTTTTCTCCACCCGCTCAAGTCAAAGCGGTAGAAACGACTTGTACTACTTGTGGAGGCCCGCATGCCTACTACAATTGTACCGCCACCGATGGCAATCCGTTCCAATCTAATGCCGTAACCGGAGGTGCCCAATACCGTCCTCAAGTTGAAACGAACCCTCGTGTTAGTAATCAAATGGGACCTCCGATTTTCTCCATCAACAATCAATCGTTTCAATCAACAAGTTCGTGGACCGAATGTTCAACACCAATTCAAAGCTCCACCAAATCAACACCCAAATCAAGGAGCTCACTACAATCATGTATATCACAACCCAAGCTTTCAAGCTTCACCTTTGCCTCCAAATGACTTCACAACTTATGTTCAAAACACCAATTCTACCATCCACACTATGCAAAATCGACACGAGTTTGAGGAACGAGTTTCAAACTTCGTTAACTAGACAGAGCAATGAGTTTAGGAATGAGATTCGACTACAGAACAACAAATTGGAAACTTCACAGAATAAACTCGAAGACATGTTGAATGCTGTGTTGTGTAAGGTCAGCCAACCCTCATCTTCGGGTTCTCTTCCGAGTGATACTATTCCCAACCCGAAGGGTGAGTTGAAAGCCATAACCACACGGAGTGGTAAGGCTATTGATGGACCCTCATCTCCTACTCCGCTGATAAGGGAGGTGGAAAAAGATACCGAGGTTGTTGAAGAAAATGTGCAACCCGCACCCGTACCACCTTCGGTTGTTCATATACCCGATTCCGAACCCGATGTTCGAAGACTACTCTTAAATCTTCACTTCCTTATCCTTCAAGACTTCATAATCAAAAGCTCCGTGATAAAACCGAAAACCAAATGGAGAAATTTGTTGAAATCGTTCAATCCTTGAATTTTAACATCAGTTTCACCGATGCTTTACTCCTCATGCCAAAGTTTGCCGCTATGATCAAAAATTTAGTGAGTAACAAAGAAAAGCTGGCTGAAATAGCAAAAACACCGTTGAATGAGAATTGCTCGGCGGTGCTCCTCAAGAAACTTCCCGAAAAGTTAGGAGACCCCGGCAAATTTCTTATCCCTTGTGAGTTTCCGAGAATAGTGAAATGCTCCGCCTTGGCCGATCTTGGTGCGAGCATTAATTTAATGCCTCTTTCGATTTACAACAAACTTTCTCCGAACTCACACCTACTAAGATGACTCTTGAACTCGCAGACCGTTCAACCTCTATTCCGAGAGGAATTGCCGAAGACGTCTATGTGAAAGTAGGACCACTGCATTTTCCCGCCGACTTCGTTGTCGTTGACTTTGATGCTGACCCCTGAGTACCTCTTATTCTCGGAGGCCTTTTCTAAGAACGGGTCGTGCGATGATTGATGTTTATGAAGGAGAAATCACCTTACGAGCTAACAAGGAAACCGTCTCGTTTAATATCAACCAACCTTCGAGATACTCCTCCAACTACGATGATGCTTCTATTAATCGAATCGACATTCTCGATATTGCTACGGAGGAGTATGCTCAAGAAGTTCTTGATTTTATGGGTGGAAATCCCACCATTCCTTCTGAAAATGTTGAACCATCTTCTGAGCCTATAATTGCCGACTCTTCTCCCTCTCTCACTCCGTTTGAGGGAGGTGACTTCATTTTGGAAGAGATCGATGAGTTTCTTGCTAGTGATGAATCGATTCCACCGGGAATTGATGATGGAGTTTATGATTCGGAGGGAGATATCCGTTATCTTGAACAATTGTTGAACGAAGATCCCATCACTCCCTCCCGAAAGAAATTACGATAGAAGAGATTAAAGAAGTACAAACGTCTCGATGAAAATCCTGGAGCCCGAGCTAAAGGATTTACCTCCTCATCTTGAATACGCTTTTCTTGAAAAACCGAACAAATTTCCCGTCATCATTGCTAAAAACTTGAAAGATGAGGAGAAGACCGCACTTTTGGATGTCCTACGAAACACAAAATGCAATTGCTTGGAAAATTTCTGACATCAAAGGAATCAATCCTCGTTTCTGTACCCACAAAATTCTGATGGAGGATGATTGTAAACCCGTGATTCAACAACAACGTAGGGTTAACCCAGATTCATGATGTTATCAAAAAGGAAGTTCTGAAACTCCTCGACGCCGGAATCATTTATCCCATTTCCGATAGCTCATGGGTTAGCCCTGTCCATTGTGTTCCCAAGAAAGGTGGAATGACCGTCATTGCCAATGAAGATAACGAATTGATTTCCACACGCCTCATCACCGGATGGAGGGTGTGTATTGACTACCGGAAGTTGAATGATGCTACAAGGAAGGATCATTTCCCGCTACCTTTTATGGATCAGATGCTCGAACGTTTAGCGGAGAATGAGTTCTATTGCTTTCTCGATGGTTTTTCCGGTTATTTTCAAATCCCGATCGATCCAAAGGATCAAGAGAAAACGACTTTCACATGCCCTTATGGAACGTTTGCTTACCGACGAATGCCATTTGGCTTATGCAATGCTCCTGGAACGTTTCAAAGGTGCATGATGGCTATATTTCATGACATGATCGAAAAGTCTATGGAAGTTTTCATGGACGATTTCTCGGTTTATGGAGATTCTTTCACTTCTTGCCTCTCTCATCTAGACCACATGCTCAAAAGGTGTGAAGACACTAACTTGGTCTTGAATTGGGAGAAGTGCCATTTCATGGTTCGAGAGGGCATTGTCCTCGGCCATAAGATTTCGAAATCTGGGATTGAGGTCGACCGAGCTAAAGTCGACGTTATAGCTAAACTCCCTCATCCCACTACCGTCAAAGGTATTCGGAGTTTTCTGGGTCATGCCGGTTTCTATCGCCGTTTCATCCAAGATTTCTCTAAGATAGCCCGCCCTCTGACCCATCTCCTTGAAAAGGATGCTCCGTTTATCTTCACTAACGAATGCATTGAGGCATTTAACTTTCTTAAGAAGAAACTAACTGAGGCACCGATTTTAGTTGCCCCCGACTGGGATTTGCCCTTTGAGCTTATGTGTGATGCTAGTGATTACGCAATTGGGGCGTCTTGGGCAACGAAAGTCGAAACCTTTTCAGCCCATACACTATGCGAGTAAGACATTGTCTGAGGCCCAACACAATTACACGACTGAAAAGAATTGTTGGCCGTTGTCTATGCTTTTGAAAAATTTCGACCCTACCTTGTCTTGTCAAAGACCATAGTGTATACCGATTCATTCCCTTAAGTATCTTTTGGCAAAGCAAGATGCTAAGCCACGGTTACTTCGGTGGGTTCTCCTCCTTCAAGAGTTTGATGTTACTATTCTTGACAAAAAAGGAGCGGAGAACCTTGCTGCCGATCATCTGTCTAGACTTGAAAATCCCCATCAAAGTGTGCTCGAGAAAAAGGAGATCACGGAAACATTTCCTCTTGAGACACTTGGGATGATTGCTAAGAAAGACCCGAACACCCCATGGTTTGCCGACATTGCAAATTACCATGTGGGGAATTTCATTGTGAAAGGGATGTCGTCCCAACAGAAGAAAAAGTTTTTCAAAGATGTTAAGCATTATTTCTGGGACGATCCCTACTTGTTCAAGATTTGTGCGGATCAAGTAATCCGGCGGTGTGTTCATGGCCAAGAGGCTCTTGATATTCTTAATGCTTGCCATAACGGACCCACTGGTGGCCATCATGGTGCAAGTTACACCGCCAAGAAGATTTTTGATTCTGGATTCTATTGGCCGACCATATATCGAGATGCCCATGATTTAGTCAAATCGTGTGATTCTTGCCAACGTCAAGGGAAAATTTCACAGAAGGATGAAATGCCACAAAATGCTATTCAAGTCTGTGAGATTTTTGACGTGTGGGGCATCGATTTTATGGGACCATTTCCATCGTCTAGAGGAAATAAGTATATCCTCGTGGCCGTCGACTACTTGTCCAAATGGGTTGAAGCAAAGGCACTCCCCACCAATGACGCCCGAGTGGTTGTTAAGTTTCTGAAAAATATGTTTTCCCGATTCGGAGCACCTCGCTATCATCGTGATCGCGGTACCCGTTTCTGTAATGAGCAATTTGCTAAAGTTATGGCTAAATATGGAGTTACCCATCGTCTTTCTACCGCGTATCCAAACGAAAGCGGACAAGTTGAGGTCTAGAATCGTGGTTTAAAGAGGATTTTAGAAAGAACTGTAGGAGAGAATCGAGCTTCATGGGCCGATAAGTTAGATGATGCATTATGGGCTTTCCGCACCGCTAACAAGACACCCATCGGGTGCACCCCATTCAAGTTGGTGTATGGAAAAGCTTGTCACTTGCCCATAGAGCTCGAACATAAGGCATTATGGGCCTTGAAACATGCTAATTTCGATCTTAAGACCGCAGGTGATCACCGAAAAGTTCAATTGAATGAATTAAACGAGCTTAGGGATCAGGCTTACGAGAATTCTTTGATTTTCAAAGAGAAGACTAAGAGGATTCATGATGCTAAAATCAAAACCGCGTTTTCAACGTTGGTGATCAAGTTCTCCTTAACTCGATTGAAGATTTTCTCAGGCAAACTCAAAACCCGTTGGTCAGGACCATTCACCATCACTCAAGTTTTCCCATATGGAACAGTGGAGCTTTCTCAGCCCGACGGTCCTAATTTTAAGGTGAATGGTCATCGTGTGAAACACTATTTCGGAGGGGACATTCCATCCATGGTTGTCCCGGATCTCCAAACTTTCCCTAAGAACAACTGAATTCGGGGATCGAGTCAAGCTAGCGACTCGGTAACCAAAAACAGTAGCGCTTCGTGGGAGGCACCCCATGCTTATCCATCTATTTTTTAATAAGTGATGTGAAGAGGTCTGCCTCTTCGATTTCTCGTGTTTGGTTGTTTGTGATGTTGTGTTTAGGATGTTCCCGATATGAAGACTCGCGTGCTCGAAGTTTGTCATTTCTCCACTCGAGTTTCATGATCGATGCTGATGGAAATCCGATATCCTAATCTTATCGACTAACGTTTATCTTCTAGCATACTTAATAAACGGCTTTTAGATTTTCGTGATACCCTTGCTTTAAACATTGAGGACAATGTTTCGTTCTAGTCTGGGGTAGGGTAATCTTCGATTTGATTTGACCGCACTTGCTTATTTCTGTTGTGTTTCTCTCGTAACCCCGTTTTTCCTTAGAAAATGAAAAAACTGTGCAAAAATGAGAAAATTTAAAAATTTTTGTAAGCTTTTGTTAGTCTATTTGATTGAATAGTTTTGCTAGTCTCTTAGATTAGAAGCTATAAAATGCGAATTCTAGCTCACAAGGCCAAGATTTTGCAAGTTTCCCTGAGTGATTTTAAATATGCATGACTTGATTTCATTAGACGAAGCATTTGCTAAGTTAATATATGTTTTGACACCTTGATTGACTTTCCGCTGGTGAGAGTAGGAATGGAATTCTGACTTGACCGGGCGTGTTGAGCCCTAGCTTGTTCCCTTAACCATAGATAATCTAAAAAATTATGGCTAAGCATCTCGGATCTCATTATTTTAGATTTTAAATTTGCAGAGATCGAGAAATGATAGAGTTACTTATGAGTTTAGATGCTAAACGTGGAGTAGTTGGTTCTCTTTAGAGCCCATCGAAGGTACTTATGGCTTTTTGTTCCCACAAAATTGTTTCACCCCATATCTGTCTAATAATAATTAGAGATGTCGAGTTTTTGGCGATGGTTAGTTCTTTATCTTCTTAAAAGAATCTTTGTTTTAAAAATTGGGTACACATCAGGGATCCGTAATAAACAAATAAAGTAATAAGTAATATGTGATAATGTAATAAGTAAAGTTGTGAGCGCGTGTGTCGATCGGACCCTTGGATCTTTAGCCAGGATTGTATGAGGTCTTAGCCTAGCCAGCCGGGATCCTCATTTCATGAAGCCTATAGTCTTGGAATTACCCCGTGAAGCTCCGTGGTTCACAGCTCATATAAGTAAAAGTATAAGTGCAATGTAAAAAAAAAAAAAAAAAAAAAAAAAAAAAAAAAAAAAAATATAAAGTTAATGAATAAGAATTCCTTGATGTGGACCTCATTTTTACGACAATGGTTCTCGAGAGAAGGCGGATAACTAATTATCGACTTAGCTTTGTATCTTTATCGGAATAATCCTTATCGAAACGAGAATTTGAAGAAATTCATTTCTCACAAAAAAATAAAAATTCTAGAGGAAATAGGAAAATGGGAACAAAAGGTTTTACACAAGTAACTTCCATGGGTAGTGTTAGCATCTAGAGTCATATGTAACAATGATTTCGGTTTTACGCTTAGTTTGGGAGCTTGTGAAAAATCAGGGACGATGTATTCTATCCGTATGGTCACTTCACGCGGTGTTGTGTTTTCTACTCCGTGATCCTAACGTGTCGTTTGAAAAATGTTTGAGTTATTAATCGACATGAAAGTTCAACAAACCGTCATTCATAATCTGAAGTGCTTAACCGTAATATCTACATGTGAATTAAAAGGTAAACGGGGCATTTTTAGAATTAAGGCTTTCTTAATCTCTTTTGAGGAATCTTTGCTACTTTTCATAGGTTTAGTAGAAAGAGATCCTTGGTTTTAGAAGCGTGAGTTGATTGCATTGCGTGAGGACACGGCAATGGTCTCGTCTGGGTATTTTTGATATTTGCTTAAACACATACCTTTTCTTTATCAATATAGACCCAAAACAACCAAGGAAAAGCCGTTTATTGCTGATATTTGTGGTTTTCTTGAGTTTGAGCTTGTGCAGGTACGGATATGCAAAAAACACGCAAAAAGGATCCAAATCAGATGTAAATCCGAGCACGAGAGATCAAGAGAGTTTTAGCTGAGCTGGAAGGTCATGCTTGTGCATTTGGAAAGAATTTATTCTCAGAAGATGATTTTGGAAGTCTCAGCAAAGTTTGAAGAAAAGTCAAGTTCAGTCCGCACTTTCAGAGATTTGGCAAAATTGATCCCTGAAGTTTCAGAAATTACAGAATGCACCCTTGGACTATTAGAGCTTTACATGATTGGTCCTTGATGAGATTGTCAGAATTACACATTTAGTCCTTGGAAAATTCAAGTTATACACATTTGGTCCCTTTAAGCTTACTTGGTTTTATCCTTAATCCAAATCCAATCCATAATATAACTCGGCCCAAAAATGAAGACCCGAGCCCAAAAATAAACACATGTTACCCGGTTTTTATCTTTACCCGAAATCCTTCCCAAACCCGAGATAATAAACCCAGTCAACCTATTAAACGGTCAAACAATTGAAAAACAATAAAAAACTCCAACCCGCCAAAATCCTTTTACCCTTTCCCCCAATTAACCCAGATTACGAACCCTAAATTACCCTTTCCAGTAATTACTCAAATTGACCACAATTAAGGGTACAATAGTACTTTTCCCTGACACCCCACTGACAAAGGGAATGACACATCACCAATCCGTGTGCTAGAGGCTACTTGTCACTCTCTTATTGGCCGAAGCATGTCATCAGATTTGATCCTAAGGTTGTGATGAGAGGGGAAACGGTTATTATGATCCAAGGGTGATAACAAGCTGCAAAGAAGCACAAAGAGAAGAAATTCGAGAAGCTTCCAAGCTCAAGCTCAGCTATATATAGGGCTCATTTTCATTCACAATGATGTATCTTAATTTCTGTATTTTTTCATTTCTCTAGCTTTAGTTGTAGTAGTTATTTGCATTTTCAAAAGTTTTAAATCTTTGTAATTCGTATTTGTACTTAAAATTTCAATTATTAATAGAATTTGCACTTAATTTTCAATTGTTATTGTTTGAGTTTTTCTTATTCATATCTGCTTAACATCTCATTTTAATGCTTAATTCAGTTTTATAAAATTGTTTTCAACTTGTTTCTTCATTATCTCAAAAATACAAAAAAATAAAAAAAATCATTTAAAAATAAAAAAAAAACATAGTAAATCTGTTTTGTGAAGCAATTCACACTGATCTTCTGTTTTGTTAAGGTTAATTTAAGCTTTCTATAGCTTATAGTGAGCTTGAACTTGTTTTCTCACTCAAAACACAAAAATATCATGTTCACATCAGATGCTACAGTGCTGTTGGTGTTCTGATCTGCTGAATTTGGATCTGGATCTGGTTTGGATTGGTGCAGTAGCTGGATTGGGTTCATGTTGAGCTGGAATTGTTTAGGTTAGGGGTATAAGTAGGTTAGTGGTTCTTGTTTCTTCACTTGGCAAGCCATAGTGGCTAAGGCACCTTGTAAGTTCCTCATTTCTGTTTTGATCATTATATCTGTGGTCAAATCTGTTATTTAGTGTTAATTGATACTGTTTGATCTGATTTTGTTGGTTGTTTAGTGTATTCTAGCCTTGATCTGTTTCTAGTTCTTAAAACAGTAGTTGCACTAGTGTTTGGCATTGCTGATTTTAGTGTGCTAGAGGATAGTAGATCTGTGGTTAGTATTTGATACTTGCTTAGTAGTTTATTGAAAGTCAATTGAGGTCATAGTGTTAGCAGTTTTAGCTCATAAGTCAAATCTTGAATTGTTCTAGACTCGACTGTTGAATTCAGTAGGGATTATAAGCTGCAAGTTGGTTTGGATGTGTTAGATCTAGCTTTTAGTAATCATATCTAGTGTTAAAACATCAATATCAGTTCATTAGATTGAATCAAAACTCAGTTTGGTCAAAGTTTATGAGTGTTCTTCAAATAGTCAAAACTTGTAAAATGATTCACAAAACTTGTGAATCAAATATTTGATTCATCTTTGAGATTTAATCTTTCAAACTTTGGAATTCACATCTTCAACTGGTCTAATACTGATAATCACTTTTTGCTTCAACTAGTTCAGTCATTTTGAGCTTCAAATAAGCTCATCAACAAGCCACTATCTGCCCTGTTCACAAAACTTGTGAATCAGGCAGTCTTGAATTCTGTAATCGAGTTCATTTCTAGGAGTTAGGGACTGGTATTTTGCACAAGTGTAGTTGGCCAGGTGTTTGTTAAGACTGCATAGGTGATTTGTGGTGTAGCTTATTGGTGTAACTTGTGTTTAAGCTCAAACAGTGGAGGTAAACCACTGTTTGGCTTAAATAAGCAGTTTACTTATTCATTGAATCTGAGCCTTGCTTGATAGTAGTGATTATTAGTTGCTTGTAGCTTAATTTGGTAGACTTTAGCTGTAGTTACTGTTTGTAGCTTATTCTATAGTTAGCTTATTGTGATAGCTTATTTCTAGTAGCATTTACACAGTAGCTCATTAATCTTACACATAAGCTAGTTGTTTTCCATTTTTCATAGATTCTATTGATAATTTTAGATTTTTCCTGAAAGTTTCATAATTTTTGGTCTTAATTTGCTATTTTTCTCAATTTAAATAGATTTTAATCACTTTTTAATAGCTTAAATTTGAAAATAATTGAGAAAAAGCTCCAAAAAATAATTTTTCAATTTTAATAGTTTAAGAAAAATATAAAAAGCATAAAAAAGATTTTTCCTTATTTTTTTCTCTTTGAATTTTATAATTTTTAGAATTTTAATTAGTTTTAATTAGTTTAAATTAGTTTTTAATTTTTATTAAATCAAGAAAAATCCAAAAAAAATAGTTTTAATTCTAAAATAGTTTTCTAATCATATTTTTAGAGTAAAAGTAAATTTAGGCATTTTTAGGATATCGTTTAGACGTAGTTGCATTTTTAGTCGCGTTTGTTAATTACGTTTTAGTTTAATTCACGTTTAGGATTTCCCGTAGGATAGATTTCCTTAATTACTTTCCCATTCCCGTAGTTAATAAAATCAAAATCTTTAATCCAAATCATCAAGCATAAAATCCAAACCAAGAACGACGTTGGCAATTCACGCTGGGAAAACGATTCGGGTTGACTAATCCGACTACACCATCATCACACACAAGATTTGATTTATTATTCTTTTTCCTAAGAGAATTTGAATCTATCTTCGTGAGTATTTTTGATATTGATATTAAGGATTTATCCCCACACATAACCCTTGAGCCACACATATCAACTCCGTAGCAATCTGGACTTACTTGAAGAAAGAAGGGAAATCGCCTCAATACGGGAGGCTATTCACAAACAGAAGATTGAAAATAATTACAACAGTAGGGTTCGACCTTCGACATTCAAGCCAGGGCGAATACGTCTCTGACTTAATAGTGCAAGCAAAGTTGAGTATCATGGAAAACTAGGGCCTACATGGGAAGAGCCCTACGTCGTAACAGAAGCATATGGCAACGAAGCCTACAAGCTGGAAACACATGACGGAGACGCTATTGACAGGACTTGGAATGGCACTACCCTTTGTAAGTTTTATATATAGAACTAACAATGTCTAAGGACATTTTTACTTTGTTTTCAATCAATGTATTTGCATTCTTCTGGTGTCCTAGTTTTTATTTTCTAAAATGATGTAATCCTCCATACCCAATTAATGATACAACATATTTTCCCTCAAATCTCTTGTTTCATTCTAATACAACAAAGATTTGTCAGCCAAGTCATTTTATAAGTTTCAATGTCGAAGGGATGTAACAAGACAAACAATAATTCTAGAACATATGCATAACATCCATCTAAACTTCACATTAACTTTGCTAAGTGGTCTTAATGTATTACAAGTCTTATGCTACCCAAAGGATGAAGAAGAAGTGGGTCGCGACCCTCTGTCAGCAATTAAATTATATGATTGCTATATTCTTGGTGCAGAATTTACACACAATAAGGCTATGCATCTACCATATGCCTTAGGTTGTAAAATAAGTTACGTGCATATGAAACGTACGAGAAGAATCAAACTTAACCAAAATGAGACAACGTCTCCATTAGTAGATATTTTAATGCTAGTTCACCTAGCCAGAGGCCGAAGCCTTAATGATCTGTTCACAAAAATTGTCTAACATAAGGCCATCGCCTTCACCAACACACAATTAATTGTTTCATCAAGCCTCAGCCTGGAAAGAGACATGGGAAAATTGTTTTAAACGGGGTACATACCACCCTGGGGATCAAATTACTACCACATGGTAGCCTTCATCAAAATTTGGAATGAGTGGGATCATCAGATCTGGGAGATGAAACCTTGGCATATGGGGTCTTTTTGCTGGGGGAGACAGGCTGAACCTTCTTGGGCTTATTCGATAAGAGATCCTCAATGGATGCCGTAGGGTCCTTCGTGGCCTCAGAAAGGAAAGGGAACTTAGCAGTAGACAAAGCATTGCCAGCTTTGTCATATTCCTTCTCAGCAGTGGATCGGTAATAAGGAACATTTGAAAGCACCACCTGTTTGCATGTGGCTGCAAACTCCTCAAGAGTGGTACACTTACCATAGAAGATGGCTGCATTCACCAACCTTCCTACCACTTCACCCACTTCGTCACTATGGTAGAGCTCCATAGCAATATAAGGAATGACTTTGGACACCAAGTCCAGCCTGTCCTTCTTCAACATCCTGCAGCGAAGGTCCAGACCATCCACTTGTTCCCTCAGCTTAATCTCCTGTTCAACAAGCCTAGTTCTCTCTGCTTCATAACCTGCACACTTAGTAGTCAACATAGAAATTTGTTCTTTATAATCGGTGACTTTGGTTCCTTCAAGAGTTAGCCTGCTGCACTCGACGCGGCTTTCGGCAAGTTGTCCTTCAAGCTTCTGAACATCTGCTCGGAGATCCTGGACTAGGGGGTTCTTTTCGAAGTCCTCCTTGGCTTCCTCACACTTAGCCTGCATATCTGCATACTATTGGTCTCTTGCCTTTTCCCTAGCGAGCATCACATCCATCTCTTCCCTAGCAGTCTTTACAGCACGCAGAAGCTCTCTTGACCGAGTATTTAACTGAGTATCAAGAACATATTGCCTTGTGTAACTTTTTTCATGCATGTCACAAAGCCTCTCCAAGGACATGTTATCCAACACCCCTTTCCAACCAGGTGGGGTCACACGCTCCACAAGCAAATGACATGCCAAGGGGGTGGGAAGCTCTTTCGTATCGGGAAGACCTGTAGCAATAATGTGATTACCAGACTAAAAAACTATAAGGAATTTTTTCATAACAGGAATGCAGGCTTACCATGGATGTCTTCATCGCTAGGCCCTTCGATAGCAGGAAACACAACTGCTTTACCATGGGCACTTTTCAGACGAGCCGTACGAGACGGAGGGGTTGGCAATATTAGTTTCCTCTTAGAATTAGACTTTGCAACTTTAGCACTCGTACCCTTCCTACTTCGGACCGGATCAACAATGCCGAAGGACCCTATGACCGCAAGATAGTCCTTCGAGGCAAGGTCATCATAATCTGCAACATTCTCTACAAGGTGGTTCTCTTCCTTATGCTCTTTTCTTTTCGAAGGCTGGGCAGATGAAATGGGCTCAATCCTTTGGGCATCAACATCATTATTATTCACTGACACAGATGGAGAGCCAGCACCATAGCTAACCTCTTTAGCACCACCAAACACAACGAAGTTGCGGAAAGCCATTCCTGCGACAAGAAAGGAGAAAAGATAAATATCAGCAGATAAGTTCCTAAATCTTAATTTAATTGGAAAAATACATACTTTCTCCACAACAAACTATTTCAGGATGCAACGGAGAACCCTCCCAACTCTCAGCAATACCAGCCATGAACAAGATTGGCTGTGGGAAAGTCTGGCAATCAGCCGGATGACGACACAAGCGCTAATATAGAGGGTCCCTCCTCACAGTATAGGGCAACGGGTCATTGAATCTCTTTTCATCAAAACGAAACTATAGGTTCAATAATGCAGTTATGACGTACCCTCCGATCAGGACGAAGGGGGTTTCGTGTGTATTTTTGAGTCGTAAGCAATATATCCTCGTTCGTACATATCACTTTCGACTGGGGGGCTTGATGACGTACCCTCCGATCAGGATGAATGACTCCCCTTCGGCCTTAGTCGAATCTTCATGACAAAGGACCAAGTCAATCTTCCTAAGTCATCGATGGCGTAAAACCATTCATCATTAACATGGTTACCAGTTGGGAAGTCGCCAATCGAAGGCCTAAGCCCTTCAGGGTCTAACCTTGGAAATACTAAGACAAAGGAGAACTTGATTTGGTCTTACCCACGTTCCCACTATCTCCTTAGCTTTCCCGCCAAGACAGAGAGAGAGGGGATAAAGCCTTAGCGGTTACCATAAATCTTGGGACGCCCCCATGATCTCTGAAACATGCGCAAACACTCTTCAAGCTTATTTTCCTACCTATAAATAGGTTGGACGAGTCATGTCAATGATATGTTCATTCAACACAACATTTCACATTCTCAACATTACTTACAACACATATCACATACTTACTCGCACGCCGGAGGTGGTTCGCAGGGTCCAACCCATGAGCAATCACTTAACGAAGTGTCTTCTATTTCTTATTGTAGATTGGCTACAAGTTTGGCGCAAGCACAACACCCCTTATACCCATCGATCACCATCGAAGGCCTGGTCGTACGATTTATTGTACAATCATAGAGCAAGAAAGAAAATTAATTCTTCCATCATACTCATTTCAACTCATCATGCATGATTCTTGAGAAATCATCAAACATGTCTTGACAAGTTGATCAGAATGTAATATCATCCACGTATATTTGAACAATAATTATTTGAGACTCCATTTTCTTTGTAAAAAGTGTATTGTCAACTAACCTCATGGTATAGTTGTTTTTTATTAAAAATGCCTTGAGTCTATCATACCAAGATTTTAGGGCTTGTTTAAGACCCTAGAGAGCTTTCTTTAGTTTGTACACGTGATTAGGTTTTATGAAATCGACAAAACCCGAAGGTTGAGATACATAAACTTCTTCACTTATAAAACCATTTAGAAAAGCACTTTTAACATCAATTTAAAAAAGCTTAAGATCATGAGCACAAGCATAAGCAAGAAGGATTCTTATAGACTCTAATCTAGCTACGGGAGCATAGGTCTCATCAAAGTCTATGCCTTCTTGTTGGTTATATCTTTGAGCAACAAGTCTAGCTATATTTCTAGAAACGACATCGTTTGCATCTAACTTGTTTTTATATACCCATTTTCTTCCAATTATGGTTTGGTTTTTAGGTGGAGGGACAAGTTTCCAAACGTTGTTAGAGACAAATTGATTGAATTCTTCTTGCATAGCCATAACCTAATTTTCATCTTTTATGGCTTCTTGAGTGTTTTTAGGTTCTATGGTTGATACGAAACAAAATAGACTACTTTGGTTTTGGACTTGAGACCTTAGAGTTCTTTCATTTAATTTTCCTATAACCTTTTCTACGAGAAGGTCTTTAGACTCTTTAACATTGATGATTTCATTGTTTAATGGTTCATCTTCCTTGTTTATATTTTCTTTGATTTCTAAGACTTCACTTTCGATTAACTCATCATCGACAAGAGGTAAGGTAGTTTTAGGTGGACTCTCGTCAAATTTTACATTTAAAGATTCTTCAACTTTCATGGTTTATTTATTTAGTATTACGTATGCTTTACTATTAGGAGAATATCCAAAGAAGATACCTTCGATTGATTTTGGATCGAATTTAGTTAAATAGTCTGTAGTGTTAAGTATAAAACATTTACTACCAAAGACTACCAAAGACTCGAAAGTGTTCTAACGAAGGATCTTTGCCTCGTAACAACTCGTATGGAGTTTTTCCTAAGAATGGTCTAATCAAGACTCGATTTAGTATATAGGTTGATGTGTCGACGGAATTGCACGAAAATGTTTGAGGAATAGATTTCTCATTAATCATGGTGCGACTCATTTCTTGTAAGGTTCTATTTTTCCTTTCAACTACCCCATTTGATTGTGGAGTTCAAGGAGCCGAGAAGTTGTGGGTAATACCATTAGCATCACAAAAAGCTCCAAATTGCACTTCATTATCAAATTCCCGACCATGATCCATTCGAATTGACACAATAGGACTTCCTAGTTGTCTTTGGATTTTCTTACTTAAGATTTCAAAGTAATCAAACGTTTCAGTTTTATTCTTTAAAAATTTAGTCCATGTGTACCTAAAGTAATCATCCACTATAACCAAGGTATAAAAGTTGCCTCCATAACTTTGGATAGCGGATGGACCGAATAAATCCATATGTAGTAACTCTAGACACTTAGTTGTAGAAACCATATTTTTTGCTTTATGACTAGCATGGACTTGTTTTCCTATGTTACAAGCATCACAAAAATGATGTTCATATTTTAGTTTAGGTAGGTTTCTTAAAAGTTCTTTGGATGATAGCGATTGAAGAAGTCACATATTGGCGTGACCCAATCTTTGATGCCATAAGGTCGAAGTATCATCCATAGAGGTAAGACAAAGTTTTTCTTTTGGTTCATTTCCAATTTTAATAACGTAGACTGCTTGTTCCTAATGCCTCTTCCTATAGTAATACCATTTTTCAAGATTTTACTATCGGTTTCGCTAAAGGGTATGTTGCACTTTTTATCACATATTTGACCTATACTTAGTAGATTAAAGTTTAGGTTTTCTACGTGACATACATCGTTAATGGTCAAGGATTTGTGAGAAATTATACCTTTTCCAATGCTTTTGCTCTTGCTATTGCCGAACACCACATTTCCTCCATTGAAGGATTCGTATGTGCAGAACAATGCTTTATTACCGGTCATATGCCTTGTGCACCCGCTATCCTTGATCCATTCATCCGGATCCAAGTCAACCTTTAGGCATACCTAAGAAAATAATTAACTCAAAAGTTTGGTACCCATTTGTTCATGGGTCCATTGGTGTTATACATTTTTTAATACAAATAAACCATAAAAACGTTTATTTATATTTTACGATCTTCTAATGTTTTGTCGATAACAAACGTAAAATCATTTTAACTAAACAAACAAAATACGTAAAAGGTTTGAGCCAATAGTTTCTAACACACTTTTACTAAACATATTAAAACTATATCAAAACATGTTTAGTAAATAAGTTATATAAAACCAAAGACATTTTTATATAAACACTAACAAGTAATATTGTTTACATCTTATAGAAATGCATATGTATAATAACTAGTGTTTATATAATATAGATATACTTTGTATATATAGTAAATGGGTAATGTAATGGGTAAAAACCAAAGTCCATGACCCATGATCCATTGACTAGGTACAATGAATGTTGTTGGGTAAAAACCAAAGTCCATAACCCATACCTATGGAGCATGATCCATAACCCATGACCCATTGCATGACATAATGCATGAAGTCATGTTGGGTGTTATCCATGATCCATGACCCAAAGTCCATGACCCATGATCTAAGATCCATAACCCAATGACTAGGTACATTGCATCTTATTGGGTATCCATAATCCATTACCCATAACCCATGGTTCATAACCCATAACCCATAACCAGGTTTGCAACCCGAAATCCGGACTAAACTGGCCCAGTAGCCGGATCCCTGGTTTTGCACTAGCCGGATCCCTCTGGGGAGGGATCCGTGGGACAATAGACAAGTTTTGTCTGTAAATAGTGAGTCATTTCTCTCTTGCTCACTACCACTTCACATATACTTTCTCCCAGTATTCTAGCATCTCTAACATCTGATCCAAAAGATCATTCTATGCAGTTTTATGTTTGTGTGATTCTCTAAGTTCCTCTTAAAGGCGAGATCACCACCTCTTGAAGACATGCAAGCTCAAGTCATGAGTTGCTAAGCTTCGTCATCATCAAGACCACTGAAGTGCATCTTGTTGATTGTTCTTTCCTTCCTCCTTAGAAGTGTTGTGTTGAAGGCATTAGTGAAAGGTGCCGAAGGGTCGTGTCGAAGGCATTAGTGAAAGGTGCCAAGGGTGTATATTCGAAAGATGCCAAGTTAGATAGTTTGGGTTAAATGATGTTGATATCCTTCTAGTATTGTAACAAGGAGTGTGTCTGCTTTAGGGTAGTTTTCTTGTGGTATAGTGTTGGGTAGTAGTTCCTCCTTTGTAATGGAACTCGGTATCTAGCTTTGTACCGGATAAAGTGTAGGCGACATTGTGATAGGTTTGGTTCTACCACGGAAGAACCCGTGTCTAGCCTTGTACCGATAAAGAGTAGGCGACGCTAGAAGGCTTCTCCACCACATTAAGGAGCTTGTGTTGTGTAGTGCTTACGAACTCTCGAGTGGGTTACCCGGGGAGTGGAGTAGGGAAAGGAAGGTGTCCTTGTAGTCAAACCACTATAAATATTCGTGTCATGGTTTTGTGTTCTATTACTCTTTATCTTTGCATTACTTACTTATATGCTTATCTATCAATATCCAACACACATACCAAATATATTGACATAAGTCGATCTAAATAGTTTAAAATAGAGTTTTAATCGGTAAAACCTTTCAACCCCCCCCCCCCCTTCTAGTTTTCCACACATTTCATTCATATGAGGCATATACAAAAATGGTCAAAAAGCATTCCAAGGTGTATAGTTTTGAAATGGAAAACCATTTTGGGTGTTAGGATTCCATCATATTTTATGGTGGTTACTTCTAGGATAGACATTGTTTAGCCTTCTTATAGTTTTGTTCGGTTTAGAAAACATTGGGGTTTTGTTTTTCATAAAACTTTGACCTTGTTTTAGGGAAGGTGGTTGTTTGAAATTTCTAACAGCAACATTGGTTGGTTTCTTTTTGTTAACAATAACAAAATCGGTTATAGAAGAGGTGGTTCCATTATTTTTACTGTTTACTACTGCAGATGCCCGGATCCCTAAATTTACACTAGTTGGATCCTTTTTCAATGGATCCTTTGGATCCGGGACTACAGTGAATGGTTTTTCTATTGGTTTAACGAATTGTGTTTCCTTAATCTCGCTAGTCGACGCAATATGTTCCTGAATACCTAGACCCTTTTGATTATTACCCGTTTTGACACTATCAAGTATTTTATCAAGGTAATTAGTACTTAGTCTAGCAATTTTAGAATCAAGGTGATCAACTAGAGTTTGAAGTTCTACACAAAGCTTGCATTCACTACTTACTTCTTTTCCCTTTTCTAGTTTCTTCAATTTATCTTTTAGTTCAAGAACTTCCTTTTCTAAAAGTTGATTTTTATTTTTCAAAAGCTTGTTTTTGTTAATTACCTTGAGACTAATTTTGCAAAGCTTGTTGTATTCAAGATGTAAGGATTCATTATCTAAAGATGAACTACTATAATATAGAGAGTCGGAACATACCTCGTTGAAGTCTTTTGCCATGAGACAAATTTCTTCCTTCTCTTCGTCACTCATTCCCCATGAACCACTCATGAACGCCTTTTGTTCATCACGTTTGGGACACTCACTAATGAAGTGATTTGGATCCCCACATTTAAAACACTTGCATTCGTCCTTCACTTTCTTTTCATCTTTGCTTTTCCGCAACCCTTTCTTGTCGTCATAAGGTTGCTTGACATTTCTTCCTTTTCTTCGAAAGAACATCTTGAAGTCGCGTATCGCCATTGCATACTCTTCATCCTCACTTTCTAAAGATGAGGTTTCTTCATCACTTGAGACTTTCTTGGCCTTTAAAGCGAGAGATTTATGTTTCTCTTTCTTTTCCTTTGAGACCTCAGAGTCTTTAGCGAGTACGAGCTCATAGACTTTTAGGTTGCCTATGATTTCATCAAGAGTGAGGATTGACAAGTCTTTGGATTCTTCAATGGCCTTCACCTTTGGTCTCTACTTTGATAGAAGTGCGCTTAGAAATCTCCTGACATGATTACGACTAGAAAAAGATTCATCAAGTGCTTGTAATGAAGTAATAATAGTATTAAAGCTAGCAAAAGAATTATCAATACTATCTTCATCCAATATTGAATATTGTTCATATTGTTGAATAAATAAATCAATTTTGTTGGTTTTAACTTGTTGATTTCCTTGGTGTGTTACAACCAAAGAATTTCAAATTTCTTTAGCGGTTTTATGCATAGAAATTCTTTCAAATTCCTTTTTAGGTAAGGCATTATATAAAACCATTTTTGCCTCACTATTTTTGGAAAGCTTTTTCTTTTGGTAATCGGTGAGACAATCATGAGAAATGTTTTCTTCATTGCCAGTTTTATCATCCTTTACAATTGCTTGAAAACCACCTTCAACAATAATATACCAAAGATCAATATCTTTAGATTTCACATAAGTTTCAAATCTATTTTTCTAATAAATAAAATTAATAGTTTCAAGTAGTGAAGGTCGTTGCATAGATTGCCATTCTCTATAATTATCAAAACTCATTTTGATCGAAAAGTTTTTAAAATACAATTTACTTTAAAACTTTTTTAAACCTTGCTCTGATACCAATTGTGGAAAACTAGACGGGGGGTTGAATAGTTTTACCAATTTTAATTTAAGTTTCAAAAATTTAGATTCGATCTTATGTGAATTCGTAAGGATGGATAAATAGTATGAAGCAATAAGTAAAGTAAGTAAAGAAAGTAAGTAAAGTTAAAGGATAGAAAGTAGCGACACAAGTGATTTATAGTGGTTCGGCTACAAGAACACCTTCCTTACCCTACTCCACTCCCCGAGTACCCCACTTGAGAGTTCAAGCACTACGTCAACAAGATCCTTCAACTTGGCGGAGAAGCCTCACAACGTCGCTTACACTTTTTCTGGTACAAAGCTAAATACTGAGTTCTTTCACGAGGTAGAACTAAACCTTTACTCAACTATTACACAACAACTACGTGAAATATGAATTACAAGATTATGCTACAGAAATCTTGTGGATGGACAAATCAATCAAGGACCCTTTGCTTGGATGACTTGTAGTATAGCGTGATCTCGCCTTCGTGAAGGATCTATATGAGAATCACTACAAAAGATAGAAGAACTACTAGAATGATCAAATGATCAGAAGTTAGATGAGTGAGATAATATATGAGAGAGTTGTAAGAAGAAGAGTGAGAAACAATGAAGAAATGGCTCACTATTTATAGACACAAAAGCCTTCTGTCCCATGGTTCTAGCGGATCCCTCACCCAAGAGATCCGACCAGGGAAAATCCTGGGATCCGGTGGTTTGGGTCAGAACAGTCCGGATTTTGGGTTGCAAACCGGGTTATGGGTTATGAGCCATGGGTCATGGACTTTGGGTCATGAGTACCCAACAAGATACAATGTATCTAGACAATGGGTCATGGGTCTTGGGTGATGGGTTATGGATAATACCCAACATGATTTCATGCATGATGTCATGCAATAGGTCATGGGTTATGGATTAGCTCCATGGGTATGGGTCATGGGTCTTGGATATTACCCATCCTATTACATATTATATTACAAAAATTTATTTATTACAACATTTTATGTAAATGACCAAATGTATATACTTTGCAAAACAACATGTATTCTTATAATTTTACTTATGATGACTTTATATTTGTTATCAATAAAACATAACGAGATCACTAAATATAAACAAATGTTTTTATGGTTTATTTGTATTAACACGATTCACCAATGCCACCGAGAGCAAGGGAGGTGTTCCCTTACTAGCAGAGACACCTTCACCGGAATGAGGGGCATTACAAGAATGCCAAGCTGGCCTCATTGCTGAGACACTGGAGTCTGTCAACGCGGTCGACAGGGCTGCTCACCAAGCATCCCTATCTGATCTCTTTCTTGAGAAGGATAAAGTTTGCCGTTTGAGGAACTTCTGTGTTTTCTCGTGGATAGTCATCATTATCGTTTGTCTATGGTTTTTTAAGTGGGTTTAGAAACTCACTGGTTGTTGTGTTTTGGATCCCTTCTAGAAAGTAGATGTTATGTACAGTAATTTGTAAGGTGTGTTTATTAAGCTTCAGTGTTGGTTGACTACTACAAAATCTTGACTTCATGTACTTTGTTCCTTGGCTAACAGTATTATTCCTTTTATGGTTTTCTCATTGTACTGTGGTGCCTTTTTTGGTTTACTAATAGGTTCTTGCCCAAAAATACAATTACTTACATGTGTAGTGACAGTAATTGACTTTGTAAAAGTCATCAATTAATATGAGTATGAACTTGCAACAATATGTAGAAATGTGTAAAGTGACAAATGGATACATTTAAGACTAAATTATTCCCATAGACTAACATGAGATGATTTCTTACATAATGAAAATAGATATATTTCCAAACGCATAAAATTTTGTAGTTTACAAAGTTCATAAACACACATTATTTAAAGAAAGCAAATATTGTCTATAAATTACATATTCAATGAAAAACATTGTCTTTAAAAAACTTAACCCACATTTTTTTGTGTTGAAGCCATCTTTGCTGCTACAATCTTCTTTTTAGTCCACAATTGTTTTGGAGACACACCAGAAGCAGCATCAACCTGACTTCCATATTGAGACTGGACCACACTTGGTTGAAAATGACTTCATATTGACCATAATTTTCATGCACATGACTTTGAGATTGAGCATCAATTTGAAATTGAGCTTGTTCATTTGCTTCAAAGTTGTTACA
>OU343224.1:102968925-103251213 GCA_910596185.1 Chrysanthemum makinoi | reverse complement strand
TGTGAAAAGTAATTTGGTTACAAAGTAATTGATGTTAATGCTATTCATGATATTCAAATGAGAAATGATGAATCGCCGTTTGTGTTATTTAAATTACTAAAAATGAGTCATTGAAGCATCACATAGAACTAAGTGATGACTCATGCCAAAGAAAATAGAACTAAGTCAATGGAACATACAAACTCTGATAGCAAAATTGATGAACTCAAGCTCAACTTGAGGAAAAGAATTTAGCCATTGTTGCCTTTGCGTATGGAAAAGTGTGAACACTAAGTTTACAAAACCATCAACCTTGGGAAGCAGGTTCTCATTCCATTAGAGACCGTCACGATTTAGGAAAATGACCTCATGCATTTAAATCTGAAAGAACAAAATTTTCAAAAACGGGTTTGCCTCCCAGTTGATGTGAAACAAGTTTGTCAAAACCAGTCACTTCACCTCACATGCTAAAATTTGCATGATATGAATGACTTGTTCAAGAACTATGATCTAGAAGAAATTTGGGAAAAGCGGAATTCAAGGATGGAATTTTGGGTGCTAGACCTAGGGTGAGAACTCTACTTGAGATTTCAAGGCAACTGCTAGTAGTTTAAACCATCACCTAGGAACAAGACCAGGGATTGGTTTGTATCTAGAATAGTTGCATTTTGAATAAAGCTATTCCATGAGATCACTCTAAGAACTCTAGATCATTTTTAAGATCCAAACAGAAATTTGTTGCTCAAATTATGCGAAATGCATCTTTAAGGCAAATCATGATAATTGCTTTTCAAAATCCCTAAAGAAAGTAAATGCTCATACAAAGGTTCAACTTGTTAAGTCTAGGATTTTCACTAAGTCATCTATTGTGTATGACAAAGAAACCAAAATCTTAGCCTAGATGGATACCAACTGGTAAATCTGTGGAAACTAGGAATAAGGATAAGTCTTCCACTATGCATAAGAAGCCTAACAATCCTAGACTTGCCATAAGTGGAATACCATCGGTAGAATTTTTAAGGATCTTGGACTTAGGTGGATACCTACTGGAAAGATGTTTACCAATGGCAAATCTCAATATTGAGTGAAACCCCAAAGGGTTTGGATCGATGTCACTAACCAAAATATATGCAATAAAGTTTGTAATATTAGTGCAGTAGTCCTTACTAGATTCTGAGATACTTGATCCTTCATACATGGGTGGCAAAGTATGGATAACAAAAGGATTGATATCCATAACTTCGAGGTTCAAGTTACTCAACATTGATATTCATCGGTATGACGCGTTCACATCGAGTTCAGGCCTCATTACTTCATCATTATGGCGTCTGCGATAACACCAGGCCCGTTCCTCAAAAGAAAGGGTATACGCTTGGTGCGCTTATCTTCAGAAGAAATCTTCATGTTTATGACCATTCTCATCGACATTCTTCATCAACAAGCTTTATGCTTCTCCCATGCTCATTCAGTCATCAAGTGGATCTACGTTCATTGGTATATATTCTTATTCACTTGATCAATCAAAAATGGCAAACTTCATTTTTGAGAAAAGAGTATACTACATTGATGGATGCTTAAGTTATGGTCATCACGACTCTCCAATGTCTTCCTCACTCAGGATAACAGGATATCTTGTTTGGGATTCATTGTTTCAAGATATGTTTGATGAGTATTTCCAACCTTGGCGAATGTTGATCATCTAAGAGTACATCTCGGACTCTTTCGAAGATCTCGGTTATTCCTCAAGAGCGTTGATAATGACTTCATAATATTGCGATTGCACTCATGAATAATGATCCGCAGCTCTTTGGTATTCATTTGCCAAATCTTCGGATTATTGTTCCTCTCGTCATGCCTTCTAAATCAACCACATGAACTTAAGGAAAATGCTACCTCATCCGCCGAAGACATTATTGGTGAATCTTCGGATCGGTCTCTACATGTATACTTTTAGGAAGAATGCATTGATGTTGAGGAATCATTTGGTTTCGATTCAATCAATGGGTGAATGTACATCCGATTGTATGTTTATTCACGTGTTGGACATTTGACACAAGTTGATTACTCCGGAGTTAATCATTTATCACTTATTTGAGATTGAAGTTGACTTTCACAAAGGCGTGTTCATATTTGATAACTTGCTGGGCTTAAGAATTTGAGTTGAAGACTTGGTTTATCTAGTTACCAGCAGTCGGGGTGGATGGTTGAAGACCCGGTTAACTATCACTATTAGGAGTTACGTTGTTTTACTCGATTGTGCATCAGAATGGCGATGTGGATAATATCAAGAGGTGTTAATGTCTCATACTTTGTTTGAGTAGTGAGTACTTAGAGATTTGCTTGAAGCATAGATTCTCGACACCGTTCTTCCATCATTAAGTGCAAGCTTAGAACAAATGCTGGGAGAATTCACTTGGTTTCAAGTTTGGTATATCGGGTTTTCTTCATCGGTGGTCACTTCAAATTGTCTACATGGGTTGATAAAGATAGTCAGAGTTTCTATAGCAGGTTGATTCTCACAAGAATTCATTTGAGCTAATTTTTGGTCTTCTATGTCAGAATTTTGGTATATGAATGATATTATTTCTTGATTACGGTATCAAAACCGGCAAGGGGAAGGAGACATACATCTAAACACAACAGTACACGTGATGAACTTAACCTTCTATTGAAGTAGTCCGGGAAAGACAAATGTCATAACCGTAAAGAAACTTCGGTGTTTACTCATAGCCTTTGGTGTGTTATTCCAACTATTTGGGAGAAGGATATATTATTCTAACTATTTGGGAAAGGATGTATTATTCCAACCATTTGGGGGGGGAAGTGGTCTCTGGATACTTTTGGTATGTGTTAACTGAAACTTTCGGTAGGAAGAATATGAGAATAATATGTGGAGCGTGAGATGATATTGCTTATCGACATCTTCTATATGATTTATGATAAAGTGCTACCGGTTAGTGCTTCATGTACACAATGTAATGATGATTAGATGAGATCGCAACCATGAGGGAGATATGTGTACATTTGGGTCACAACATATTCACATGATCGAGCTTAATCAGTTATTCCGAGTTGACATCATAAAGAAGATCGGTGATTCAACCCGTTATTGTGATGTCATTGTCTTTCTTGTTGGGTACATGTGTGTATGTTATGGGGTGATTGGTTATATGTTAGATAAGCTGAGTGCATTTGGTGAAATGAAGGTGTTGATATATTGTTCCCCAATAAATAGACAATGAATCGAAAGGAAGTGTACATCGGGGATGCACTATGAGGTTCATGTGATCGGTCGTAATGGTTAATCCGTTTGATAACCAGGAGCGATCAATGTTTCAACTTGTTACCGATTGTTCGTGTTCTTCGAGTCTTGAGCTTCATTCATGAGACCGTTTTTATTCGTTTCTGCTTGGGGAAATGGTCTTTATTCTTAGTCAATGGGTTTGGGGAAGCTACCAAAGATTCACTTTTTGAAGGCTTAAGTTCTTGCGACGATTCAAGAGCCTCAAATGCTTTGGTGGTGAAAGTTTAAGAGATGATGACTTCTATCTTCTACAAAGTGCTGAACGATTTCCTTATCTCATTTTCGTATCATCATCTTCTTAAAACTACTTCTCTATCTTTGTAAATAATTTTCAAAAAGCAAAATACAAAATATAAAACCAACAAAAACAAAATAGAAAAATATAAAATCAACAAAAGCCCATAAAAATCAGAAAATTGAAAAATACCAAAAATATGTTTTCTCAAGACATGTCTACTGGTATCGATAACATCTACGGTCTTAGAAATGTCATTCAATAATGGAATGGGACTTTAGATGAAGTTGGCGAGGAGGTGTAAATATTTCTTTCTAAACATGTCTCAAAATATGGCTACAGGTTATTTGGTACGTAACCGTGCTTAAAACTATGGTTTGCTATTATTTAGGATAGCAACCCATTTTTCAAAAGAGGAAAGTGCTTTGCGCTAAACGATTTTCAAAAATTAGTGCACTTATCCAAAAACTATTTGAGGAAAGTATGTGAAGAATTGCTGTTCCTACACAAATGTTTTTTCGTCTAAAATTCTTCAGAAAAATATTTGTTGTTTTCAAAAGTGGTGGTAAATGAGTTGCTTGAAAATCAATCAGTTTCAGAGTTTTTATAAAATTGAAAACTCAATCAATGACTTATAGCTTTTAAACTTTTGAGAAAATAAGTCATTGATTGAGGGAGAATGTTTTCAAATCTATATCATCTAACGGGCTTTCTTAATTATCCTATATGCTTAATTAAAATGCTGTTAACCTACGTTGAAGGACTAGGTGCCTAGGATATGATTGTTAGGTTTAGATGATTAGAGTTTGATAAACACATTATTCCCATACATTTGAATGATCTGATTGATATGTTGATTTGACTTTTATTAGTTGATTCTTTGTTTGGGTGATGTCGACCACCATATATGTTGTGTGTTCACTAGCGTATGCGAGGTATATTGGTATATAAGAATGCCGATCCGGATCCCACAAGAAGATGATTGGATGCGAAGAAATGGTAACTATATCTTGGGTTGACAAATGAAGAAACAGAGCTTAATTGGACTTCTATGGAGTTGGCATGGAAAATGCAGCGTAAGAGGTCTCTTGGATCGTGAGATGGTTTTCTTCATCACAAATGAAGAAGCGAGCTTAATTTGACCTCGGTTGGCATTAAAATGCAGCGTAGAAGTCTCAACTGCATCGTGACGGTTTTCTTCAAACCCTACAAGAAACAACATAAGTTTCTCAACCACCTAGCGTATCTTTGTGCGGGGACAAGTAGTGAATAATACCATTTTCTAAAACTTTGATAAATATTGTTTTTTGAAAATGGAAAAATATTGTTTTTGAAAGTAAATCGGATTCAAAGTTTTGAATTCAACCGGACTTTATTTTGAGAAATCTTAAGTGATTTCAAATTAAATATTTTCAAACGATATTTCTTCATAAAAGGTCCGTTTGTACAATTATAATGTGATGATCTAAAGATTTAATGTTATGTCATGGTATGATTTTCTTTAAAACTCAAAGATCTTTCAAAATGAAATATTTTCTGTTCTTGTTTGATTGTGAAATTGTTTTATTTTACTTAAAGATCTCTTAAAACAATCATACCCGACACTAACAATCTTTAATGTCTTAAAATGGTCCTTATCTGTCATTTTTCAAAATTAAATCTTGCCACGTCTTTCCCCAAATTTTCTAAATGATTTAAATCAATTGGGATCACAAATCTCAAAGGTTTGAAATTTTTGATCGGGGGAGAGATAGTGATTTAAATCTCAAATCTGTTTTAATGGAATTGGTTTTAGTCCTTCAAAGGCACTCCTGCCTCCATGTGCCTAACGATTTCAATATATGCACATGATGTTGAGGAGGAGGATTTATCCAAACAAGATGAGTATTTAAACAGGCCATATTCTTGTTTTCTAAACCTTATTAAATCACTTGGGATCCAAAATCTCAAAGGGTTTGATATTTTTGATCGGAGGAGAATTTGTGATTTAATAATGAAATTTGATAAAAGGTGATCGTTTTTGACTCAAAGTGCGGTCTCTCCATATGTGCTAATTGTTTTCACTAATGAAGCACATATTGAGGGGAGCATTTCAAATGAAATAAACTATCAAGGTACAAAGGTTTCATGTTTTGTCATAAGTACCTTGATTGAGTTTTAAAAGGTTTTCGTATGGCAATGCAATCGTGGAAGTACTTCAAAAACCTCTTGCCTCTATGTGATAAAATGATTTCAAATATCCTATGCACATATTGAGGGGAGAATTTACCAAGAAAATCAAATGGCTTTTTTTATGAAAATTGTGATCAAAGAAAATATTTCAAAGTCCTCTTGCCTCCATGTGCTAAACAATTTCTAAATCATATGCACATGTTGAGGGGGAGGTTTTCTAAATGATCAAAACTATTAAGGTACAAAATGCTTTGATATCGTATAAAAAGTACCTTGATTGTTTTTCCAAATGAATTTTCAATTGGTTTCAAGGAAGAATGAACTATACCAAAAGACCGACCATGTTACTTTATGTATGGAGTTATAAGGATGGTGAGGTTAGGTATTATTCCACGATCCTTGAGCAGGAGGGATCTACCTAGGGACAATCCACTAGATAGTGTAGAGTCCTTAGGTATGATGAAAAAAGGAGAAAATAAGAAATGGGAAGAGTCTTGGTGAGACGAGCTAATCTGGAATAAACCCAACAAGGTTCTAGTTATGAAGTCTCGTAGCTGCAGAAGGGGTTGAAAAATGAAAAAATATGAATATGAAAAGGGTGAAAATAGCCTTCCAATAATTCAACCTTAGAGGCTGGGTTCAATACATATCTTGTGGTGTTTACTAAGGTAACACTAGTATTGAAGACAAGACGTCATGGACCCGATGGCCTACTACTAAACTTCCCAAGCTACTCAAGTTCCTCTTAAAAGGACTTGTTTCATTCTCACGGAGGAAGGCATAATCTATCGACTTTCTCTTAGAGATTGTTGATATTGAAGAAGGAGACCCTCTCCACAGTCTCGGCATAGGAACCAAATGTGCACAATTAAGTCTAGAGCCAAGTGACCATCCACAATATCTCATTAGGACACAAATTTAATGAAGACTTGTTGTTTCACACAATGTGGAAAGTAAGAATATATAAGAGTCCATTATCCTTGTGGTATTGCGCGAACATCAGAGTGATATGTAAAAGTATTCACGATGAAGATGGAAAGCCTTCTAGAGCCAACATCAAACAAGCTCTTGGTAGGTGGCATGTGAGATCTTTTCTAAAGATTAAACTTGTGACAAGCTGGATAGAAAGCGATGGGGCGATTCACTTTCGTAAATCAACCTTGGTCGGGGAAAGGATTGCGGATACCTTTGAAGGTCGTTGTGCTCAAAAACTCTTTTCTCCCATTTTGTGTATTATGTTTTCAAAATAAAAGGGTATTTATGATTGAAATTTTGGGTAAAGGGCAAATCCTTGCGGTAAAATATATTACACAAAAATCGTTTAAGAACAATGGAATGTGGTGAAGTACCACATTAACCTCAAGCAGCGAACAACAACTAACTAAAGCTTGTGACCAGACTAGCGAAAACAACTACAAAAACATACAATAACAAAAACTCCTCTGGAAATAACCATCTAATCACACAAGAATGACCATACCAATCAGCCCCTTTTGAAGGAGATTGATGAACCAAATAAGCACACCTCCCAAAACCCTTTCCAAGAAAAACCCATGGGAAAACCTTGGAGAAGGAAAAAGTGACTTACCGGATCTCAAGCGAAAACCGACCACCCGACAATGAAACTAACCAGTGAAAACACCAACCTCACGAACCCGGACCAACGCTGACATCATGACTAGAACCGCCATCAAGAATGCATAAGAGACATAGAAAGCGGCCAATGGCGCAAAAATCAAGGACATCGCCTTTTCGTTTGAAACGACAAGTAATAAGCTTGAACGCACCATTGATTTGATCACTTCAATTAATTGAGTAGCGGAGACCTCCTTTGATTCTTGAAAATTCTTTATTTCTTTCTTGCCAAATAAAATAAGAAGTTCTTTGCAAGCGAAATTTCGACACAGCTTCCTGAGGCCAGAGATGAAGAACTAGGAATCAAATGGTTCACAATAGCATCTAAGACATAAGGAATGTCCGTAAGACCGACAAACACCTTCAAAGATTCCCAAACACGAAGCGAAAACAAACACTCAAAGAAAAGGTGAGCATGAGAATCCGGTTGAGTGCTACATAATGGGCACACAAGGGCTACGCTCGAAGGATCATTGGAATACATCATATCCTGAGTACGAAGTCTCCTACGCATAACCAGCCACAAATGAAATGCATGTTTCGGAATACGGTGCGAGAACCAAACAAGATGAAACCAATCAACCACTGTCCCGCTGCCGAGAATACCCTCCCAGGAATGCGAAGCGAGAAAAGACTTGATATGACCATCACCCGTCTTCCACTACTTAGATCATCCACATTAGAAACTTAGGAACCGGAATGATGTGGCATAGGATACCTAGGTCCCCAAATAATCGGCCAAGCCCAAGTCCTCACAATAATGTCGAACCACGAATTAAGAAACCGACACGGTGGATATCCTCGAGGACCTGATAAGAATGGACCATTAGGAGAACACCGCGTATCAAACCAAGCGAGAAGCCTTCAAACCATTCCCAATTATACCAAAAGAATTTCCGAACAAGAGACCTAACACGAAGAATCTTTCGCCAACTCCAAGAATTCCACGACTCGGAACATCCCGAAAATTACGACCACGCAACCTATAAGAATGAATCCATTTCACCCAGCGAATCAGTAGAATTAAACAAAGCGCCAAATATGAGAAGTAATGAGAGCGGTGTTGAAGCAATCAATCACGAATCCCAAGCCTCTGTTTGAAAGCACGCACAACCTCCCAAGCAACTTTAGAATGACCTTCGACCGGTGCAGAACTCCAAAGAATGCCCTCATAAGTTGCTCTAAATCGACCATATCTGGCGGGGAGGAGAATAAACAGAGGCCAGATAAATGTGCATAGAGGACAAAAGCTGTTGAATAAGGCTGAAGGCGACCAGACAAAAGAGAGTTTATTCCTCCAATCATTGATCGATTAGGCAACCTCCACCAATTCCTTGCAATCTCTAAATATCAATCTAGTAGTAACCAATGGAACCCCAAGGTACTTAATGGCATTCCTTTCAACAAATGGGAGAATGCAGATATAGCAAGCTTTACATGATTTAGAACATTACAAAATAAAAGCTATACTCTTGGGTAAACTAGGAGACAATCGAGACATCCTTAAACTCCTCAAGGGGCCCATGATAACACCTGCGAATGAGCATCACCATGAGAAAACAAAAACAAATCATCAGCAAAACAAAGATTAATAATATTAAGTTGGGAGCATTTGTGATGAAATGTGAACATTTCAGAGTCCCGCACACGACGTCTCAAAATGAGGGTAAGCACCTCCATAACAAGCGTAAAAAGATAAGGTGATAATGGATCCCTGATATGTGCTTAAACACATACCTTTTCTTTATCAATATAGACCCAAAACAACCAAAGAAAAGCCGTTTATTGCTGATATTTGTGGTTTTCTTGAGTTTGTGCTTGTGCAATGCGGATATGCAAAAACAAAAGGATCCAAATCGGATGTAAATCAGAGCAGAGATCAAGAGAGTTTTAGGCTGAGCCAGAAGGTCAAGATTGTGTATTTTAGAAGATTTTATTCTCAAAAGATGATTTGAAGTTTCAGCAAGTTTGAAGAAAAGTCAAGAATGGCCCTCAAGTTTGAGCTTTTGGCAATTGGTCCCTCAATTCAAATTACAAAAGTCACCCTTGGATTATTTGAGCTTTACATGATTAGTCCTTGAAATAATTCCAGATTTACACCTTTGGTCCTTGAAGTTTCGAATTACACAAGTTTAGCCCTTGGTGTATACAAGTGTTAATATTCCTTAGTCCAAATCCTTTATATACCTCTGCCCAAAATACTTACAGGATCCAAAGCCCAATCACTAAACACACAAAACCCGTTTTATATTATCCAACCCGAAACCACCCTTTACGGGTTCACTTACCCATGGTCAATACCCAACCAGGTTCAAATGTCCAAATAAATATAAAAATAAAAACCCAAGATTTTCCCCAAATTCACGGGTAGAACCCTAAATTACCGCGTGTAAAAGATCAAATTGACCACAATTAAGAGTGCGTTGGTACTTTCTCGACATTCCGCGGCAAAGGAATGACACACCTCATCCATCCGTGTGCTATTGGCCACTTGTCGTTCTCTTATTGGTGAGACTTGTCATCATTTGATCCAAGGTGGATATCAAGTGGGAAGCGGTTATTATGATCCAAGGGCAAAAGAGCTGAGAAGAATTTGAAGCTTCCAAGACCATAGCTCAACTATATATAGTCCTCATATTTGCTCACATAATGTATCTTAATTTACGTATTTTTCTTTTCTCTAGCTTTAGTTGTAGTAGTTAATTGCATTTCAAAAGTTTTAAATCTTTGTAATTAGTTTGTACTCAAAATTTCAATTATTAATAGAATTTACACTTAATTTTCAATTGTTATTGTTTGAGTTTTTCTTATTCATATCTGCTTAACATCTCATTTTAATGCTTAATTCAGTTTTATAAAATTGTTTTCAACTAGTTTCTTCATTATCTCAAAATACAAAAAATCACATAAATCATTGAAAAATAAAAAAAATCACTTTAGATCTTTGTGTTGGATTAATCCATCATTGATTTACTGTTTCATAAGCTCATATAAGCTTTTAGTAGCTTTTTGTGAGCTTGTACTTGTTCTCACCCAATTCACAAAGTCTCAAAATCTCATCGGATGCTTTCGATTCTTTGGTTTTGCTTGAATTGGATCTGGTTTGAATTGGTTCGATAGGCTGTTTTGGGTTGATTAGGTGTTTAGGTTAGGGGTATAAGTAGGATAGAGTTCTTGTTTCTTCACTTGGCAAGCCATAGTGGCTAAGGCAAATTGTAAGTCATCATAATCTGTTTTTGCTCATTATATCTGTGTTTGAATCTGTTCGTAGTGATATTCTATCTTGTTTGATCTATGCTTAATGTTTGTTTAGCTTAAAGCTGCTCATTATCATATCTGTTCTTATAACGATGAGTATAAGTAGTGTTTGGATAAGCTTTATAATCTGTGCTAGAGAGTAGTTCAACTGTTAGTAGTAGTTGATACAAGTTTGATAGTTAATTGATAGTCTATTGAGGTCTTGTTATAGCGGTTCTAGTCAAAAGTCGGAATCATAGTGTAAGCGATCTAGGATCACTCTTTGTTGAAATCGATAGTGGTCATTAGTACAAGTTGGTTTGGATGTGTTAGATCTAGCTTTTAGTAATCATAATTAGTCTTAATACATCATAACACATTCATTAGATTGAATTAAAGCGAGTTTGGTCAAACTTTCATGTGTTCTTAAAAGTCAACAAGTTGCTAAAAGCAGTTTTCACAAAACTTGTGAGTCAAATCATTGCTTCATTTCTAAGATTCAGTGTTTGAAACTTTGGAATTTACAAATTGAGCGGTCTAAATCGATAAAAACTTTTTGTCAAATGAAGCTTGTCATTTTGAGCTTCAAATAAGCTCATCAACAAGCCACTATCATACTGTTCAGAACTTGTGAATCGGTGATTTTATGCTTGTTGCACGGTCTTAATTCTAGGAGTTAGGACTTGAGATTTGGTGGAATCATAGGGCTAGGTGTTTAGTGGGCTGCATAAGTGGTCTTTTGGATTTGCTTATTGGTTAAAATTTGTGCATAGCTCAAACAATGGTCCTAAATTGTTTGGTTCATTTAGCAGGTTGGCTTATTTGAAGCTTCTGAGGTTAGAGCTTGTTAGGATTAGGTGTAGTCAGTTGATATTAGTTCACTTTAGTATTAATTAGCTGTGTTCAGCGTTTGGTTGGCTTAGTAGATCATTAGCTTATTTTAGTAGCTTATTTGAGTGGCAGTTACACTATAGCTTCCATATTCCATACATAAGCTACTTGTTTGACATTTTTCATAGATTCTAAATATCATTTTAGATTTTTCCTGTAAGTTTCATAATTTTTGGTCTTAATTTGCTATTTTTCTCAATTTAAATAGATTTTAATCAATTTTTATTTAGCTTTATTAGCAAATAATTGAGAAAAAGTTCTAAAAAAATAATTTTTCAATTTTAATAGTTTAAGAAAAATATAAAAAGCATAAAAAAGATTTTTCCTTATTTTTCTCTTTGAATTTTATAATTTTTAGAATTTTAATTAGTTTTAATTAGTTTAAATTAGTTTTTAATTTTTATTAAATCAAGAAAAATCCAAAAAATAGTTTTAATTCTAAAATAGTTTTCTAATCATATTTTTAGAGTAAAAATAAATTTAGGCATTTTTAGGATATCGTTTAGACGTAGTTGCATTTTTAATCGCGTTTGTTAATTTCGTTTTAGTTTAATTCGCGTTTAGGATTTCCCGTAGGATAGATTTCCTTAATTACTTTCCCATTTCCGTAGTTAATAAAATCAAAATCTATAATCCAAATCATCAAGCATAAAATCCAAACCAAAACGGCGTTGGCAATTCAGCTCGTTGGGAAAAGCGATTCGGGTTGACTAATCAGTACTACACGATCACACACGCGAGTTTGATTTATTATTCTTTTTCCTAAGAGAATTTGAATCTATCTTCGTGAGTATTTTTGATATTGATATTCAGGATTTATCCCCACACCAACCCCCAGACATATATATCAAATTTTGGCCCATTGCTGGGAGTTGTGTCACGACAATATCGTTTGAAGTTTGTCGATTAGTGACTTGAGATCCTTCATTCGTGAAGTTATTTTTCTATAAAAATAAAAAGTAAAAAATATTTTCCTTTTTCTTTTGTATATATATATCAGATAAAAATACAAAAAGATTTTCTCTTTGTTTTGATGATAATAAATAGAAGCCATCAATTATATAACATTCTCAGCGGAGGTGTTATCATTATAAGTTCGAACAAAGATTTAAAACTTACCTTTGTGTCGCTTGTGGATTTATTTACTTCTATTGGATAAACAAAGCGTGTGGTGGGTATAAGGGCGGTCTGACATTAAATTGCATTTGTAAAGCGGGTTTTAATAAGCTTGGCTGACCTACAAAGCTTCTCCGCTCGCTTGTGCGTTTGTCTTGTAGAGGTGATTTATTCACTCGGGATTATTGTTTAAGTTCACTTTGTGTTTCGAATATCGGTTTCTTTTAATTGACTTGGTTTTAAGTGCATGCGCTTTTCGATCTCGATCTAGGCGACTTGAAGAGCCGAGCGTGCGAGAGATACGTAATATGGGCTCCCAGCGGACCCCAATACCGATCCTAATCCTCCTCCATTAATCAAAATGTAGCTCCCGATCTCCGAGCGATGGAGGTTATGTCAACCTACTATGCGGGAGGGAGGACCAATTGCCCACTAATTTTCAAGCTACCGATTTTAGCTTGAAACATCATATGATAGAACAAGTAAAAAACAGTTGTCAATTTCACGGTTTACCGATGGCGATGCAAACAAGCATCTTGATAAGTTTCTAGGATTTTCGAGTATGAAAGCGAATGGGGTCTCCGATGGCGCCTGATGCGTATCTCTTCCCATACTCTTTGACTCATCATGCCACGTCTTGGTTTGATCGAATCCCGAAGAATTCAATTCATACCCTGAGGAAATGGTTCAGAAGTACGGCAAAGTACTTTCCACCGTCGATGGTGCGAAATTGGAGATATATGAAATTTCGGCAATATCGGCGAATCTTTGTTTGAAGCTTGGGAGCGATATAAGCGATTGATCGATGTCCAAATCATAACATGTTGCTTGTCACTCAAATTGATACGTTTTATAATGGTTTGGCGTTGAGACACGTAAAGCGATTAATCTTCTTTGGTGGAACTTTCATGAAAAGGCGTCAGGAATGTTACGATCTTATTGAAAAGGACCGCTCATTATAACTATTGGGATTCTACTGCCGAAGGGGTGCATCATCTCGATCAATACGTCCTTTCTCTCGAAATAGCCGACTGAACAAAAAGATGGATGATATCTTACGGATTACTCGGATGAACAATCGGAATCAACAACAACAAGTGAAAGCGGTACACCCTATTTGTGAGACTTGTGGAGGTCCACATTCTTATTCGAGTGCCCGTGGTGGCTACACACACATGAGAATGTTTATCTTCTGAGGCTACAATCAACCGCAAGGAGATCGAAATCTTCTTAGCTACCGTTCAAACAACTATCTCGGACCTCCCGGTTTCAACCAACCTCAACAACAAAACCATAATCAAAACCGTTTCAATGTTAATCATCATGTTAATCGAGCCAGGAGCTAATTTTAATCATGGAAATCAACACTACCAAGCTCCTCCACCTCAAGTTTACCAACAACCACCTCCTCAACAATCTTATCAAGCACCTCCTCAAGCGCCCGAACAAGCGATTTTCTAACTTACATGAAGAATTGATTACACCATCAAAATTTGCAAAATCAAATTAGCGGCATGAGGGCGGACTTCAAGGAGATGGAAGCTACAAGCAACAAGCGGATATGCGAAATAAAGAATATGATGGCTAGTTTCTTTCAGGCCAATCAACCGTCTACTTCTTATTCTCAACCCTCGGGTTCCGGTTCTCTTCCTAGTAACACGATTCCTAACCCGAGAGGTGACATGAAAGCTATCACTACCCGAAGTGGTGTTGCTTATGATGGACCTACGGTTCCTACCACTTCTTCTTCTTCTCGTGTGGTAGACCGTGAGACCGAGGTGACAAAGGACCGCGTGCTTCCTGCGATAGGGGAGTTCGAGAATGTCAACCACGGTTGCCAAATCTGAGCGAAGATGCTCCGTTAATGTGAAGAAAGCTAATCCGAAACCATCTATCCCATATCCGTCTCGTCTTAAAGATCAAACTCTTCGTGAGAAGTCTAATCATCAGATGGAAGCGTTTTCCAAATCTTCAAAGACTTGAATGTGGAGATCAGTTTTGCGGATGCCCTTCTTTTGATGCCCAAACTTGCTTCTACGTTAAAGGGATTGCTTACGAACAAGGAGAAACTATATGAGCTTGCTACGACATCTCTTAATGAGAATTGTTCGGTTATCCTCAAAAACTTCCCGTAAAGTTAGGTGACCGCGGCAAATTCCTCATTCCGTGTGATTTTCAAGGAATTGTTCAATGCTCGCCTTGGCGATCTTGGGCGAGTATCAATCTAATGCCAAACTCAATCTGAAAAGCTTTCGTACCACTTACCCCCGTGTATGACCCTCGAGCTGGCCGATTTCTGACCCGTCCAAAGGGTATAGCAGAGGATGTCTTTGTCAAAGTGGGGGAGTTTGATTTTCATTTGATTTCGTTGTAGTCGATTTTGATGCTGATCCTCGAGTACCTTTAATTCTCGGAAGGAGTTTCTTAAGAACGGGACATGCGTTGATTGATGTCTATGGAGGAGAGAGACTTCTACGAGTTGGAAAGAGCCGCATTTCAACATTAATCAAACAATGAGGTACTCCTCAAATTTCGACGATGCTTCCATCAATCGAATCGACGTCATTGATGTTTCTTGTGAGGAGTACGCTCAAGAAGTTCTCGGTTTTGCTAACAATTCCACTTCTTACGATTCACTTTGAACCAATCATTGCCGACTCTTCCCTTCTCTCACTCCATTTGAGGAGGTGATTTCCTTTGGAAGAGATCGATGAGTTTCTTGCTAGTGATGAATCGATTCCACAGGAAATTGATGATGGTGTTTATGATTAGGAGGAGATATCCGTTATCTTGAACAATTATTGAGCGAATCCATTACCGACGTCACTCCCTCGAAGGAGATTACGATAGAAGATTAAAGAAGTAAGCGTCGATGAAAAACCTTTGGAGCCGAGCTCAAGGATTTACCTCATCTTGAATACGCTTTTCTTGAAAAACCAAACAAATTTCCGTCATCATTGCTAAAACTTGAAAGATGAGGAGAAAACCACACTTTTGGATGTCCTACGTAAACATAAGAGTGCAATTGCTTGGCAAATTTCTGACATCAAAGGAATCAATCCTCGTTTTACCCAAAATTACGATGGAGGATGATTGTAAACTGATTCAACAACAACGTGGGTTAACCCAATTCATGTTGTAAAAGGAAGTTCTAAAACTCCTCGCAGAATCATTTATCCCATCTCCGATAGCTCATGGGTTAGCCACATCCCTGTGTTCCCAAGAAAGGAGGAATGACATTGCCAATGAAGATAGCGAATTGATTTCCACCGCCCGTCCTTGGGATGGAGAGTGTGTAGGAAGTTGAATGATGCTACAAGGAAGGATCATTTCCGCTACCTATGGATGGATGCTTTCGAGCGTTTAGCGGGAAATGAGTTCTATTGCTTTCGATGGTTTCTCGGTTATTTTCAAATCCGTCGATCGCGAGGATCAAGAAGCGACTTTCACGTGCCCATGGAGCGTTTGCTTACCGACGAATGCCATTTGGCTTATGCAATGCTCTGGAGCGTTTCAAAGGTGCATGATGGCTATATTTCATGACATGATTGAAAAGTCTATGGAAGTTTTCATGGGCGATTTCGGTTTATGGAGATTCTTTCACTTCTTGCCTCTCTCATCTAGACCACATGCTTAAAAGGTGTGAAGACACCAACTTGGTCTTGAATTGGGAGAAGTGCCATTTCATGGTTCGAGAGGGCAGTGTCCTCGGCCATAAGCCGAAATGCAGGGATTGAGGTCGACCGTGCTAAAGTCGGCGTTATAGCTAAACTCCCGTCCCACTACCGAGTCAAGGTATTCGGTTTTGGGTCATGCGGTTTCTATCGCCGTTTCATCCAAGATTTCTCTAAAATAGCAGCCCTCGACCCATCTCCTTGAAAAGGATGCTCCGTTTATCTTCACCAATGAATGCATTGAGGCATTTAATTTTCTTAAGAAGAAACTAAGCGGGGGCGATTTTTGTTGCCCCGCGGGATTTGCCCTTTGAGCTTATGTGTGATGCTAGTGATTACGCAATTGGGGCATTCTTGGGGCAACGAAAGTCGAAACATTTTCGACCCTATACACTATCGAGTAAGACATTGTCGAAGCCACCACAATTACCGCGACCTACTTGAAAAGAATTGTTGGCCGTTGTCTATGCTTTTGAAAAATTTCGACCCTACCTTGTCTTATCAAAGACCATAGTGTATCTTGACCATTACGCCTTAAAGTATCTTTTGGCAAAAGCAAGATGCTAATACGATTACTTGGGTGGGTTCTCCTCCTTCAAGAGTTTGATGTTACTATTCTTGACAAAAGGGCGAGAGAACGCTTCGATCATCTGTCTAGAACTTGAAAATCCCCATCAAAGTGTGCTTTCGAGAAAAAGGAGATCGAGCATTTCCTCTTGAGACACTTGGGATGATTGCTAAGAAAGACCCGAACACCCCATGGTTTGCCGACATTGCAAATTACCATGCGGGAAATTTTATTGTGAAAGGGATGTCGTCCCAACAGAAGAAAAAGTTTTTCAAAGATGTTAAGCATTATTTCGGGGCGACCCTACTTGTTCAAGATTTGTCTGCGGATCAAGTAATCCGTGGTGTGTTCATGCCAAGAGGCTATTGATATTCTCAATGCTTGCCATGGCCACCTTGGTGGCCATCATGGTGCAAGTTACCTGCAGCTAAGAAGATTTTTGATTAGGATTCTATTGGCCGACCATATATCGAGATGCCCATGATTTAGTCAAATCATGTGATTCTTGCCAACGTCAAGGGAAAATTTCCGCGAAGGATGAAATGCCACAAAATTCTATTCAAGTCTGTGAGATTTTGGCGTTATGGGGCATCGATTTTATGGGACCATTCCGTCATCTAGAGGAAATAAGTATATCCTGTGGCGTTGACTACTTGTCCAAATGGGTTGAAGCGGGCTCCCACCAATGGCAGAGTGGTTGTTAAGTTTACGAAAATTTGTTTTCCGATTGGAGCACCTCGGTGCTATCATCGATGTCGCGGTACCCATTTTGTAATGAGCAATTTGCTAAAGTTATGGCTAAATATGGAGTTACCCATCGTCTTTCTACGCATATCACATAGCAGGCGGACAAGTTGAGGTCTCGAATCGTGGTTTAAAGAGGATTTTAGAGAGAACCGTAGGAGAGAATCGAGCTTCATGGGCTGATAAGTTAGATGATGCATTATGGGCTTTCCGCACATTTCAAGACACCCGTCCAGACCCCAAATTCATTGGTGTATGGAAAAGCTTGTCACTTGCCCATCGAGCTCGAACATAAGGCATTATGGGCCTTGAAACATGCTAATTTTGATCTTAAGACCGCGGGTGATCACCGAAAAGTTCAATTGAATGAATGCGAGCTTAGGGATCGGGCCTACGAGAATTCTTTGATTTTCAAAGAGAAGACTAAGAGGATTCACGATGCTAAAATCAAAAACCGCGTTTTCAACGTTGGTGATCAAGTTCTCCTCTTCAACTCTCGATTGAAGATTTTCTCGGGGAAACTCAAAACCCGTTGGTGGGGACCATTCACCATCACTCAAGTTTTCCCATATGGAGCGATTGGAGCTATATCTCACCCGATGGCCCTAATTTCAAGGTGAATGGTCATCGTGTGAAAACTATTTCGGGAGGGACATTCCATCCATGGTTGTCCCGGATCTCCAAACTTTCCCTAAGAACAAGCTGAATGGGGGATCGAGTCAAGCTAGCGACTTCGGTAACAACTGATGGCGCTTGTGGGAGGCACCCCATGCTTATCCATCTATCTTCTTTCTATTTTCTAATAAGTGGCGAAGGGTGCGCCTCTTCGATTTCGTGTTTGGTTGTTTGTGATGTTGTGTGTAGGATGTTCCCGATATGAAGACTCTCGTGCTCAAAGTTTGTTATTTATCCACTCGAGTTTCATGATCGTTGTTGATAGAAATCCGATATCCTAATCTTATCGACTAACGTTTATCTTCTAGCATACTTAATAAACGGCTTTTAGATTTTCGTGATACCCTTGCTTTAAACATTGAGGACAATGTTTCGTTCTAGTCAGGGGTAGGGTAATCTTTGATTTGATTTGACCGCACTTACGTTGTGTTTCTCGTAACCCGTTTTCCTTAGAAAGCGAAAAATTGTGCAAAAATGAGCAAAATTTAAAATTTTTGTAAGCTTTTGTTAAGTCTTTTTGATTGAAAAGTTTTGCTAGTCTCTTAGATTAGAAGCTATAAAATGCGAATTCTAGCTCACAAGGCCAAGATTTTGCAAGTTTCCATGAGTGACTTTAAATATGCATGACTTGATTTCATTAGGCGAAGCATTTGCTAAGATAATATATGTTTTGACACCTTGATTGACTTTCGTTGGTGAGAGTAGGAATAGAATTCTGACTTGACCGGGCGTGTTGAGCCCTAACTTGTTCCCTTAACCATAGATAATCTAAAAATTATCGGCTAAGCATCTGCGGATCTCATTATTTGGGATTTTAAATTTGCAGAGATCGAGAAATGATAGAGTTACTTATGAGTTTAGATGCTAAGCGTGGAGTAGTTGGTTCTCTTTAGAGCCCATCGAAGGTACTTATGGCTTTTGTTCCCACAAAATTGTTTCACCCCATATCTGTCTAATAATAATTAGAGATGTCGAGTTTTTGGCGATGGTTAGTTCTTTATCTTCTTAAAAGAATCTTTGTTTTAAAATTGGGTACACATCAAGGATCCGTAATAAATAAATGAGTAATCGGTAATAAGTGATATGTGAAATGTAATAAGTAAAGTTGTGAGCTGCTGATTGTCGAGATGGGACCCTTGGATCTTTAGCAGGATTGTATGAGGTCTTAGCCTAGCCGTAGGGATCCTCATCTCATGAAGCCTATAGTCTTGGAATTACCCGGTGAAGCTCCGTGGTTCACTCATATAAGTAAAAGTATAAGTTCATGAATTAAAAAATATTGAAAAATCAAAAGTTAGTAATAAAAATTCCTTGATGTGGACCTCATTTTTACGACAATGGTTCTTGAGAGAAGGCGGATAACTAATTATCGACTTAGCTTTGTATCTTTATCGGAATAAAAGTTATCGAAACGAGAATTTGAAGAAATTCACTTCTCACAAAAATAAAATAATATAGAGGAAATAGGAAAATGGGAACAAAAGGTTTTACACAAGTAACTTCCATGGGTAGTGTTAGCATCTAGAATCATATTTAACAATGATTTCGGTTTTACGCTTAGTTTGGGAGCTTGTGAAAATCGGGGGACGATGTATTCTATCAGTATGGTCACTTCACTTGTGTTGTGTTTTCTACTCCGTGATCCTAACGTGTCGTTTGAAAAATGTTGGAGTTATTGAGCGACATGAAAGTTCAACAAACCGTCATTCATAATCTGAAGTGCTTAACCGTAATATCATGAATTGAAAGGTAGCAGGCGTTTTAGAATTAATGTTTTCTTAATCTCTTTTGAGGAATCTTTGCTACTTCTTCATAGGTTTAGTAGAAAGAGATTGAAATCCTTGGTTTTAGAAACTTGAGTTGATTGCATTAGCGTGAGGACAGACAATGGTTTCGTCAGGGTATTTTTGATATGTGCTTAAACACATACCTTTTCTTTATCAATATAGACCCAAAACAACCAAAGAAAAGCCGTTTATTGCTGATATTTGTGGTTTTCTTGAGTTTGTGCTTGTGCAGGTATGGATATGCAAAAACACATAAAAGGATCCAAATCAGATGTAAATCGAACACGAGAGATCAAGAGAGTTTTAGGCAGAAAGGTCAAGATTGTGTATTTTAGAAGATTTTATTCTCAAAAGATGATTCTGAAGTTTGAGAAGTTTGAAGAAAAGTCAAGAATGGCCCTCAAGTTTGAGCTTTTGACAATTGGTCCCTCAATTAGAAATTACAAAAGTCACCCTTGGATTATTTGAGCTTTACATGATTAGTCCTTGAAATAATTCAGTTACACCTTTGGTCCTTGAAGTTTCGAATTACACAAGTTTAGCCCTTGGTGTATACAAGTGTTAATATTCCTTAGTCCAAATCCTTTATATACCTCTCCGGCCCAAAAATACTTACGGGATCAAAGCCCATCACTAAACACACAAAACCGTTTTATATTATCCAACCCGAAACCACCCTTTACGGGTTCACTTACCCATGGTCAATACCCAAACCCACGGAAATGTCCAAATAAATATAAAAATAAAACCCGAATTTTCCCCAAATCACCAGGTAGAACCCTAAATTACCGCCCGTGTAAAAGATCAAATTGACCACAATTAAGAATGCGTTGGTACTTTCTCGACATTCCAGCGGCGGAATGACACCTCATCCATCCGTGTGCTATTGGCCACTGGTTCTCTTATTGGGTGAGACTTGTCATCGATTTGATCCAAAGGTGGATATCAAGTGGGAAGCGGTTATTATGATCCAAGGGTGGCAAAAGAGCTAAAAGAAGCACAAAGAGAAGAATTTAGAAGCTTCCAAGACCTTAGACTATATATAGTCCTCATATTTGCTCACATAATGTATCTTAATTTCTGTATTTTTCTTTTCTCTAGCTTTAGTTGTAGTAGTTAATTGCATTTCAAAAGTTTTAAATCTTTGTAATTCGTATTTGTACTCAAAATTTCAATTATTAATAGAATTTACACTTAATTTTCAATTGTTATTGTTTGAGTTTTTCTTATTCATATCTGCTTAACATCTCATTTTAATGCTTAATTCAGTTTTATAAAATTGTTTTCAACTTGTTTCTTCATTATCTCAAAAATACAAAAAAATCACATAAATCATTGAAAAATAAAAAAATCACTTTAGATCTTTGTGTTGGATTAATCCATCATTGATTCTTGTTTTTCATAAGCTCATATAAGCTTTTAGTAGCTTTTGTGAGCTTGTACTTGTTTCTTAAAAAGATCACAAAATCTCATCGGATGCTCTGATTCTTCTGCTTGGTTTTGCTTGAATTGGATCGGTTTGGATTGGTTCGAGAAGCTGTTTTGGGTTGATTATAATTTGGAATTGTTTAGGTTAGGGGTATAAGTAGGATAGAGTTCTTGTTTCTTCACTTGCTGACCATAGTGGCTAAGGCAAATTGTAAGTCATCATAATCTGTTTTGCTCATTATATACGTGTTTGAATCTTTGATGGTGATATTCTATCTTGTTTGATCTATGCTTAATGTTTGTTTAGCTTAAAGCTGCTCATTATCGTTATCTGTTCTTATAACAGATAGTATAAGTAGTGTTTGGATAAGCTTTATAATAATGCTAGAGAGTAGTTCAACTGTTAGTAGTAGTTGATACAAGTTTGATAGGTTAATTGATAGTCTATTGAGGTCTTGTTATAGCGGTTCTAGTCATAAAAGTCGAGAATCATAGTGTAACTGATCTAGGATGCTCTTGTTGAAATCATAGTGGTCATTAGCTGCAAGTTGGTTTGGATGTGTTAGATCTAGCTTTTAGTAATCATAATTAGTCTTAATACATCATAACCTGTTCATTAGATTGAATTAAAGCAGGTTTGGTCAAACTTTCATGTGTTCTTAAAAGTCAACAAGTTGCTAAAAGCAGTTTTCACAAAACTTGTGAGTCAAATCATTGCTTCATTTCTAAGATTCAGTGTTTGAAACTTTGGAATTTACAAATTGAGCTGGGTCTAATCGATAAAAACTTTTGTCAAATCAGGCTTGTCATTTTGAGCTTCAAATAAGCTCATCAACAAGCCACTATCACTGTTCACGAGAACTTGTGAATCGAGGCGATTTATATATTGCTTGGTCTTAATTCTAGGAGTTAGGACTTGAGATTTGGTGGAATCATAGCTGGCTAGGTGTTTAGTAGGACTGCATAAGTGGTCTTTTGGATTTGCTTATTGGTTAAGCATTGCATAGCTCAACAGTGGTCCTAAACCATTGTTTGGTTCATTTAAGCAGTTGGCTTATTTGAAGCTTCTGAGGTTAGAGCTTGTTAGGATTAGGTGTAGTCATTTGATATTAGTTCATTTTAGTATAAATTAGCTGTGTTCCTTTGTTTGGTTGGCTTAGTAGATCATTAGCTTATTTTAGTAGCTTATTTGAGTGGCAGTTACACTATAGCTTCCATATTCCATACATAAGCTACTTGTTTGACATTTTTCATAGATTCTAAATATCATTTTAGATTTTTCCTGTAAGTTTCATAATTTTTGGTCTTAATTTGCTATTTTTCTCAATTTAAATAGATTTTAATCAATTTTTATTTAGCTTTATTAGCAAATAATTGAGAAAAAGTTCTAAAAAAATAATTTTTCAATTTTAATAGTTTAAGAAAAATATAAAAAGCAATAAAAAGATTTTTCCTTATTTTTCTCTTTGAATTTTATAATTTTTAGAATTTTAATTAGTTTTAATTAGTTTAAATTAGTTTTTAATTTTATTAAATCAAGAAAAATCCAAAAAAATAGTTTTAATTCTAAAATAGTTTTCTAATCATATTTTTAGAGTAAAAATAAATTTAGGCATTTTTAGGATATCGTTTAGACGTAGTTGCATTTTTAATCGCGTTTGTTAATTACGTTTTAGTTTAATTACGTTTAGGATTTCCGTAGGATAGATTTCCTTAATTACTTTCCCATAGTTAATAAAATCAAAATCTATAATCCAAATCATCAAGCATAAAAACCAAGAACGGCGTTGGCAATTCGCGCCGTTGGAAGCGATTCGGGTTGACTAATCCAGGTACTACTCGATCACACGGGATTTGATTTATTATTCTTTTTCCTAGAAATTTGAATCTATCTTCGTGAGTATTTTTGATATTGATATTAAGGATTTATCCCCACACATAACCCCTTGAGCCACATATATCAATCCCCTTGTCTTAAACCACGCTTACCCTTAAAATAACCATGAAGAATACCATTCACACTAATAGAAAACGAAGTAGTAGACACACACTCCATTATCCGATTGCACCATACATTGGGTGAAAACCAAAATGATCCAAACTACACCTTAAAATTGCCAATCCACGTGTCATATGTATGCCGAATGTCAACCTTAAAAGCACACCTAGAAGGGCCCATTAAGGTGATAATTATGCATAAGCTCACGGTAAGCAAGATATTATCGGCAATCCTTCTACACGGAACAACAAATGATTGATTCGGGCTAACCAAAGTATTAAGACTCTCCTTAATCCGGTTTGCAATAATCTTACTAATGCACTTGAACATCACATTGCAACACGAAATAGGCCTAAAATCAGTAATCCGAGTCGGAGAATTGATCTTAGGCAAAAGAGCTATGGTAGTATGATTAACCTCTTTCAACAACCTACCATTGACAAAAACTCTCGAACATGCTTAATAACATCCTCAGATATATCCAGGACCTTTAAAAGCAGCCGAATAGCCATCAGGACCCGCTTTATCATCCCCATAGAAAAATAGCTTCTTTAACCTCTTGAGCCGTAACATCACGAACCATGAAAAGAGCCACATTAGGATCAAGGTCGAAATGCGCGACCGAGAGTCCTCCAAAGGCAATGTAGGACACTTGACCAAGAAAGAAGTAAAATGAGAAACAAAAGCATTAGGAACGGTGGTCGCAATTGCATACCATTAGTATCAAGGATCGAATCAATCCGACTCCTAGCTCTACTACTCTTGACAACCTTATGAAAATAAGCGGTTGGAATCACCAACACGAAGCCATTCCACTTTAGTTTTTTGTTTGAGAAAGCATTCTTCCTTTAAAAGCGCCTCATATTAAGCGCATTTAGGTAACAAGCTTCCTCCTACGCAAATCAAGATTAAAGGGTCCAAATCAAAACCGCACTGAACCACATCCAATTCATGACGAAGTTTGGAAACTTTATCATGAATATTACCTTCCCGGAAGAGCATTCTTCGAAAAGGCTTTTTAAGCGCCTTCAATTTACTAACCACTTTATACATATGAAATCCACTCACCACACTTCCCCACATTCTTCAACTTTGCTAAACCTAGAGTTCTGAACCAAAATATTAGAGAATTTAAAAGGCCTTGGCTTAAACTTACTCATCGTAGGAATATGAAGAATAGCGGGTGAATGATCGAAAATCGATACGGTTGAAATATAGCATGAGCACCAACAAGCATCAAGAAATCCAAGATTAGCCATTATACGATCAATTTTCCTCAACGTACCATCTAATCCTTGTGGCTTTTGAGTCCACGTAAATTTCAGGCCCGACCGATTAATATCAACCCGACTCATTAGCATCAACACATTCCTTAAATTCCCGCATCGCAATATCAATAATCGAAGAACCCTCAACCTTATCTTCTAAATTAAGAGCGATTGAAATCCTAGAACACACCAAGGGCGATTCGAACCGGTGATTATGTAAACCAAGGTTATCCCAAAGAGTTCTCTACAGCGTATACCTATTATGAGCATAAACAAAGGAACAAAAGAGCTCCTTTTTATCCTTGAAAGCGAATGAAAATGGATCACGATCATTCATAGCAACCACATTCAAATCAACCACATCCACATTCCATCCCAAGACAATACGAGAACCACTACTACAAAACTACCATTAGGCGTCCAATCCCACCCTTTAAAACCTTCACATAACTCCACGAAGGCGAGAATTAGAAACATGCGATTCCAAGATAGCACAAATAGAAAGTTGATTTTCACTAATAACATGCCGAACCTCATTTTGTTTAGGGGATTGGTTCATTCCCCATTATATTCCAAGACGAAACTATACATGAGGAACATCAAGAGAGGAAGTGCTTGCTTCCATAAGATTACTAGTGTCCGTACTTAGTTTCCCAAAATCAATATACTCATCAACCTCATTATCACTCTCACTATCCACTTGCGAACCCTTTATCGGGTTGAGAAGCGCTCCCTCAACCCCTAAAATAACTCCATCACCAAGCACACTAAAAGGATTCTTATTAACTATATCACTCAAATCATCATGAATGTATTTGAATGGACGGGAACATCACTTGTAGACGTTTATCCAACGTATTTAGACCGGAACTTGGCGTTGTTTATCCAAAGTATTCATACCATTTGTCTCTAACAAGGATGTACCTTTGTCCCCAAGCTCCTTAGGAACATTTGGTTCATTACTAGTACCATTACCCTTGGAAGTAGAAGCACCATCGGACCCCGGGTTTCACAACCGGCATAACGATAGTTAAAGCTGGACCTTAGGTTTAGTAAAACGAACGCCATCAATTACCTTTTCATGAGTTTGTGCCTTACCTTTACCCTTACGCTTAGGAGCAGCCACAAAACCCTCCTCATCAACATTAGGTTGCACATTAGATTGTTTAGCATTTTTGGGACATGCCGCATCATGATGATCAAAGATCTTGCACCGCGTGCAACAAGGAGCTTCCATTCATATTCAATATCAATACGAACCAACGAGTGACCTGATCCATTAGAAAATGGAATGGCCACAACCATGATCCATCGAGTGTGTTAAGAGATGACACTTCAACAAGTGCAGCGTCGTAGAATTACGACCCCAAGACTTAATACACATAGAACTAGTATATGAGTCCAACATGATAGGTTTACCAATTTGTGTTGTAATCATACTCAATCCAACCTCCGTATATGCAACAATTGGGACATTATGTAACTTCAACCATGCGGTGAGTTATCTCTTCTTAGCAAGTGTAGTATTAGAAGTCCATAAGTTCAAAAATATAGGAATAGAACGAATCAACCACGGCCCCGACTCTAATACTTGTTCCATACCCTCCTTAGTGGAGAATTGAAAAAGGAAGAACCCATTATTTAGCATAACACGTTCCAAACCAAACTTAGCCCAAGTGTTCTTTACATAATTCTCCACATCGGAGAAAGCAAGTTTCCCAATAAAATACCCATATAATGTGTTAACAAACCTCATTTGAAACATCTTTCATAGGTATTGTAACATGAGCACCCTCCACGCGCTCCTCATTCACGATTCACATATATTCCGGTTTGAGCGTATTCTTCGTTTTAAACATTGAAGCATATGATAATTTAGGAGCTGTTTTGGAACCAACATCAGAAGAAGTCTTACCATTAGCATTAGATTGTTTGGGAAGAGTAGCACTTGCTTGCTGATTTGCATTAGAAACTTGTGTCTCATTAAGTTCATTCTCATGCCGTGCACCACAAGAAGCTTGGCCAGCAACATTCTTTGTACTCTTCACATTACCCAAAGCCTCGACATTACCATCAACATTCACCACATTCTGATCCATAGACAAGACATCGGCTGATCGACAAACTTAACACCACTTACGGGTTTTAAGACTCTACCATCCCTACCCACAATCTTTCCATCAATATTCTTCAATTTAGCAGCCAAATCACTAGCCTTAAAACCCTCATTAACCTCTCCTTGTCGAGCAATGGTTGACCAATAGGAGGAGTTGTAGAGATACTAGAACCCGACTTCTTCAAAATCGATTTATAGATATGTGCATTATCCAAAACATTCGACAAAGAACCTAAAGAAGCTTGAGAACTACCAGTATTCAATGAATTCTTATTAGTGTGAACCTTCTCCATACTCAACGACAGCGAAAAAAAAGTGACAAAGGAAGCGAAACCCTAAATAAACAAAAACAACCGAATTGGAAAAACCCTAAAACGAATAAAAAGCGACCGCACCCAATGAAACCTCAACAAACATTAAAAACCAATCATTACTAACCGACATTCAATACCAATCATACTAACCGACACTCATAATGATAGAACAATTAATTCAGCAGCGATCACAAGAAACCCTAAATAGCGATTCAAAAAAGGTAACAATCGAAACCCTAAAATACCTTGAATCCAGCAACCCAATAATAAGTCGACTAAAGGGATATAATACTGAGATTAATCCACGATAGTAGAAGTGTTAGAAGGTATAAGATTAAGGAAATCAAAGAGGAACGATTAGATGAGAAAAGATGAATAATTTTTCTCGAAAGCCGAAAGTTTAGGGTTGGAGTTGAATTCTCTAGCGGATCTTCTTTTCTTCTAAACCTTTATTGAAAAACTCTTTATCTTAAGCAATAGCGATTGTTTTCAAATCCTTTCTATCAATTAGTGAATCTCATTTCGCTGGTTCACTCACTCCGTGTTGTCTTCTTTGAGACGTTCGGTTTGAGAAACATTTAGAAGCATTACCAAAACCATCGAGGAGATTCTTGAGAATTCTACACGATCGTGCAATAACGATCAGCGGAACCAGTGGGCGTGTACCTCAATTCACGAAAGTGATCAAAGACACTTTCGTATGTTTTATTAACTAGCGTTGTTTGCAGTACATTTGGATTTCGGTTCTTGATGAAGTGAGTCAATCCAAAGCCGCATGCTCAAGCGTCCACTTAATTTGAGGAAATCATGACATGTGCTTATCTACATAACATGGCAGATATTTTTTACTATGTACTTTCTACGCGCAAAATATCTTGAACGAGTAAAGCTTCCGCTACTCTGATGAAAAGATGTCATGATCAAGAAAGTGTGAGCATGTCGGTCCAAAAGTCACAACTTCACATGATGGCAAAACAAAAAGGGTGATCCAGATTTCTGTGTGATCTCAAAGTAAGCTGAAGATCATCAAAGATGTGGATCGGTTAAAGGCCTCCACTTAAAGTACAAAGTAATCGGATTTTGAAGAGTCACTGCCAAAGTACAAAGATGCGGAAGTTGAAGAATTAAAGTTTGAGCTCAAGTAGAAGATTAAATAGAATGCTAGGATTGAAATGTAAAACATGGGGACCTCACCTTAGGGGAGATTGTTAGGAATTGTAAATTCCATTGTGAAGTGTCGGTCACCCCAACTATAGACTAGCACAAGTTAGCTCGTAGACATGATTTAGTTATTAGTTAGTTATTTAGTTATTAGTTTAGGTGCACCGTGGAGGGCGGACGGGTCTTTACCTTGTATGCGATCCACGCCGTGGAGGCGTTATGTAAACTATAAATACCCTCTACCTCCCAAGGTAGAGGGTTGGACCTTTCTCATTCTTAATCTAACCTTCTATGTTTTCTTTCACTTTCTCTCTCTAGAAAGGATCCCACTTTCTCTCTCTAAACTCTATCTCATTCGATCCATTGTTGAGTTTATTTGTGTGTTTATGTCAACATGGATCATCTTGCTTGTGACACTGGAAAACAACGATGGGGTGATTCACATTTGAATCAACCTTGTTATAGTAAAGGAATTAACGAATACTTTTGGGAAAACCTGTCGATGTGCTCAATAATATTTTTCTAGCACATCAACTACGCATAACATTTTTGAAACAAAAGTATTTGTGATTGAAACTTGATTTTGCTCATAAAACTCTCGTCGTTTTCAAAAACTCTTTATTCAGCAATACGCGAGTGTGTTTCAAATCAATTTCTCATCATGGGAATCTCAATTTTCCTTTCAATTTCAGTGTTATCTACTTTAAGATGCTCCGGTTTGCGAATGGCTAGGTATCAGCAAAACCCGTCAAGAGATTCTTGAATTTACGATCACGGTATGTATCTTGATCAGCGGGGAACCATGGTTCTTGCAACCCTATTCAACGAAAGTGAACAAAGACACTTTGTTGTGTTTATTGCTAACTGTTTTTGCGGGAACTCCGGTTGCCGGTATGGCCAAGAGATGTCAATTCAATACTCACCTCATACTCACAATCAAAGAAATCATGATAGTTGAAACACATACAACAATGCTTCTGCAACTCTGATGAAAAATATCATGATCCAGAAAGGTGTGAGCAAGTCGGTCCAAAAGTCACAACTTCACATGGCGGCAATACAACAAAGGATCATTTAGATATTTACGGTGGCTGATGATCTCAAAGAAAGCTCAAAGATCATCAAGTCAAGGAACATTCAAAGACCACTACTTAAAGTACAAAGACTAAGGACTTTGAAGAATCAACGACTACGAGCTAGAAGGACAAAGACATGTAATAGAATGCTATAATTCAGAAGGGAAGATTGTTAGGATTTAGTAAATCCATGTTAAAGACTTCGGTCACCCGAGTATTTTTTAGCATTAGAAAGTTAAATAGTCTTAAACATTTATTAGGTAGTTAAGTAACACCGGTGGAGGCGGAAGGGTCTTTGCCCCTTGTACACCCAATCCATTTCGGCCAGAGGGTGTTTTGTAAGAACTATAAATACCCTCTATCCTCCAAGGTAGAGGGTTGGAACTTCTAAATCATATGATTTCACTTTCTCTCACTAAGTTCCCAACTCTTCTATTTATCTCTCTGAAACTCTTACATATTCGATCCATTACCTATTAGATTTATGTGTTTATGACAATCAATCTCTTAAAATCTTCTTCCTTGACTCTCAGTTGATGATAACCAGACCTAAGATCAATTTTCGAGTAGACACTCGATCCTTGTAATTGGTCAAACAAGTCATTCTGGGTAGGGGATATCAATTTTTAATCGTAAGTTTGTTCAACTCATGATAATCGATAAACATTCAGAAAGATCCATCCTTCTTTTTGACAAATAAAACCGGAGATCCCCATGATGAAGAACTTGGCATGAGATCGATTTGAAATTCAACTTGGCGGATAGGTGGAAGACCGGGCAAGTCTTCAGGAAACACTTCTGGAAAGTCTTTTACTACAGGCACATCTTCAAGTCGCTTGTCCTCCGACTTTTTCTCTATCACTTGAGCTAAGAACACATTGCATCCTTTGTTGATATACTTCACGGTTTTGATGCAGGATATGATGCTTATGCGAGTTTTACTTCGTTCACCTCGGATAATCAAGGTTTCATCATTGAAAGGAATGTGAACAACCTTTTCGTCGCATATTATTCTTGCATTGTTCTTGGATAACCAATCCATGCCAATATGACATCGAAACTACCAAGTTTGATAGGAATAAGACCTATGTCGAAGGGTTGATCAAGTAAGTGTAAGGTACAACCTCAGATGATAGTGTTAGTGCCTACCAGTTTCCCATTAGCTAGTTCTACTTCATAGGTGGTGTTTAGAAGCGGTTGAGTGCGATATTAAGTAAATGTGAGCGTAGAAACACAGAAAACTTTTATCGGCTCCAGAATCAAATAATACTTTAGCAAAATGGTTGTTGAGTAAGAACGTACCCGTGACTATGTCAGGGTTTTGTTTTGGTTGTCATTCAGATTTGGGCATCGACTCTTGACATGCCCAACTTCCCACCCAAACCAATTTACATTCATTGATTGTATATTACTTCCAGTGGCAAGACTTCCGCAATTCACGGTCCGATGACCCACCTTGTTACACCTTCACTTAATAGTGTAGGGCCCGATGTGATGCAGCGTGCATCGAGTACAAAATGGTGAGGTCCAACACATCCCTTGCACGAAGTTAGAGTAGCAACATAATCCCTAGCAGCTTCTTGCATGAGATTACATTGGTTATGAGTGTTATTACGGTTTTGGTGATCTGGTTGTTGTTGTTGCGGTACTTATTGTTGTTACCGGTTGTTGTTATGGTGGAAGGAGTTTTTATGATGATGAGAGTTGTTGTTGTTGTGGGTAGTATTTTACGATCATCAAACTTTCTTTTGTTATCATTGTTGTTACTCTATATTTCAGTCCTGGTCCATAAGCTGGTGAGAAATCATGATCACCTCTTCCACAATTTGAGGTTTGGATGCAGTGACATTACCCTCAATGCTTCGAGGTAAACCCCCTATGAGATTTTCCAAGAGTTTAACATCATCAAAACCATAGATGGACACAAGGCCTTGATTCTTAGAATCGCTTGAAGTAAGTTTTGAGATCATTTCCCTTAGTGACGGATGGTAGAATTCATCTTCCAATTTCTTGATCTCGGTTCTAGAACAATACTGTTTCATCATCAAGCTGTTTCAAGTTTTCTTGTAAGCTTCTTCCATGCCAATGGGTTGAGCATAGGCTTTCCACCAAGACAAAGAATCTTCCAACAGTGTACCAGTAGCAAACTTGACTTTTCAGTCTTCAGTACAGTCACCTAAAAGAAATAGAGTTTTAGATCTTTCGAACCAGTGGATAAGGCTAACAGCGCCTTCGGTTCCTTTGAAGAAAGTGGGTTTGCATTTCATGAATTTTTTGTAACCGCATTTGCGTGTCACAACATATTCACTTTGGTATATCTGATTATCAGCTTCATTGGAGTGAACAACCTCAATAGGTCGTGTAGCAAGAGTGGCATCAACCTCATCAGTAATCAACTTTCGAATTGCAGCTGGAGTTAAGGCAGGAGTAGGAGTAGATGTAGTTTTCTTCTTTGCCATTTTTCTAAAATTAGCAAAAAAAAATATACATCAAAATTTAGAATTATTGACATTAACTGTTGGGAATTCTGTGAAGTATGAATTATGCTGAAATTACTGAAGGATTACGAGTAGTGTGGAATCTGTGAAGATATAATTACTGAAGTAGTGAAGTGTGAATGGTTTCTGCTGGAGATAGTATTCAGCATTCTTCTATAGTATTTCTCTTTATAGTCAATCGAGTATTAGTTTGTTAGGATATGCATGAGCTATTTTGGTAGGTGATATGCATTTATTTTATACTATTGTTTTATTTAGGGTTCCTTGGGTATAAAAGGAACTAATGTCTTTTGTATTGAAGAAACCGAGAACTGGAAAACATTCCAAGGAAACATCATAAGAGAGTAAAAAAGATCCATAGAGGATCATTGTTTTATTAGAAAAACCTTGTTGGTAACTTTGATTATGTTAATTATTATCCGATGTGCATCTGTTCAATCATTGTTATTATACCCTAGTTGAGTCCGGATCTTGGTTTCAACAATTGGTTTCAATCATTGTAGTCGACTTAAAGGTGTGTGTGTCTGGTATAGTGTACTTGTAAGCGGTTATTAGTTTAGTTAGTAGTTTAGTTATCTATACGTGTTTCTATAAACGTCTAAGATTAGTTAGTGTTAGTGAATGAAAACCTTGTTCAATAACAAAGAATTGATTAGTTTATTCAGTAGTGCATGTTATTAGTCTTTGTTATTGATCCACAGAGTTTATAAGCGATCTTCACATTAACATAAATGAAAATTATTATAAAAACAAATTTCATAAATAGGATATAATCATCATAAATAGGAATCATACAACATCACGACATGTCGGAATAAGATCACGACACACATGGAGATAAATGATCATCTTGATTTTCCTAAACCGATATATGTAAAAGAATCACCATACACAAGAATATAAGAAAGCAACCATAATATCATAAATCAACATCCATACATAGTGAATAAAATAACCAATAACATAATATTAATAAATTTTTCCATTGTTTGACAAATCAAAATGATACAAGGCCTTTTATTAACGCCACATGAGGTAGGCTAAAATACTACTAAACTACATATGTGCATCTCTGATCTATGAACTCCCTAGTGCGTTTCCCAGTGATGGCTTCTGAATGCATCTCGGTCAAATCATCAATCCTCGATTTCTAACACTCTCCTAGCACGGGAGTTCTCCAATCTCTGCTCAGGCGATGCGGGTGGCAAGCTGTGACAAGCTCCTGTTGTCTCTGGAAACCTCCTCCACAAGTGCGGCTTTGTAGCGCAACTCAACAATCTCATGTCTCGGTATCCAACCTCCCTCCAGTGTCTCTTGCCTCCACCAGCCTACTCTAGCGGGTACCCATCCACTCAAATACCTCCTCCATGGATATCTGTCCGATCACGAGGTTCTCAATCTCGTCCTCAATGCTCTCGATGCGCACAAGTGGTATCTCATCAACATACCCCAAAATCTCATCAAGGTGATCCTCATGCCTAACCAACTAGCTGACCCAACAAAGGAATGGAGATGAATAGGCTCTCCCATGATTGGAAGAACCACTGGTGAAGTGTGAAGAACTCTCTCCCAACTCGGTAGAGTGCTAGGAGCACCATCCTCATATCTCTATCTATGTATCATAGGTAGTAGGAAAGACCATCGGCGGGACATTGACCGCTACTGGGGTCGAGGTGTGTGCATTGGCTGCGGCCTAGCCTCAACTTATGGGTCGAGAATATGATGGGAAAATCGTGCCCTCTTAAGAGGTGGTAGCGATGGATCTTGTGGACACATAGTGGTGAAGAAGCAGGTGGTGCAGTATGAGATGACAAAGACACAGCGGTGGTCTGGTAGAAGAAAGTAGTAGGTGATGGTATTGGTGAAGTAGTCACTAGTGGTGATATAAATGGAACAGATGGTGGGTGTGCAAAAGATGATGGCACATCTGATGGTGGTGCTACAAATGGAATAGTGGATGCGATACTCATTTCCGATCGGTTTGTTTAAAGATAGGACCTCCATGGCGTTGTGCGGTAAGGTCGACTAAAAGGTGCATGCTCATAAGGTTTGATAACCTTAACCTTCCTACGTCGGTGTGGTGATGCAGTGATGATACTTGTACAGCGAAAGCGAGGGACATAGTGTCCTCGAGAAAGCAGACTCAAAATGCTCATCGTCATCCTTAGAACCGGTGGTGTAGTAGGCTCTCGCGTGGCGTTCGTTGTCGTCATCGGACGAAAGTAATCGAGAAGGCTCGGGTATGGTGGGATAAGTGGGGTGGGTGCACCTCCCCTTGCTCGAAGGGTTGGTCTCCCCGAGCAATAGTTGGCCGAGACTAGGGTTGGGCTCGTTGGTGGTATGGGCACAGTGGTGGAGGACATCGCGTCCTAGATCTCTGTATCTGAGGATAAGTCTGGGGCGAGACTCTGATGACATGGTACTGTAACAACCCAGAAAATAATAATTATAAGCATAAGTTAGTGTCATGTGGTAAATAAAGTTTAGTTTGTCACGCATAATCTGCCTAGCAATCCTCAATGCCTAACTAAATGGTAAATGTAAATCATTAACTTATATCATGTTACATTTCATTGGTAATGTATTATCTACCAAGCAAATCTTGATACATATGGTTGGTGTAAAGAGTAGGAGCAGTAAAGTAGTGGTGTAAAAATGGTCCATTTCAAAAGTGTATTTATAGTCTAATTTTTTTAAAATATAATTTGGTTCTTTATGACCTGGGCTCTGATGCCAATCTGTAACACCCCTAAAACTTCAACTTAGCACCGGAAGGCGGGTATTACTTCGGATCACATCATAAATCATAGTAGCGACTTAAAAGATACGTTTTGATAAAAGTCGTTATCATTCAACAAAAAATCATTGTTATGGTTACAAAAATGATGCCACATGGTTTACGTTACACAAAAATATAATCATGAGTTTGTGAAAGCGATGACTTTATTTTACACTAATTTAAAAGGGTCTTGATGCCTTTCGATGCCTTAAGGATTTCTTCATTTACTAATTGAGATAAACATGCTTAAAATGTAACAAAAATGTTGAGTGAATCCATAGGTTTAAAGTTAATCAACTAAACACAAGATAAATGGTTATAATTGCTTCGAAGACAATTAATCATGGAAAAACAGTTATTATTACCGAAGCTCATGACACCAAGACTCTGCATACACCCACGATGTGCGTAGTTTTGCCCCCAGGAGGTAATTGCAGTTACCTATTGAAATTCAAATATAGTAAGCCCATTATTTTTCGATAACAAGGGCCGAGTCGTTAATCCCCATAGATCTATCCACAATACTTGTGTTCACTCGCGGTTACTAATGGTTCATGATGTGAGGGTCTTTTTGGCAAGGTACTTAGGCAATAATAATAATCATATAAGCATACATTTGCAAAATTCGTATGTTCTGGTTATACATGTATCTCCTTCACAGGGATTGGAAAATAAGTAAAAGTGAGGCTATAAAGTCACCTCAGTGATATAGTAGCAAAGTATAGAAAAGTCGGTATGTTATGGCAGACTCCAACACGATACCTAAATATAATAACAAGTCTTAGGTTTCGATATATCGGTTCGACTCCAATTAATATTGTTTGAAAATAATTAGTTATGAGACACTTGTATTGTTTCTCTCAATTGCGATAATGCTTAAAGTTTAAAAAAGGATTTATATGTTCTAGTTATCTACCAATTTAAGAATCATATTTAAATATATATAGTGGTTCCTTTAAGTTGTCAATGTTAGAAAAATCCCTCGTTTATTATTTACTAGACGAGTACGTGCTTCTAGCGGCACGTTTCTAGCGGCGACAATTAACGATCTGCGACATTGTATCGGTTTGTATGTCGGTTTTAACGGGTCTCTGCGGTTCATTTTTACATCATTCAATATGATCACATTACAATAATGTTTTTATACCATAGCTCGTTGATCAATTTGTTCGTTCAATTGTTTTCTTGAAAGCTCTAAGTTTAGACCGCACAAGAGATGAGTCTAAAAGAGATAATCATGTACAAGAGCTATATACACCAACAAAGATATTATAGTAACAATATCACTTTTGGGTCTTAAAAATCATGCGAGTTTCATCTCAAAAACTGAATCATCTTTAAAAGATTTGTTAAAGATCTTCAAAGCGCTAAACACAAGAAAAGCTACGAGAAACACCAAAACCCATTATTATAAAATAACAAATCTCAAAACAAACCAAACCGGTGTAGCAGAGAGATGGAGCAGATCCGGTCAAACCACGAGCGACCAACCAAAATGGTGGTCGTTCACATATGTTTAGATCCAGTGAAAGACAACATAATAATCACCAATAGCACAACTTTTGAGATGAATATTAGCAGATCTTTAAAAACAATAAAATAAATAAAATAACTACAAAACTTTATGACAAAAACTAAAACTTGCAAAACCGATTGGTGGGTCTCGATGCTTGGTTCAGCGGCGACAACACATTTTTCGTGAAAACAACTGAGGAGGCGGCGTAAACAAAAACAAATAAATGTTATAAAAGCGAAAAAAATGGTAATTATTGAGCGGCTAGAAAAGGTCTTCAATAATGATAAATAGTCATAGATTTATCAAAAGCTAAAAAATACCTCAAAACTTGTGGCGGATGAGTTCGGCAGTTCAGAAGCCAGCGATCCGGTGACAATTCGGGATCTTTAGAATAAAAGTAGATCTACAAAAATCAATAAATCTACAAATAAAACATTAGATCTAAAAATTGGGATCTTTAAATAAATTAAAACTTACGAATTTAAAACAAGAAAAAAAAGACAAACCTCATAAGATACCGGCGGTGGATGGTCTCGTTGGAGGTGGGGGTGTCGTTGGTTGTTTGTCTCGTGGGTAGTAGTGGTGGCGGTGGCGGTGGAGGATATGAGAAAGAGTTAGGGTGGAGAGTGTTTTTGTGAGTGTGTGTTTTTGTGAGGGTGGAAGTGTTTATGTGCGGATGGTGTTTTTCTCACTCATTGGCCCCTTTTTTAAGTTTTCAACATTCAACATTGAGTTCCTCCATTTAATGTAGTAGAAGTAGAAAGAGATACTCTTTAAACAATTTCATAATTTTCATTGCAAATAGTCATAGTTTCCTTTTGCAATTTCAGCATTTCATCATTGCATATTTCAAACACATGGGTAACGACTTTTTCAACTTTCAATATTCAATATTTCACTTTTCCCTTTATCGTTTTTCATTTTAGATAGTAAAGATAAGTGTTTGTAAAATATTTACTTTAAATATTTCTACGTTAGAACATAACAAGTTATAAGTAGGGCTGCCCGGCCGAAAACCAAAATGCATGAAAAACCTAAACGGCCGAACCGGTAGTCCAGTCGGTTCGATGTCCGGTTGATTCGGTTTATGTGTATTTTGGTTTGTTTTTGTCGGTTTTGGGCCGACACGGCAAAGCAAGCCCAACCAGCGTAAAGCATGAAAGCAAAGCGAGCCGATTTGTCGAGTCGGCTCGGTTTTTATTCGATTCGGTCGGTTTTGTCGGTCCGGTCGGTTTGGATGGCACGATCTTCCCATTTCTAGTTATAAGTGTATAAATATTTTCACTTAACGATTAACGATTTAAGAGATATTTAAATTATAAAAAATAGGTGAAATAATAAAATGCTTTTAATCTCAGCCATTGAGTTTTTTTAGATGGATGGTGGAGATGAGTCCCTTGGTATGTAAGAAAAGTTTGGTATGTAAAATAACTCCCCTCATAATATATATGTCAACTTTGTGCAACATTGGTGTTATCGTGATTTTTTAGTCTCGATTGACCCCGACAGCGCCGTAACATGGACTTTAGTATTTATTGTACTATATGACGTGTAAAAGCCGAGAGTCATGACTCGGACTTGCGAACTCGAAACGGATAATGACTCGAAACTTATATTGAAACTTGACGTAATATATATAAACAAGTAAATAAAACGAGAAAATGTAGATAATAAATGGTTTTTATATTAAACATTCGATAACAAGACTCTCCTTGTTATTCGATACTTTAAAAGAAAACTAATGTCTAAAAATAGAAATGTTTTGTAATTAATGAGTTATTAAATGTTTCGAGGGCACGTTTAACGAAATGTGTCATTTATGAGTATTTAATACCATTTATGTATGGTGCGTGGGTTATGGATGACCTAACATTAATAGCGTCAATCCACGTGGATAGCGGACTTATTAGGTTGACGAATCTAATAAGTGCCCGTTATGTACGTAGGATAGCGTTATTAATGGGTGAATTATTCTTATGACTCGTTAGGATGTGATTGGTTTTTGGGATAATAAGCGACATGAATAAATGGTTGAATTTATCGAGTTGACGAATTCGATAAGATCTAACGATTTATTTCGAAACTTATTAAACTATAAAGCTTATCGCTTAGACTTCTCATTGTGTCGTTATGACTCGCATTGTGGTCAACTGAGTGCATTCATGGTATCTTGTCGGGTCGATACCACACACACGATGATACCAAATGCTAGTAACTAAATGGTGAAACGAGACATTTTTGGAGATAAGAATTGGAATATATTCGGGGTAGATAACGTTGAAATTGAGAATATATATTAAGAATTGGTTTATATTTACAGGTTGTGCCGAGTCAGTAGTTGATGAGCCGAGTTAGCTGTTATTTGCGTTGCTAGTGATTGTTTGTGCTTTGCTTGTTTGAGGTGAGTTTCATAGCCTCACTTTTATCTCTGTTTTTAACTAAATTGGGGTGAGAAATCATGCTACTCTTTTGGACCTTCTTAAACTCTTTTTATTTGCTTATGTGTTGACTAGTTTAGATAGATATGTGGTAGATGTTGCCTTAGGCTAGGGTAGCAATCATTTTCTATGACATTGTTGCCTAGCTAAGAATAGATATCTACTCCGACCTAGTCCAAGGTAGCAATTGTTCTAGGCCTTGCTACGACGGTGCTGGCTAGAGTCGCTTGGGGCCCTGCTGAGATCTCGTTTGTGTTGCTGGTATGTGATTGGTATGTTATTATGTATCTATCTTAGTCTCGCATAGCAAATAAACTCTTACAGGTCTACTATTGAATTTATACTTAAACCTATGAACTCACCAGCGTTAGCTGACCTTTTAGCATGTTTTTCTCAGGTAACTAAGTTGATGTTTGGAATGCTCGTTCTGTGGAGGCTTGGCAATGAGGCATGGTTGAAGGATCATATTTAAACTCTGATAATATCTCTGCTGTTAAAATTGGCCCAAGCAGCCGATTAATCCCCGCAAAATCGTTGATCGCTTAGTAAACGCCTTGATTTATCATAATCGGCCTATTTAATTGGTTTGGTCAAAAATTTCTTAAAAATCGATCAAAAACCGATTAATCGAACAAAATCAAACAAAATCGGTCTAATCGGAAAAAATCGCTTAAAATCAGTCAACAAAATCGCTTAAAAATCAGACAAAACCGCTTAAAAATAGGTCAACAAACCGATTAATCGAACAAAATCGGTCAAAGCTGGTTTAAAAATGGTCAACAAACCGAGTAATATCTATGTTTGACTTTGAACTTTGAATAATTATGTATTATGTTTATATTTGAACACTTGAGATATTTGAATTTTGATGCACTATGCTTATCTCATACATATAATATAATACAATATCTAAAATTACAATTTTTTGCTTAAAAATTCTAATCCGATTAGTCCCCGATTAATCCCCGTCTAACCGATTAATCGCTAGGCCTTACCCGGCCGCCTCACTAGCGCCTAGCGATTTTTACAACCTTGGATAATATTATGCGGACCTACTTTATAAACTATGTTGGGCCTTATATTTGACTATTTTGGGATGATTGTATTTGGATAATTAATTATGGGATTGGTTTTGAACTATAATTATGACTATCTTGTTTGCTGTACTTGTGTGATGTACCAATCTAGTAACGCCCCGAAAACTTGTTTAAGTCTTCCGCCATATCGAGATTTGGGGGTGTTATAGATTGGTATCATATCCAAGGTTATAGAGAACTAGTGTAACACCCCCAATTTCGTGATATGCAACGGAATTCAAACTGGGTGTTACTCGATGGCAAAACAGTCATAATAATAGAAAACGATCTCTAAAGGAGTCGTTTTTGTGGAAAACTAGAAAGGGGGTTGAATAGTTTACCGCTTAAAAACTTTGTTTTGAAACTTATTGAAAGATCAATTGATATTGATCTTAGATATGTTAGTAAATGATAATCAATATGCAAACAATATATAAAGAGTAGATAAGGAAAGAAACAATCAAACCACGACAAGTTGTTTATAGTGGTTCGGTCTACAAGGACACTTTTTCCTTGCCCTACTCCACTCCTCGAGTCTCACACTCGAGAGTTTAACTTCACTAGTCAACAAGCTCCTTTCACCGACGGAGAAACCTTTACACTTCGCTTACACACTATTTCCGACACTAAGCTAGACGTCGAGTTCTTTTCAAGGGTACAACCACTCCCACACACAATGTATTTTAAGGACTAAAATACTAACCACTGACACTCACAAGATTATGATGGTTTGTTACAACAATTATATATGAATCAATACAAGATCATACAACAACAAACAAACAAGACTTCCAACAACTTGTTGAAGCTTGAATATGCCTTGATCTTCTTTGCTACAAAAGAGATCACTAATATGATATGAAACTGAGTTAGAAATGTTAGATAGAAGGAATGTATGAGAATATGATAGAAAGGGATGAAAAACAACTTGGTTTGGCTTTGCTTTTTATAGCCAAAATGCTTTCAGAGCACCACGGACCCCTCAAAAGGGTTTTGTCCGTGTTAATATTTGGTGTGCAGGAATTACGGCGGACAAGATCACCAAAATCTTACCAAAGTCAACCATATATTCCAAGATTGTGTAAGATATGTAGAGTCTAAATCTACACAAAGTATCTAGTGAAATCTTCTAAGAATTTCAATGATGCACTACATGATGTCATGTGTTTGTTTTTCTATTTTTAAAAATATGTTAAAATACATATGTAATGTTTTTTTTTAAGAAACCAAACATTCTTGAACTAAAAATACTAACATACATTATGCTTTAGAGTCATATCAAAATATGATTAATTAAAATGTAAATGCTTGAGTGATGAAGATATTATTTGAAAAGCTTGTTTTAATATCTATTAAACTTGACAAGCTTTAAGCTTTATAAAAATTAAATTTACTTTTGTCGTTAACAAAACTTAGGTAAAGATCATAAAATATAAATAACGTTTAATGACGATATTTTGGGTAAAAGGGTTAATTCACCCCGGTAAAATCATTACACCAAATACATTGAAGTACATAGGATGAGAGTGACATCCCTCATCTCAGTCCCTCAAGACACTTACAGACTCCCATATAAGAATGACACGCCATTTTTATAACTTACAAAATAAAACTTACACCTATAATGACTATACAAGTGAATATAAATATGGAATTAAAACTTGCTTCAGTAAGGTAACACCAAGGACACAGTCATCATAGAACTTCCAAACAACTTCCATGCGATCCAAACAAGCATCCATATCATAGAAGTGCAAATGACCATTTTTAATGACGATATTTGTATTAACAATCTCCCCCTTTTTGTTGAGGACAAAGTATAAATTTTATTTTTATAAAAGGTGTAAAGATTGTACAAGAGTTATAAAAATATTAGTTTTAGAACTTGAAAGATAAGAATGATAATGCAAGTATGTCCAATTTAGACATGATATTGACTTTTCAAAAAGTCAAAGTATGCAGTTGACTTTTTATTAGAAAGTCAAAGTCTTCATTGGTTGAAGTATGATGTTGACTTTTCAGAAAGTCAAAGAATGCAGTTGACTTTTATAAAAGTCAAAGATAACCAAGTTCTATATATTTATCCCCCTTTTTGTCTCAACAAAAAGAAGATGTGAGGCGGAATATGTAATGAGCCCGAGCCATTATCTCCCCCTTAACCAATGCTCCCCCTAAATTAGGTGCCAAGAGAAAGATACATGGATTGTGAAAAAGCTACAAAAAAATGTTAGTAATAAGCATCATCACAAGCATTCCAAACACCATGTAACAATCAACAACAATATAAGAAACACCATTCATTTGTTAAAATTTTTCATGATATAAGAATCATGAAAAGGGAACACAATGAAGTGTTAGCACAATAATAAAATCCTAGAAAAGAAAAAAATTTCTTAGAAAATAAAAATTACAAAGAAAAGCCTAGAAAAAAAATGCTTAAAGAGAATAAACTAGGACCCTCCTATTGAGGTGGTGGATGAGAAAGAGCATTGATGCGCTCTAAGATGTGATTGAGGATGAACTTCATTTTGTCTTGAAGCTCATGGACTATCACCTGGGTCCTTTCGGTGATTTGGGCGGTCCACTCACAATTGGAGCAACCATGTCTAGGAGGGTAGTATGGTTCATGGTTTTGTGGTGGTGGAATGGTGGAGTTGTTGGTGTTGGTGTTTGGAGTGGTGATTATGGAGGCTAGCAAAGCACTTTGCATTTGCATGGCATCACTAAGATGCGAATCCACCATATTGGAAAATTGGTGGAGATGATTGAGCTCGGCTTCAATATATTCTTTGGTGGGGTGATCATCCCACATGGATTCCTCAATGTCCTCTATATGAGAGGGCATTGATGTTGTAGGTAGTGGTTGATCCCCATACAAAGGACCATGGATTTCCTTGTGGATGGTATGGAAAGAAGAGGTCTTGGCCCCTAACAGGGGCATTTGGGTCAAATGATGGGCGTGGAGACTCATGAGCTATTACCAATAGTACCAAAAGATGGTGGTGGTGGTGGATGATTGGGCCTAGGAGGCAAGTCCTCCAAGTCTTAAAAAAGGATTTGGATATGTAGGTGGTGTAGAGAATAACTCTAATGGAATGAGTGTTGGAGATTTTGGAGGTGATGGTGATTTTGATGTTTGGATAGGAGCCGGTGGTGGTGAGCTAGGAGTCTTTGTTGGTGGTGGAGTAGTGATAATGATAGGTGATTGTGGAGGTGGTGTAGGAGTAGCCAAAGAGAGAGTTGTCTCGTCTCTTATGGGAGATGAGATGGTTAATGGAGAAGACTCGAAAGAAGAGCTTATGTTGACAAAGTAACAAGGTCTTACGCTCATTCTAGCGGTTCTTTTGCAAAGCTTGGTTGATGGTGAAGACTTAGTCATTTTGACTCAAGTTTTTGCTAGTAGATGATAAGAATTGAGAAGGTGTGAAGATGATCATGGTAAAATCTCTTAATTTATAGGATTGGAAAATTATGGAGAAATATGTTTGATTTGATGTTAAACCACAGAAGAGATGAGGTTCCTAATGATTTTGAAGTGGGTTTAAAGATAGTCATATCACCCAAGTCAATCCATACAAGAAGGATGGAGTGAAGTAACAAAGATTTGCAATAAATGTGTTATAATGATTGTGGGATCTTTAGAATCAAATCACCCGCGGATTGCAAGGAACCAAATTTTTGGTTCCTTCCTTTATGAAAAAGGGCTACTTGGGTGGATTTTTCAAATTTTTGAAATTTGGTGGGAAATGGATATCCTATATGTCTAAGTGTGTTACACAAGTTCTAATATGGGTAAGAACTAGTTGAGACTAACCTAGAAGCAATGTACAGTAATTTGGAATGTTGAAATAAGCGCAATTTAGAAAATTACCTGTAGGATCCACGGCACCAAAAGTTTACACAGGCGGAACCTTTAAAATGGTGCCGCCTAGCCTATCTCACAATACGGCGGTACCAAAATGCATAACAGACGGTGCCAAAATTTTGGTGTCGTCTTGTCCGTGGTGACCAGAAATCAACACAGACCCTATTTTTAGGTGTCGGGGACTTTTCCAAAACCTGAAATTTTGCTTAAAACATGTGACATTAATCATTTCTAGTTAGGAAAAATCAATAACACATATACAAACATAGTGGAGTATAGACTTTGACCAAGGGCTAACGATTTTCACATATAAGTGAAAATGGGTAAAATTTGATAACTGATAACGCTACACGCCTCGTTCGGGGTCAAAGGAACTTCCTTTTCATGGAGCAAGTTTTTCAACACCCTAGGCAGTGAACCTAATCGTTGTAGTGTAGTATTAGGGTAAGCCACGGGAATTGATATCGTTCTCTAGGGGAATAGGAATGCTAGTGAGAAGTTACTATGCTAAGGTTGGGGTTGAGGAAGATTATTTTTTATCTTTTTATTTTTTTTTAGGAAATGGAAAGGTACGAATCTCGGGTTTGGATTTGGGGGTTGGTATTTCTACCGATTACTTCTACTTATCTAATTATCTAAACTAAGGTGTATGTAGTCTATGTCTAATTATTGTGTGCTCGTATGATGATTTAAAGATGTGTTTACTTAGGTTTTGTTACTCCTTAATTATCTCCTATTGATGGTTGAATTGTCACGTCCTTATTCTTAATCGCGTTGTGTGTCTAAGGTCGTAGGGAATGCGTTTATCATTAACTCTTTGAAACTACCAAAGGTTATCACCTACAAAATCTCTAGGATTTATAAACTTAACGCTAAGGTACTCTTCGGATGGTTTAGCCTACAATGACTCTAGGTACTATAAGCTAATGTTCAACAAAGATTAATCAAGCATTAACTACACAACGGATGACCTATCGCAGTACTAGATCATTAACAATTAAGATAAGAGACAACCAATCAATATTTAATAATTAAGTTTCATATTCCCTAAGCAAACACACAAGTAAATTAGCCGGACATGGGGAACATGCAAGCATACACACAAGTAATTGAAGACATAATTGAATTAATGAAGTAAAACACTTATATTGATGTAAGATAGGGTATGGAACCCTAAAAATACGTACAAACGACCTTGGTTGGTTTAGGTTTTACTCCAAAAGACTACCATGAATACTAAAAATTCGGATTCTATATATAAGATTACAAATGCGACCGGCCACCTTTGATTTATGGCGTCGCCGGGTCGGCCATTAGGGTTTCGTCTTGGCGCGTTAGTCTTGCGACGGCGTCACCTTATGCTTGTGACTCCGTCCCCTTCGATCTCGACATCGTCTTGATCAAATCTAGGCCGTCTGAGTTGCGATGACCTACTCTTTTAAAACCCGGCCGTCACTTGTAAATAAGCAATTTGGCTAATGAGATGTCACAAAAGTTGTCCGACGTCACTAATTTGTGCTGCCGCCGTCCCTTGACTCTAGCTTTCGAGTGTCTCGATTCTTGAATTTGGCCATTTTTCTTCCGTGATATTCGCCTTTTGTCGAATAAGTGTCATTCCAGCATTTTGCCTTCAAGATACCTAAAAAGTGAAAAGGAACTATATTAAGTAATAACGGATACAAAAGTGATCAAATAAGGGCTTAAATGACCCCTAAAAAAGGTACATTTTAAAACCTTATTAATAACACACTTGTGCTATCCCCCTGCATAAATCGGTTAGCATACAACATTGTTTTAAGTCATATTATCATCCTACAAATTAAAAACAACCAAATTGTATCGTACATTATAGTTATTGTCTTGTTCCAAACACTCCTTAAAATGAACCTCACTTATCCAACTTCTTGTAGATCTTAGTGATCATCCTACCAAGGCACTTGAACATCCCCTTGGTTTGCTTGAACTCCGCCGATTCATTCTCAATCTCAGGGAGAGATGCATAGTACTCTTGAGGTGGAAGGCGAGAATTTTAGAGACCATCCTCGGAGCTATTTGATGATGATGATGATGATGGAGTTGGAGGTTTTGCCCTTTTTCCTTTAGTCTTAGCCATAAATTTCGTCACTCAAGGGCACAAAAATGTGAGGGATGAGAGCATAGTCAAGCTTCAACCTTTTTGGATTTGGTGGAATGGGTGCAAAAGCTCTATAGAGACAGGTGAGGAGCATCCCGTAAGGAAGAGCGACCGATCCTTGAGTTGGAATGGCAATAATTCTCCTAGCAATGTAGTAGGCTAAATTGAATGGTTGACGGGTGGACAAGTTGTAGAGCATGTGACAAAGGTAAGCATTGATATGGTCCCTATTTCCTATAGTGCTAATGACATTGGCTCTAAGGAGTTCCTCCCACTTCTTAAATTCGGGCTTAAGCTCATTGTTGGGATATGAAAGTGCTGAAGATATCAAAGTACTGAAGATATCAAAGTACTGTAAGCTGCAAAGTACTGGAATAAGTCAAAGAGTCAAAATGCGCTAAAGATAAAGTCAAAGTCTGCACAATGAAGTCAAAGTAATGCAAGAACAAAGAACTGTTATATTCGTTTATAGAAAGTATTGTAACTCTAGAATATTACGTGTAGATTACTTGTCATACAAGGATACAAATTGTAAACCGACTAGGATATCCTTGAACCTATAAAAGGACTCCTAGATTGGCATTAGAGATATGACTTACGATTTTAGAATTAGAGTTTTAGAGAAAGTTCGATTATCTTAGAGTTGTATTAGAGTACCTGCATAATAAGCAGATTTAGAGTTTATAATAAAAGGTTATTCTTCTTAGCTTTATTAAGTAAATTCCGCGTACTTAATAAAGATTACTCGGTGTTTCTTTGTTAATAATTTAGGATTTATCCGAGGTTATTAAACCTTAACAAGCTAGTTAAGTTAGTTTGATTAAAGTATATCGATCCAACAAGTGGTATTAGAGCTTGTGTGGAAACTCTGACTAGGAAGAAACCCTACTTCAACTATATTCAAGATGTCATCGAAGTCGCTTTGTTCCACCACCCTCAATCACCTCACTCAGAATTCCAATAATCAAGAAGGGAGAATATGACCTCTGGTGTATGAAGATGAGGCAGTACATTGCCATCACAGACCATGCTCTTTGGAATGTTATTGTGAATGGGAATGAAGTTGTAGGAGACCCCATTGATATTCCTGGACAACCAAAGGCACCTAAACCTCAGTATTACCAAAGAGCAACCTTAAGGAATCAAGAGAAGGCACTCAATATTCTCTTATCTGCCATTCCAGATGGTCATCTCCTCAAATTTCATGATGCAAAAGATGCTAGGCAACTCAGGCTGCTCAAGACCAGATTTGGAGGAATGAAGCCTCTAAAAGATGCAGAAATTTGCTAAAGCAACAGTTTGAAACTTTCACAGTTGGTGAAAGAGAGAGTCTTGATGCAGCATATGATAGGTTTCAAAATCTACCTCTCAACATGTTGGAGCTATACAAGGTCGAAGTATCGGTTGAAGATGCTAATTTGAAGTTTCTAAGGAGTTTGCCATCCTCATGGCATGTGATTGCTACAATGATCCGAGGACAACAAGGTTTGGATGTCATGGACTTTGATGATCTATATCATCAACTTAAGGTGTATGAGCATGAGATGAGTGGTCAAACAAGTTCTAAGTCTCAGAGTATTGCTTTTCTATCATCTAGAAGAAGGCCAGACTTCCAAAAGTACTGCTTCTCCTCAAATCTTGTTTCTCAAAGTACTGCTGTCTATACACCCCCTCATATGTTCAACAGGTCCCACCAACTACCACTATGGCCTCCGATGAAGTTATGTGCTCCTTCTTTGCACAACAAGCTAGTTTACCTGTCACTTATGAAGAAGATCTAGCACAGATTGAAGAAGATACACTTGAAGAAATTGATATCAGGTGGCAAGTTGCTATGATCCCTGCAAGAATCAAAAAGTACATGAAGAAGACAGGCAAAAGCATTGATTTCAAACCAAAACAGGGCATAACTTTTGACAAATCTAAAATCGAATGCTTCAATTGTCAAAAGATCTGGTCACTTTGCAAGAGAGTGCAGGTTTGCTAAGTATCAAGCAAACAGGACATCTGAAAAGCCAACACTTGAGCTTAAGGAAATTCCCATTACTGAAACAAAGGCTTTGGTTGCTCAAGAGAAGTTATCTGAAGTTGACTGGAGTAAAGAGTTTGATGATGAACCGTGACTTCTTACTATGGTAGCAGATGGAAGATGCAAGTTGAACCGACAATGGAAGCATTGGACTGAGAATGCTTTTGATGAAGTATCTGAACATCTGCTTGGAATCGATGATGGTTTTGGAAGATTTGATCTGGAGCAAGGAAAGTGAAGATGATCCTGTTCATCTCGCATTGGTGGCTACTTCACCAAATCAATCTCCTATCTCCGAGGTATGCTCAAATTGCTATGATTTTTATCATAAATTGCTTAGCAGTTATGTGATTGAGAGAGATCATTGTGTTAAGGCTAGTAGGAGGTAGAGGTTATCAAATAACCTTAGAATCTATGGAAGCCAAAATTTTAGCACATGAAACTAATGAAGTAGCTTGGGCTGAAAAATATGTACAACAGGATTACCAGTTAAAGCTTAGTGAATGGAAATTAAACTGTAAAATTGCTAAAATTGAGAAATTAACTAAGGAAAGAGATGATTTGTTAGCTAAGTTTTCTGCTTGGGGTGAAGCTGGTTTGTCACATGTTTCTTATGTTCAAAAACAGCAAAGAGCTTATCTTAAAACTGGATTAGGTTTTGGTATGGATTTTAGTAAGATAGAAGAAAACCAATCTAGTAATCGGGATGAAGGTGAGTATGAGGATATAACCACTAGTGATGAAGAACTCATTAATTATGTAGATACATCTAGTAATGATGGTTCATTAAGTGACTCACCTCCTGCATATAAGAGAGCTAATGATTATCATCTTCCACATCCCTCTGGCATTCATCAACCCCTTAGGCCCGATGTTTCTCGTTTTGGAATAGACAGTCTAGAGTTTAGGAAAAAGCTAGTTGCTAAATCTAGGTATGAAACACCCAAAGAAACCTGGAAAACGGTGTTCAAAACCAAGCAAGTACCTTTAAATCAAAGTATCTGCTTCACAACCAAGTACCTTCTTCAAAATCTTTTCAAAAGATCTGCTAAACCTTTTGGGATAATTTTGGTCAAAACAAGTTTAATCACTCACCAAGAAGGCAAAATAATTTTGGGCATAGACATAGAAAATGTCATTTTGTCATATGGGTCAAAACGTGTTTTGTGTGTTTCAATCCTACTCATCTAATTAAGGATTGTGAACATCACTCAAAATACCTTAGATAATTTCCAAAGAACAGACAACAGAAACCTAGAGAGTACAAACCAGTTTGGACTAATTCAAATAGGGTCAATCACGAAACTTCACATCGGATCTTAGATACCCACATCAGAGAAGACCTTCAAGATATCTCACAGTACTTTCCAAAGTACGTTAACTCTGCCCGTACTTTCACAAAGTACGCCGCTTCAGACAAGTACGATAAAACTGCTTGGAATAGGTATTCTAGGAGATCTCACTATCAACCTAGAATGTATCACAATTCATATAGGGGATCAAGATCACAGGAACCACTGTTAAAACGAATGGGTAAAAGAGGGAAAGCGGTAAGGACACACAGACGTTCAACAAAAAGTGAATCGGATGTTTTGTGACACAAGAAAATGCTAATCAACCGGTGAAAGAGATTTATGTTGAAAAACCAGAAAGTTTTGAAAATCCACATGCTAAAAAATCAAAAGATAATTTTGGATCATCATTTGAAAGATAGTGGGAATTACATTCTCAAAGAATTTGAGTTTGTAACTCCTCAAGGGGAACACAAGTCAAGAATGGCTTGGGTTCCTAAAATTTCTAACTCTTTTCTTTGTGTGCAGGGCAACAGGAAGAGCGAGCTTAAAGATCATCTTATTGTGGATAGTGGTTGCTCTGGAAGTATGACAGAGACAAAGAGATCCTGTCTGATTTTAGGAAGATTAGTGGAGGAAAAGTTGCATTTGGGAATGATCCCAATGGAGGAAGGATTACTTGGAAAGGAACAATTAAAGCTGGAAGAATCGATTTTGAAAATGTCAGATATGTGAAGGAGCTTAAGTTCAACATGTTGTCAGTCTCTCAAATTTGTGATAAAAAGCATCTGTGTTATTCAGCGACCACGAATGTCTCATTCTTTCTCTCGACTTTAAACCTATTGATGAAGACTTGGTAGTACTTAGAGTACCAAGGACAAATGATGTGTATAGTTTAGACATGAAGAGTCTACATTCATATGGTACAGCCACATGTTTGGTGGCTAAAGCAACATCTGAAGAGGCACATCAATGGCATAGAAGATTGGGTCATGTTAATTTCAAGAATATCAACAAACGGTCAAAGGCAATTTAGTTAGAGGTCTACCTTCAAAGACTTACAAGAATGATCAATCATGTTTGGCATGCAAGAAGGGTAAACAACACAAAGCTTCCTGTAAGAAGCTTGAGGAAAGAACTATTAGAGAACCATTGGAGCTATTACATATGGATTTATTTGGACTGTCTCGTGGCAAGTTTAAATAAGAAAAAGTACTGTTTGGTTGTTCTTGATGATTGTAGTAGATTCAGTTGGGTTTTCTTTTTGGGTTTTAAAGATGATACTTTTGATGCAATCCGGAGGACGATTATTGCTCTTGAAAACCAATTGAGACTCAAGGTTAGAGGTATTAGATGTGACAATGGGACTGAATTCAAGAACAAACTTATGGATGAATTTTGTGCAAACAAAGGCATAAAAAGGGAGTTTAGTATTACAAGAACACCACAACGAGAATGGTGTTGCGAGAAAGGAAGAATAGGACTTTGATTGAAGCAGCAAAGAACAATGTTAGCGATTCTCACCTACCTATTGATTCAGGCATGTAGTACCGCTTGTTATGTACTTAACAGAGTCTCTCGGTCACTAAACCACGATGAAGACTCCTCTATGAATTGCTGATGGGCACTAAACCCAACATTCGTTTTATGAAACCTTTTGGTTGCCCTCTTACTATTTTAAACACTATTGATAAACTGGGGAAGTTTGATGGCAAGTCAGAAGAAGGATACTTATTGGGTTATTGCACTAACAGTAAAGGCTTTAGAGTATACAACAAAGTTACTAAGAAGGTTCAAGATTGTCTTCATGTTGAGTTTTTAGAAGATCAAGACAATGCGAAAGGTAAAGGTCCTGATTGGATGTTTGATCTTGAGATTTTATCTCCTTCAATGAATTATGTTCCTGTGAGAGAAGAAAATCAACCTATGCACAATGAAGAAGATATCCACTATGTTGTTCATGATGTTCAGATAGACGATCTTGTTCTGCTAAAGATCAGTAAGTTCAAACCAAAGTACTGCTTGTTCCTAAGCAAATACTGTTTCTTCAAAACAAAGTAATGTTGCACCACAATCCTCATTATCTGCTGAGGATCAATCTATTCAAGAGGAACTTAATCAGATGCTTCTTCAAGATGTTTAAGCACATTCTTACACTTGATGAACAAAGGAGAGCTTATGAAGAGGCAAAGAAGAAGAACAAGACTGCAGAGTTATCTTACAGTACTTTGGACAGTACTTTTGAAAAAAGTACTTTGCACCATTACCAGTACTTTAGATGATCTAGATGATCATACCATGCACGGATTAGAAGATACGATGATGAATTTGAAGATGAAGGTATTTTCCCAAATTCCAATGAAGGTGCTGATGTTACTAATTTAAATGATCATTATGAAGTTCCACAGTCTCCAAACTTAAGAACTCATAAGGATCATCCTTCAGATCAAATCATTGGTCCTTCTACTTCGGAGTCTGACTAGACACAAAGCTAAGGGTTTCACAAAACCTCACAATGCTTTACTTAGCTTTGTGTATAAACAAAACAAGTTGAATCATAAGGACCATCAAACCTGTTTATTTACTTGTTTCATCTCTCAAGAGGAACCCAAGAATATTGCTCAAGCTTTGACTAAAGAAAGCTGGGTTGAAGCTATGCAGGAAGAACTTCTTCAATTTAAACTTCAAGAAGTTTGGGTTTTATGTGATCTTCCGGATGGGAAGAGAGTTATTGGAACCAGGTGGGGTTTTAGAGTTAAAAGAGATGAAAGAGGCAATGTTATCAAAAACAAGGCAAGGTTAGTTGCTCAGGGTTATAGACAGGAGGAAGGGGTAGATTATGATGAGGTATTTGCTCCTGTAGCAAGAATAGAAGCTATTAGAATATTTCTTGTTTTTGCTTCTTATATAGGCTTTCAAGTTTACGGATGGATGTTAAAAGTGCCTTTTATATGGCAAGATTACAGAGGAAGTTTATGTCAAACAACCTCCTGGTTTTGAAGATCCTAAACATCCAAACAAAGTCTACAAGGTTGTTAAGGCTCTTTATGGCCTTCATCAGGCACCTAGAGCTTGGTATGAGAGACTCTCCACATTCTTATTGCAACATGGATATAGAAGGGAGCTATTGACAAGACTTTGTTTATCAAAAGAGACAAGAAAGATATCATGTTAGTTCAAGTTTATGTTGATGATATCATCTTTGGGGCTACCAAACAGTCCATGGTTAAGGAGTTTGAGCAGCTGATGGAGAAAGAATTTCAAATGAGTTCAATGGGAGAGTTGACTTTCTTTTTAGGACTTCAGGTTAAGCAGTCAAAGGAAGGTATTTTTATCAGTCAAGACAAGTATGTTACTGACATACTTAAGAAATTCAATTTTGATGATATGAAGGCTTTTACTACACCTATTAAATCTATAAATTCATTGGGTAAAGATGAAGATGGACACCCTGTTGAAGTCAAGCTTTATAGATCAATGATTGGCTCTCTTATGTATCTTACTGCATCTAGGCCTGATATCATGTTTGCAGTTTGTCTATGTGCAAGATATCAAGTCTCACCGAAGATCTCTCACATGAATGCAGTTAAAAGAGTTTTCCGTTATTTGAAACAACAACCTAAGTTGGGGTTGTGGTATCCTAAAGAGTCACCTTTTCACTTAGAAGCCTTTTCAGATAGTGACTATGCTGGTGATAATTATGATAGAAGATCCACAACTGGTGGTTGCCAATATCTTGGAAGAGGGCTAGTCTCCCTGGCAATGCAAAGCGGAGACAATTGCAGCAACATCATCTACTGAAGCTGAATATGTAGGCTGCGCAAGTTGTTGTGGTCAAGTTTTGTGGATGCGAGAATCAACTCTTGGACTATGGGTTCAATTTCAAAAATACTCCTATCAATATTGATAATGAGAGTACAATTTGTATTGTTAAGAATCCCGTGTATCATTCCAAGACAAAGCATATTCAGATTAGGCATCACTTTATCAGAGATTGTTATGAGCATAGACTCATCAATGTAGTTAAGGTTCACACGGATGACAATGTAGTTTACTTACTCACAAAAGGTTTTGATGTGTCACGATTCAATCACTTGGTCGTGAGCATTGGAATGATTAACTACTAAGCTTTGTTTAAAGGGAGGACTATAAGGTGTTAGTATAGTCCTGTGTATTGCTTGAAGGGAGGATGTTTGTTGATACTTAGTTTATATGAAGAAATTTTGGCAAAGTACTTTTTTTCCGAAAGTAAAAGTCTGCTTGGGAAAGTACTGCTTATGTGGAAAGTATTGTTTGTCGTATTAAAGTATTGTTCCAACGGTAATATTGATGGGTAATTGATAGTAACGGTAACTTTGTTATTATAGGCTGTGATTTTTCAAATCCTACCTATAAATAACTACTTTCCGATTTTCCCTCTCATATTATTACTTTCCATCTTTTCCTTACTTATCTTACGATCACCATCTCTTTATTCTTCAATAAAATCTTTATTGTGCTCACTCATTCAACAATGGCGAATCGTTTAACTGTTTCTAAGCACAATATGGTGGCTAATTTGGACAAAACTGAGGCAAATATAGCTTTTTATGATATTGTTGATTATCTTACTGGGTCGCCTATTAGTTATGCTCTTTTAGTTGAGCCGGATATTATTGAACCATGGATTCAAGAATTTTGGGCTAATGCTAGAGATAATATGGAGGAGGATGAATACTATCTTAGATCAACGATTCTTTGGACGGACTATCAAGATTACCGAAGCCTCTATTCGAGAAGATTTATTATTTGGAGATGAAGATGGGGCTATTCGATTTGACAAGCAACTGATTTGGGATACTTTTAGGGATCTTGGTTATGAAGGATCTTTAACAGAACAAACATTCAAGAAAGCATTATTCTGTCCTCAATGGAAGTTTTTGATTCATGTACTGCTTCATTGCATAAGTTCTAAAAGTACTTCTTGGGAGCAGTTTGGGTCGAATATAGCATCTGCAGTGGTTGGTTTAGCTACAGACAGAATGTTTAATTTTTCAAGGCTTATTTTGGATGGAATGCTATCACATATATCCTCTGGGTCAAAATGGCTGATGTACCCAAGGTTTGTACAGGTTTTCTTAAACAAGCAATTGGCTGATGTTCCAAAACCTACTGCTTTGTTACCTGTTATTGTGCAACAAGCCAAAATCTTTACATTTATGGCTAGGCGAAGTGTTTTGTTCAGAGGTGGAGATATTCCATTAACTTCTACAATGATGAAAGTTGTTCAAGCTGTACGTAATGACGCTGGAGAGGATGAAGAAAGTGAAGGTGTTGATTCAACAGAGGTACTTGCCATGAAGTCTTGCTTACGCAATGCTTCTCTTGAAGGTCTTGCATCATTACAGGGTACTTGTTTCTCCAAGCCCGAGGTTCAAGTGATATTGAAAGAACACCTACTCTATCTCCACAACATTCTATTCCTGTTTCGGAGGAACATTCATATCCTCATCTGATCATACAATACCTCGTGAAGGATTAACTTTGGATAACTATGCTTTGACAAGGGAGCTAGTTCGATTGAACAAGACTGTTGAGTCTCAAGCTAAGGCGCTTAGGAAGTTGAGACGTAGGTATATCTGGTTGAGAAATTTTATTAAACCCTATATTCATGGATTCAACTTATGGGTTAAAGAGGAAAACAAACGTCGTAAACAACTTCGAAAGGAATTAAAAGCGAAGAAGGTTCCTAAGTCATCTTCTATCAACTTGGGGAGGAATTTAGCAAAGGAAAATTTGAAAGAAGATGTTACAAAGAAGAAATAATCTGTAAGTACTGAGAAAAGATTATTTGATTCGAAGAAGTGCAAGTTCAAAAGTCTGAACATCAAGATCTGATGTTCAAGGTGATGTTCAAGGTCTGATGTTCAAGGTCTGAACATCAAAGTACTGATTTTCATGATACATCTAGGCAAGAAGTAATAACTCCAAGGGTATTGAATTTTGAAGAAGAAGCTGGTCCTTCTACATTTGTTATAGAAGAAGAAGAGGAAGCCACATTCATACCTATTCATGCTGCTAGTGATGATGAAGTAATTGCTACAATATTAGATTTATCACAACCAAGAGGAGGGGTTACTATTAGAGATGTACAAGAAGAAGAACAATCAAGAGCTTCTCAACCAGTCATTGATCCTAAAGACAAAGGGAAGGTATTCTGGTTGAAACAAAGAAAAAGAAACTCACTTTGGCAGAACTTAGAGCAATTGAAGTTGCTAGGAATGAAGCTGCTGCTAGAAAAGTTTAGAAAATAACAAGAAGCTCAAGAAGCTCTGAATAGAAAAGCAGCTCAAGAGGTGCAAGATGAATTAGATGCTGAAACTACTGAACTTTTACAGTCCCCTACACATTAGATTTATGTCAAGAAGACCTAATTTAGCTAAGGACAGGAATGCTATGATGGCTTATCCGAAAAGTCAAGGGTATAAAGGATTACAGAAGTTTAATTATCTTGAGATGAAAAGATTATATGATTCTGCTAGGGAGGATTATAAGAAGAATGTTGCAGGCATCAAAGATTTTAGAGAAGAAGCTACCTAGGACTGGCGAAAGGAAGAAAAATTTAAAGAGAAAAAGAAAAACTGAAGTTACAGATGTTCAGTTTTCAAAGAAAGAAAAGGTAGAATTAAGATCTGAGACTAGTGATGAATTGAAGAATTATCTCAGAGTAGTAGATTTTGATTATACAAAGGAAGATGATGATATGAAGATGAACAGATCAAAGATCAGTGTTTTCAAAGTTGAGAAATCTAAGAATGGAGATTACATGGGTTTTTATAAGGAAGATGAAAGTTTTAAAGTTTTCAAGAGGTTATGGGATTTGTTGCATGTTATTGATAGAGTAGATCTATTCTATTTATATCATGTTGTGAAGGCTTATTTTGAAGATCATCCATTGGAAGGGATTGGATTGGTTTTACATGGTGATCTCATAAATATGTGGGAAACTGAAGAAGAAAGCTCGATGATATCCTGGAAGAATCAGAAAACTGGGAAATAGTTTGCTGGAGATTATTTGAAGAATCTGGAGTTCATGTTTTGGAGCTAGAGAATGGAACAATGATACACATGTTTGCAGAAAGAAGATATCCTCTCACAGTTGAGCTCATGAGAAGAATGCTAGAGCATGGATTGGAAGTAGAAGAGGATAATGAAACTGCTTGCATGGTTATCAACTTGTTTATAAACTGGACTACCATTACTGAGAATGATCAATAACTGGTATGAATTTTATTTGAATAAATACTTTTTTATATATCAGTACTTTTATTCAAAGTAACTGCTGATCAGACGTACTTTCATCAAAGTACTCTTTTGAACTAATCCAGTTAAATAAATTTTAGAAGAAACCTTTTTGCTAAGTAATAAATATTTTGAACTAAAGGTTGAATAAATGGGTTTTGTGATGATAACATCAATAGGTTATCAATCCACCATGGTTACAAAAGGATTGACTAATCCATGAGCAAACGGCTCTGGTAAAGATATATCAAATCCGTTTTTAGTTGACAACTTGCTAATAAGTTGGATGGTATTCAACTCACCATATCGGTAATGTGAAGAGTTGGCTAGCCCACAAGAAAATGGCTTGTGGTAAAGGCCGTGGAAAAACCATTATTGGTAATTAGTTCACCATTAGATAAAAGAACTAACTAGTCCGGAAGGGTACAGCTTTTGGTAAAGACAAAACAAATCTGTTGATAGCTGGTGGTTTGCTAAAAATCATATGGTTATCAATGTACCATGGTCTTACACACCAAAACATTTGGCTACTCCACAGATAATGGCTTTGGTAAAGAGTTCTAAATCCATTATTTTTTCAATGATTCACTTGAAAGTGATGAGAATAGTATGCAACTTAAACTGAATTAAATGTACAAATTGTCATATGTTTCTGTGTTGCTGAAAAGATGGAGCTTCTTTGGATGCTTTGTGAAAGAGAACAATTCTAAGAGATACTTTGACAAGAACAGATGTTACAGAGATAAAAGCTTAAAGACTAAGAAACAATCCATCTTTAAAAGATGAAGTCTGTTAAAGATATATTCACAAAGGAACTTGAAGTCAAGCAAGTAGAATTCAAGTTAGGGAGGATTGTTGGGATATGAAAGTCTTGAAGATATCAAAGTACTTGAAGATATCAAAGTCTGTAGCTGCAAATCTTGGAAAAGTCAAAGAGTCAAAGTACTGCTAAAGATAAAGTCAAAGTACTGCACAATGAAGTCAAAGTACTGCAAGAACAAAGAACTCTTATATTCGTTTATAGAAAGTATGGTAACTCTAGAATATTCTGTATTAGATTACTTGTCATACAAGGATACAAATTGTAAACCGACTAGGATATCCTTGAACCTATAAAAGGACTCCTAGATTGGCATTAGAGATATGACTTACGATTTTAGAATTAGAGTTTTAGAGAAAGTTCGATTATCTTAGAGTTGTATTAGAGTATCTGCATAATAAGCAGATTTAGAGTTTATAATAAAAGGTTATTCTTCTTAGCTTTATTAAGTAAATTCCGCGTACTTAATAAAGATTACTCAGTGTTTCTTTGTTAATAATTTAGGATTTATCCAAGGTTATTAAACCTTAACAAGCTAGTTAAGTTAGTTTGATTAAAGTATATCGATCCAACACTCATTGAGCTCCATACCATATGGATCTCGGTTTACTTCCTTTCCCTTTCGGGTGACACGGGTTGGAGCGGCCCTTTCATTAAAAAGGTGCTCACGGATGACACCCTTATCCGCTAAAGGAGTTTGGTAGGGAAGAGAGCGGTCATTGATTGCATCAAGGATAGTGAGTGACCACTTATCCGAATAGACACATGTACCTTGGTTGGGGACTCCTAGCACTTGAGCAAATTGGCTTAAGGAGATGGAGTAGTCGTTTTGATTGATCCTAAACCTAAGACCAAATTCATCATCCACATCAATGAAAGCCGTAACACTAGCATAGAATTCTAAAATAAACCTAGGGCAAATGGGTTCATCGATGTCAAGGAGACAATCAAAGTGAATGGTGGCAAGTTCTTGACGGAGATTGGTTCCGTCGACAAAGGAGGAGTGAATGGTTCTACCCTCATGGAAGTATCTTTGCTCAAGACTCTTAAAGATTTTGGCTTGTTCTTTGGAAAGGCCCTTGGTTTTGTGATGTTTGGGAATGTAGTTAAGAGTGTCCTTGTGATCATAGAATCTTGCGGCTACCATGGTTATTCCTATGAGCAAGAATTTACATGTTAAAAATAAGAATAAACTTAGTGTTTTGGTTCTAGTGTGTGCCTATATAAAAATGATTTCGAGTTGCGGTTATCTCGACTCATTTTATGCATAAAATGGTTTTTAGTGGGGGTGTTTGGCAAATGACATGAGATAACCCAAACGCTCTTAATTCAATGTGGCTTCATTTGAATATACCCGGGAATGCATATTAGTTATGCATTACCTTTAGTATTCAAGAGCATTATGCAAGTGATGAAAATTTACGTTTCTATTTGTATTAACAATGAAAAATTGTTTTCCAACAAGTGAGAAGCTTTTCAAAATTTTTGACATGGGGTGTTTGGTTATTTAGAATTAGGCCTTATAGTCATTATCTTTTGATTAGTGGGAAACATGATTTGTTTATGCAATGTGACAATGTAGTACCTAATTTCAATAACTAGTTATGCAATTTTCCAATTGAATCCATGTTTTGTACAAGAATATACATAATCCCCATGTAATGATTTTGTGCACAAATTGGAATCCTAGACTCAGAATTAAGAGATGAAATGTAGTTAGGATACTTACAATGATGTTATCTTCAGTGATTAGTGGGTGAGAAAGTGTCAACAATGAGGTAGGTATGATGTTGAAACGTTTTGGTAAAGTGGTTTGTGAGGAAGAAGATGTTTTGTAGGTATTATTTTTGCTACTGTTGTCACCACGGACCAGACGGCACCAAATAATTGGTTCCGTCTTTGTTGTCGTTTGGTGTCGTGGGAACAGTAGCAGGTTTAAACTAATTTGTTTTGTTTTGTTTGTTCTAAGGTTTAGACTATGTTTTAACTACATGTTTGGTTCCATTAGCCCTAAACCAAGTCTAAGAAGATTAAATGGTTCTCGTTTGAGAGGCTTGGTTAGAATGTCGGCAATGTTGTCTTCAAAGGATACTTTCTCAATTGAAATGTTTCCATTTTGAACATTGTCGCGAAGAAAGTGATGACGGATTTCAATATGCTTCGTACGAGCATGTTGAATGGGATTTTTGCTGAGATCAATAGCTCCTTTATTGTCGCAAAATATAACGATATCGTTGAGATGAATTCCGTAATCCACGAGAGCTTGCTTCATCTAAAGAGCTTGTTGACATGCTTTTCCAGCTGAGACGTATTTGGCTTCAGTAGTTGAGATAGCTAGAGCCGTTTGTTTCTTAGCAGACCATGAGGTGAGAAAATGTCCGACAAAAGTGCAAATACCACTTGTACTTTTTATATCGACATAGTCACTGGCATGGTTCGAGTCAGCATACACTATAGTTTCTACACCCGTTCCTTTGGGATACCATAATCCTAAAAATGTCGTTCCCTTAATATATCTAAAAATCCTTTTCAAGGCTTCTAAGTGTGATACCTTAGGATTTTCTTGAAAGCTAGCGCACAGACAAACACTAAACATAATGTCGGGTCTACTAGCCGTGAGATAGAGTAGGCTACCAATCATTCCTATATATTTAGTGTTATCTACCGATTCACCTTCCTCATCCTTGGTAAGTTTAGTGCCCGAAGACATGGGTGTCTTGGTTGGTTTTGAGTCTTCAAGACCAAATTTCTTAAGCATATCTTTTATGTATTTAGATTGGTTAAAGAATATGCCATCTTCTAGTTGTTTAATTTGAATATGCCATCTTCTAGTTGTTTAATTTGAAGTCCTAGAAAGAAGTTTAACTCACCCATCATACTCATCTCAAACTCATCGTGCATGATTTTAGAGAAATCATCACATAGCTCTTGACGAGTTGATCCGAATATGATGTCATCAACGTATATTTGAACAATGATAATGTGTGACTCCTTTTTCTTGGTAAAAAGAGTATTATCTACTAATCCCATAGTGTATTTGTTTTCAACAAGAAAATTCTTAATTCTACCATACCAAACTTTTGGTGCTTGCTTAAGACCGTATAATGCCTTCTTGAGTTTGAAGACATGATGTGGTTTCTCAAAGTCGGTAAAACCGGGAGGTTGAGCAACATATACTTCTTCGTTAATAAAACCCATTAAGAAATGCACTCTTAACATCCATTTGAAATCATTTAAATTCATAAGCACATGCATATGCAAGTAAGATTCTAATAGACTCGAGCCTAGCTATCAGTGCATAAGTTTCATCATAATCAATCCCCTCTTGTTGATTATAACCTTGTGCGACAAGCCTAGCTTTGTTTCTAGACACTACACCATTTTCATCCATTTTATTTAAAAAAACTTATTTCGTTTCAATTATAGTTTGATCTTTAGGTTTTGGAACTAACTTCCAAACATCATTTCTAATGAATTGGTTTAACTCTTCTTCCATAGCAATTACCCAAGATTCATCTTTTATTTCTTCATTTCTGTTTTTCGGTTCAATGGTAGATACAAAGCAAAAATTATTACTTTGATTTTGGGCTTGTGATCTTAACGTCTTTGATTTAGTTGTCCTATGACCTTTTCTAAAGGAAGACTTTTGGATTCTTTGATGTTTATAATTTCATTATTTAATGGTTCATCTTCCTTGTCATTTTCAATTATTTCTTGACTTTCTACAAGTTGACTTTCAACTAATTTATCATCTACCAAAAGTGATGTCTTAGAGGGAGGTGGACTTTCGTCGAATGTTATGTTCAACGATTCCTCAACTCTCATTGTTTCTTTATTTAAGACAATGTAAGCTTTACTAGTTTGTGAGTAACCAAGAAATACACCTTCATAAGACTTTGGGTCAAACTTGGTGAGATAGTCTTTAGTATTAAGAATGAAACATTTACATCCAAACACTCTAAAATATCCTAAAGTTGGCTTTTTACCTTTATATAGTTCATATGGTGTTTTGTTTAAGAAATGACGTATTAAGACTCTATTCACAATATATGTAGAAGTGTCAACGGCGTTACACCAAAACTTTTGAGGAATGTTTTGTTCATTAAGCATTGTTCTACTCATTTCTTGAATGGTTCTATTTTTACGTTCTACAACTCCATTTGATTGAGGTGTTCAAGGAGTCGAGAAGTTATGTGTTATACCATTTGTATAACAAAGTTTCCAAATTGTGTTTCATTTTCAAATTCACGACCATGATCCGTTCGGATCAACACAATGTTAAATCCTAGTTGATTTTGAATTTTCTTGCGAAGAATTTCAAATTTATCAAAAGCTTCATTTTTAGTTTTCAAAAATAATGTCCAAGTAAACCTTGAGTAATCATCTACTATGACCAAAGTTTATAAGTTGCCTCCATAGCTTCTTATAGCGAATGGACCAAACAAGTCCATATGCAAAAGTTCTAGACACTTAGATGTGGACACCATGTTTTTAGCCTTATGACTACTATGAGTTTGTTTACCAATTTTGCAAGCGTCGCAAAAATGTTGGTCATATTTAAGTTTTGATAAATTCCTAACTAGCTCTTTCGAAGATAGGTTTTGGATAAGTCTCATATTAGCGTGACCTAAGTGTCTATGCCAAAGAGTTGAGCTATCATCTGATGTTGTTAGAAAATTTTTGTCATTTGATGTTTTATCTATTTTCATGACGTATATGTCATTTTTCCTAACTCCTTTAGCTATGGTGATACCATCTTTTAGTATCTTACTACCATTTTCTTCAAATAGTACTTTATACCTTTTATCACATAATTGGCTAATACTAAGTAGATTAAATCCTAACCTATCGACATGAGCAACATTTTCAATAGTTATGGAGTTATGAGCGATTGTACCTTTACCAATGATTTTGCTTTTGAGATTGCTACCAAACGTGACATTACCTCCGCCATACTCTTGGTATGTTGAGAAGAGGCTTTTGTTACCCGTCATGTGTCGTGAGCATCCACTATCTTTTATCCACTCATCGGGTTCCAATCCAACTTTCAAGCATACCTAAGACACAAACAACTCAAGCGTTTGGTCCCCGATATCTCATGGGTCCGTTTTGGTTAAACATACCAACTACTTGGTTCATGTATGGAAATGATGGGTAAGGGCTCCATGGCATGTAATCAGGAGTTTGGTATGGTCAAGGGAAGTTTTGATTCCAACCGTTATGTTGATAGTTGGGTTGTATGTTGTGGTTGCTCTAAGGAAAGGGGCGTTTGGCAATAGGTGTTTTATGTCGTTGTTGAGTAGTTTTAGATCTAAATTCATTTCTAGCAAGTCCTACTCCTGATGTAACAACAGGTTTTGGTTTAACATTATCCTTGTTTTTCTTTGTTACTTTGACAAATTCACTACGGTCCATATTGCAAACATTCTGTCCTGATGCAGTCCCCAAGGCACCAATCTTTACAAAGGACGAAACCATATTTTTGGGTCCGTATATGGTCCGTGCTGTACTGCAGCAGTTTTGACAGTTTGTTTGTCTTTTTCGGCCGTTTTGGTTTGACTCTTTGGAATTAATATTTCATTAAATCCTAGTCCATTCATGTTTCCTGGTGTTTTTTGAATTGTAACTATTTCATCGGCACAATCAATGTTTTTGTTAAACCTTTTAAATTTAGAATTATGTTCGATTAGAACAACTTGTGTGAGCTTTAGTTTTTCTATTTCAAGATTAAGCTCTTGACATGATTTGCAATCATCGTCATTTGCTTTTCCATTTTCTAATCGTTTTGCCTTTTCTTTTAACTCATAGACTTCATTTTCTAAAAATTCCTTTTTAGTCTTTAAAAATTTATTTTTAGTTATGATTTTTAGACTAAGCTCACACAATTGATTATATTATTTTTGCAAAGTATCATCATCAATAGAGGAATAAGATGAGTCGGAATGTACCTCGTTTGATTCATGTGCCATTAGAGCGATCTCATCCTTGCTTGATTCTTCATCATCCTCACTATCACTCCAAGCACCACTTACAAAAGCTCGTTGAGTTTTGCTTTTAGGTGGCTTAGAACAATCTCCTATTAGATGACTTGCATCACCACATCTAAAACACTTTCTTTCACCTTTACCCTTTTTGTCACCCCAATCTTTTCGGAATGGATTCTTCTCTTCTCGAGGTTTTCTTACAAACTTTTCTCTTCTTCTAAAGAACTTTTTGAAATCTCTAACGGCCATGGCATACTCCTCATCTTCACTACCGGAGCAAGATTCGTCATCATCACTTGATTCCGTTCTTGCTTTTAGAGCAACAAATTTGATTTTCTCTCTTTTTCCTTTGATGATTTCAGAATCTTTCTCCATCACCATTTCGTGTACTTTGAGGTTTCCGATTAGCTCGTCTAGTGTCACTTTTGAGAGATCTTTTGATTCCTCAATAGCCGTCACTTTAGCTCTCCACTTTGGATGGAGTGCTCTAAGAAATTTCCTGACAAAGTTCTTACTACGAAAAGATTCATCAAGTGCTTTAAGAGATGTAATAATAGTATTAAAGCAAGCGAAGCCACAATCAATGGTTTCATCTTCAGGGATAACAAATTGTTCACATTGTTGAACAAGAAGATCAATTTTGTTATCCTTGACTTGTGAATTTCCTTGATGTGTAATAATCAAAGATTCCCAAATGTCTTTAGCGGTTTCACACATAAAAATTCTTTCATTTTCTTTTCTAGGCAAAGTATTATAAAACATCATTTTAGCTTCATTATTTTTAGCTATTAATTTCTTTTGATCATCAACAGAAATATCTTTTGTTGTAGAACTAAAATCTCTTTTAACTATAACAAACCAAAGATCTATATCTTTTGATTTTACATATGTTTCAAAACAGTTTTTCCAATAGATAAATCCATTGGCTTCAAAGAGTGGTGGTCTTTGCATAGATTTCCCTTCTTTAAAGTTTTCTGAATCCATGGATCGTTTCAAGTTTATAAAATACAATATATTTTAGAAATTCTTGAGCAACAAGGCTCTGGTACTAATTGTGGAAAACTAGAAGGGGGGTTGAATAGTTTACCGCTTAAAAACTTTGTTTTGAAACTTATTGAAAGATCAATTTATATTGATCTTAGATATGTTAGTGAATGATAATCTGATAAGGTTTTAAAATGTACCTTTTTGAGGGGTCGTTTAAGCCCTTATTTGATCACTTTTGTATCCGTTATTAATTAATATCGTTCCTTTTCACTTTTTAGGTCTCTTGAAGGCAAATTGCTGGAATGGCACTTATTTGGACGAAAAGGCGCGGTTATACGAAGAAAATGGCCAAAGTCAAGAATCGAGACACTCAAGCTGCTAAAATACAAGGGGACGGCGTCAGGTGTTATCTGTGACGCCGTCGCATCACTTTGTGACGGCTCAGTAGCCAAATTGCTTATTTTCAAGTGACGGTGTCAGGCTTTAAAAGAGTAGGTTGTCGCAACTCATACGGCCTAGATTTGATCAGGCGTCGAGGCTGAAGGGGACGGCGTCACAAGCATAATGTGACGCCGTCGCAAGACTAACGTGGCCAAGACGAAACCCTAATGACGGCGACCCGGCGGCGTCACAAATCATAAGGTGACGCCGTCGCGATTGTAATCTTATATATAGAATCCGAATTTTTCAGTTTTAGTGTGTAGTCTTTTGGAGTAAAAACCTAAACCGAACCAAGGCTGTCTTGTACAGTATTTTAGGATTCCAAACCCTATCTTACATCAAGATAAGTGTTTTACTTCATTAATTCAATTATGTCTTCAATTATTTGTGTGTATGCTTGCATGTTCTCCATGTCCGGCTAATTTACTTGTGTGTTTGCTTAGGGAATATGAAACTTAACTATTGAATATTGATTCGTTGTCTCTTATCTTAATTGTTAATGATCTAGTAATCCGATAGGTCATTCGTTGTGTAGTTAATGCTTGATTAATCTTTGTGAACCTTAGACTATAACACCTAGAGTAGTTGTAGGCTAAACCATCCAAAGAGTACCTTAGAGTTAGAGTTTATAATTCCTAGAGATTTTGTAGACGAGACCCTTTGGTAGTTTCAAAGAGTTAGGGACCAACGCATACCCTACGACTTTAGACACACAACGCGATTAAGAATAAGGACGTGACAATTCAACCATCAATAGGAGATAATTAAGGAGTAATAAAACCTAAGTAAACACATCTTTAAACCATCATACGAGCACACAATAATTAGACATAGACTACATACACCTTAGATTAGATAATTAGACAAGTAGAGTAATCGGTACAATTACCAACCCCCAAATCCAAACCCCGAGATTCGTACCTTTCTAATTCCTAAAAAGCATAAAAAGATAAAAAATAATCTTCCTCAACCCCAACCTTGGCGTAGTAACTTCTCACTAGCATTCCTATTCCCCTAGAGAACGATATCAATACCCGTGGCTTACCCTAATACTACACTACAACGATTAGGTTCACTGCCTAGGGTGTTATAGAACTTGCTTGAAGAAAAGGAAGTTCCTTTGACCCCGAATGACGCGTGTAGCGTTATCAAGTTTTTAGCGCGCATTGCCGGAATAGAATAGCTAGTTAGTAGTCCACCTCGTTTAGGTTTCTTTGCTTGATTCCTATCAAGTAAATTTTTTTTTTCTCAATTTTTAGCTTCCTCGTAGTCTACCCCCTTCTTCGTGACCTTTGTTCGTAACCCCATCACTTTTCATCATGGAAGGTGATAACCCACCACCATTCATCAACCTACCACCAAATGACCCACCAAGAGCCCGTACTCTTGGTGAATACTCCAGACCTAACCACCTAGGTTATAGGAACACCATTGAGCTTCCCGATCAAGCCCAAACTACGGCCCTGCGATCTGACACCATCCGGTTGGTGCAAAACGGATGTGCATTCCATGGACTTCGTTCCGAAGATCCTAATCGGCATCTTAAGGATTTCCTTAAAATTGTCGATTCCATCGACCTTGATGCTACTACTCGGGAGACCACGCGTCTGCGTCTCTTCGAATTCTCTCTACGGGACCAAGCTAGTAATTGGTTTGAGCGACTTCCCGCCGGCTCCATCTCAAGTTGGGATGATCTCACCTCTCGCTTCCTTGCTCAATTTTTCCCACTAGGGAGAACCACTAAGCTTAGGAATGACATCTTGATGTTCCAACAACGTCAAGGTGAATCTCTCTACGAAGCATGGACTCGATTCAAGGACTTACTTCATAAAGTCCCTCATCACGACATTGATCTTTGGCTCCAAGTCCAACTTTTCTATGATCATGTCAACTTAGTGATCTCACCGCGGAAGAATCATGGGGTATAATAGAGGACCTTGCTCTCTATGACAACGAAAGTTGGAATGACCCCTGTGAGCTGCCCAAAACCGTTAAGGCAATCTCCTTGCCTCCCATTGACTCACAACCTTCCGACCGTAGGATGCTCGAGCTTGAAGATCAAGTAAAATTCCTAATGAGCTCCTACGAAAACCCTAAGTCTTCACGCCATGTGAACAAAGTGTCTTCCTCGTGTGAACCATATAGTGACACGCGCACTTGCACCTGATTCCCCGAACAAGCTTCCGTTGACTAGCCTCTACGTATTAATGGAACGGGAGGAAGATTCCCTACAACACCCGGACCTAGGAATTTCAATGATACCCGAGAAGCATGGAAGAGCAAGCCCGACTTCTATTGGGTACAAACCAAAGAATTCACTTCCAATGATTTCTCATGGCCCCTATCTCATGGCCCTAACCAACAAAACATTTAGGGGATGTTGCAACACCTAGTCGCATCTCAAGAAGCCCAAATAGCTAAGCTCTCGGACCGTTTTAACCAACAACAAGCCGAGATGGTTAGGAAGATATATAACCTCTTGAAAGCCATGACCAATAGTGATAGGAAGGTTAATGCTATCTCAACTCCCAAGCCTTCCGGTGTAGAGATTAAGGACCCAAGTAAGTTAGCTAAACACGTTCAATTCGTCAATACCGTCACCTTAGTGAAACCTAATAGAACAAATGACGAAGAGGACCATATACTTGAGGATAATGAAACAACCGAGGAAGTAGATGAAGTAGACAATGACTATTTCAATAAATTTCCTACGGAAGAAGAGCTATCTCGCCACCCTCACTTAGTGTGTGACCTCCGTCACATGTATGTTAGGAAAAGCCCTAGAATCAAGTTTGGGAACCCTTGGAATCTTAATATACCATGTTGCATAGGACACCTTTTCGTGGCAAAGGCCTACATTGACCGTAAATCACCAATAAACATAATGACTAGCACCTACTATAATTGGGTAATGAAAAAGCCTATCCCAACTAGGCAAGACCCCGATAATCCTAGGGTTAGGTGTAATTTTCTTGGTAGAATTAAGGGATTGCCCGTTTATGTAGGTAGTTTTACGTTTCCGACGGACTTCATAATTGTGGATGATATTAGTACGGCCATAGATCCTAGCTTGTCCCACGTTATTCTAGGAAAACCTTTCATAGAAAACACCGGGATGACTTATGATCCCTCATTAGGAATAGTGCGATTCAAGGATGAGACCGATGATGTAGCTTACCAAATGCCATTTAAGATTGAGAAGTTTTCATCACTCTCCAATGATGAGAAGGAACTTAAACTATCGGTCTACTATAGGAATGATGAGGATAAGGAAAAAGGAGTAGATTTAGTTATGGCCAAGATTTTCGGATTCTATAAGGATTGCTTGAACTTAGGACCGAAATATAGAACCGATTGGGGAGAGGACGACCTCTTAGAAAGGTGCCTCATAGGGCACTTTTACAACATGGAATCCCCCAATAGAGACCGTCATGAGGAAGGAGATGACGGTAATGAAGTCACGTAGGAGCACGACTACGAGTCTAGCTACAAGACTCATAAATAAAGAAAAGCGCTTCGCGGGAGGCAACCCATGCTTAATTGTTTGCTTGTTAGTATCATATATCTTTTATTGATTGCTTATTCTCATGTTTAAATTTGTAAAAATGCTTTATTTTGTTTTTAACATCGTCTTAATTGCATATAAAGGTATTTTACATAAAGGATAAGTGTAGGGAGGATTACACACGTTTTCAAAAGAAACGTAAACATGAGAATTTCAATTAATTAAAAGATATATATGTGTGTTTGTTCGAGTCAAATGCTTGTATCCAGTCATAATGGATGTTTTGCAGAAATTTTCCAGATTCTAAAGATGTAAATTTTCCAGAATTTTTTTCCATAAAATCGCAGACCAGTTTTTGTCAGGATAACTGACGGCGTAGAAGGGGAAGGAGTAAAACAACAGATTACTTTTTTCTCGTTTTTTGAGCTACTTATAAATTTTTGGAATTTTCCAGGTCTTAATTTTCTAGAAATTCTGTAAACATCCATTCCACAAGCATTATATCCTAGTTTAATAGAGTCTTATATATATTATTACTGCCGATTTTACGCGAAGGTTTTGTTTGTTTTCTTCAAGTGTGCAGGTTTAATTTACTAAGAAGAAGATACATAAGATTGGAAGGAGCTTTTCACGCATACATTCTTCTTGGAAATGATTTAACCACTACTTTACACGGATCCTACCGAGCTAATCAGGGGAGTATTAGTTTCTTTCGTTTTTAATTACCTTCTATTATCATAACTTTGATACTTTCGGGGAACATTGGGGACAGTGTTCAGTTTAAGTGTAGGGAGGGAAAATAAAACGGGAACTTTGAAACTATGCTTATCCATGATTATTTGCTTTGTCCAATTGTATTTGTGTAATAAACCATGAGAAAATGTCGGTTAGGGTAATTTTGGCACCAAATTTAAAATTTTTCATGACATATAGGAGTGGGCCATTAGTCTTAACAAAAGCGTCTCACGGATAGGAAGTTACATGACTAGCACAAAACCCTTTACCACTTAAATTCCACCCAAAATGTGAGGATCACCCTTAGATTAGTAGGAATTAAAGCATTCATCTTTAATGCTTAGAGTGTGAACCGGTAGTATTATAGATTCTAGAACTTGTTTTGTGATGCATCCGAGATCGCTAGTAAGACTACACTTGTGTAGTTAGGAATAACTAAATGATAAGAGGCATTAGGATAACCCTTGTTTGATACCCGTAATATAATTACTTCTTCCACATCGGTTGAGTAATTCCCCACACCTTTGCGTTGTACTCATCTTTAGTACACGATACCCCTAGTTAACCCCCCTGAGCCTATCCTTTTCGCGGTTCTCTTGATTTTTCGGTTTTCCGGAATATCAATGAAGAGCATTGTTTACACCCCACCCCCAAATGTACACCCAAATCGCCTTAGCCTACCTTGTATGCACTCACTTTTAGTGCATTATTGTTATCACCCTAAACCCTTAGTTCAATTATCTAGTTGCTTGCATAAGTTGCTAAGTCGAGTCATATCCTTTGTATACAGTTTTGGGACGATTGGGACTCATGGGAAAAGTTAAAGTTTATGAAATGACGGGAAGGGAACATTAAATTCAAATTCCCTTTATTTTTGTAATAATGTACTCCAAGTGTTTTGATCTTTTCAATTCGGGTCAAATTAGTGTTAGAGTAATAAAAACTCAAGTGTAGGGATGTGCCTATAAATCCCTATCATTTTGATGTTACCGTAGAGGATGGTAGAATAAAAATGTATGAAAAAAATAGAAAAAAAAAAAAGGAAAAAAGAGAAAAAAGAAAAAATAGAGTATTCAAAAAACATACAGGGCTACCATCCTACTTCTATCTTTAAATTTATGTTTGTTTGTTTAGTTATCTAGAGTTTAGAGTGTCGAGTCTTGGCTTAGCAACGCCATTCTTCGTATGCTTGTAACATAAAGATTTTTGACTTGCCACCACTAAATAGCCTATCCCACCAAACCCTTTGTTTCCCTACCGTAAGCCTAACATTACAACCCTTTAAAAGACCTCTTTGATAGTCTTTCCTAGGTGCTTACGACAAAGCGATGGAGGTTTGATCTATTCTCAAGCCTATGGTAATCTATGTACTAGGACCGGTTAATGAGTGTTTATCTTCCATTTCCAACTTGTTATATTTCATATACACCCGAGAGATGTGAGTATCCAAACACCCCATGTGAGGTGCTAGTATGTAATTCCGTGCTTGTTATGACTTTTTCGGGGCTTATATGTGTTGTGGATTGTTTTAAACCAATGCTTCATGACCCATAACTTATAAATTAATTGGCTAAAAACACATTTGCTTGAGGACAAGCAAATACCAAGTGTAGGGATATTTGATAAGGTTTTAAAATGTACCTTTTTGAGGGTCGTTTAAGCCCTTATTTGATCACTTTTGTATCCGTTATTACTTAATATCGTTCCTTTTCACTTTTTAGGTCTCTTGAAGGAAAATTGCTGGAATGGCACTTATTTGGATGAAAAGGGGCGGTTATACGAAGAAAATGGCCAAAGTCAAGAATCGAGACACTCAAGCTGCTGACATACAAGGGACGACGTCAGGTGTTATCTGTGACGCCGTCGCATCACTTTTGTGACGGCTCAGTAGCCAAATTGCTTATTTTCAAGTGACGGTGTCAGGCTTTAAAAGAGTAGGTCGTCGCAACTTAGACGGCCTAGATTTGATCCAGACGGCGTCAGAGACTGAAGGGGACGGCATCACAAGCATAAGGTGACACCGTCGCAAGACTAACGTGGCCAAGACGAAACCCTAATGACGGCGACCCGACGGCGTCACAAATCATAAGGTGACGCCGTCGCGATTGTAATCTTATATATAGAATCCGAATTTTTCAGTTTTAGTGTGTAGTCTTTTGGAGTAAAAACCTAAATCGAACCAAGGCTGTCTTGTACAGTATTTTAGGGTTCCAAACCCTATCTTACATCAAGATAAGTGTTTTACTTCACTAATTCAATTATGTCTTCAATTATTTGTGTGTATGCTTGCATGTTCTCCATGTTCGGCTAATTTACTTGTGTGTTTGCTTAGGGAATATGAAACTTAACTATTGAATATTGATTCGTTGTCTCTTATCTTAATTGTTAATGATCTAGTAATTCGATAGGTCATTCATTTTGTAGTTAATGCTTGATTAATCTTTGTGAACCTTAGACTATAACACCTAGAGTAGTTTTAGGCTAAACCATCCAAAGAGTACCTTAGAGTTAGAGTTTATAATTCTTAGAGATTTTGTAGACGAGACCCTTTGGTAGTTTCAAAGAGTTAGGGACAAACACATACCCTACGACTTTAGACACACAACGCGATTAAGAATAAGGACGTGACAATTCAACCATCAATACGAGATAATTAAGGAGTAATAAAACCTAAGTAAACACATCTTTAAACCATCATACGAGCACACAATAATTAGACATAGACTACATACACCTTAGATTAGATAATTAGACAAGTAGAGTAATTGGTAGAAATACCAACCCCCAAATCCAAACCCCGAGATTCGTACCTTTCTAATTCCTAAAAAACATAAAAAGATAAAAAATAATCTTCCTCAACCCCAACCTTGGCGTAGTAACTTCTCACTAGCATTCCTATTCCCCTAGAGAACGATATCAATACCCGTGGCTTACCCTAATACTACACTACAACGATTAGGTTCACTGCCTAGGGTGTTATAAAACTTGCTCGAAGAAAAGGAAGTTCCTTTGACCCCGAACGACGCGTGTAGCGTTATCATAATCAATATGCAAACAATATATAAAAATTAGATAAGGAAAGAAACAATCAAACCACGACAAGTTGTTTATACTGGTCCGGTCTACAAGAACTCTTTTTCCTTGCCCTACTCCACTCCTCGAGTCTCACACTTGAGAGTTTAACTTCACTAGTCAACAAGCTCCTTTCACCGGCGGAGAAACCTTTACACTTCGCTTACACACTATTTCTGACACTAAGCTAGATGTCGAGTTCTTTTCAAGGGTACAACCACTCTCACACACAATGTATTTTAAGGACTAAAATACTAACCACTCACACTCGCAAGATTATGATGGTTTGTTACAACAGTGATGTATGAATCAACACAAGATCATACAACAACAAACAAACAAGACTTCCAACAACTTGTTGAAGCTTGAATATGCCTTGATCTTCTTTGCTACAAAAGAGATCACTAATATGATATGAAACTGAGTTAGAAATATTAGAGAGAAGGAATGTATGAGAATATGATAGAAAGGGATGAAAAAAACTTGGTTTGGCTTTGCTATTTATAGCCAAAATGCTCAGCAGGAACCACTGACCACGGACCCCTCAAAAGGGTTCCGTCCGTGTTAGTATTTGGTGCGGGAATTAAAGACAAGATCACCAAAATCTTACCAAATTCAACCATATCTATCCAAGATTGTGTAAGATATATAGAGTCTAAATCTACACAAAGTATCTAGTGAAATCTTCTAAGGATTTCAATGATGCACTACATGATGTCATGTGTTTGTTTTTCTATTTTTAGAAATATGTTAAAATACATATGTAATGTTTTGTTTTAAGAAACCAAACATTCTTGAACTAAAAATACTAACATACATTATGCTTTAGAGTCATATCAAAATATGATTAATCAAAATGTAAATGCTTGAGTGATGAAGATATTATTTGAAAAGCTTGTTTTAATATCTATTAAACTTGACAAGCTTTAATCTTTATAAAAATTAAATTTACTTTTGTCGTTAACAAAACTTAGGTAAAGATCATAAAATATAAATAGCATTTAATGACGATATTTGTATTAACAGTTTTAAAAAAGGCTTTATCATTCAAATATATTAGAGTTTACAAAATAGGTCCCAGTTGGTTTCATTGTTTACAAAATACATCAATATAAAGTTTTTGATGTTTTGTGAATGATAAAATATTTATAGCCTTCTTGATCTTGTCCTTGCCCTTCCGTGCCAGCTTCTGACATTATGGACCTGAAATACATGCTTAAAACTGTCAACACAAAGGTTGGGTGAAATTCATAGAGTTTGTTTGATGGTTGAACACATTATGTTTATAGTTTGAGCTATAGACTCACACCAATGATTTGAAAACAAAACAGTTAATATTAGACTAAGCATCATGCAACCAAGGCTTTAACGTGTTCCAAAATTAATTGTTGAAATTGTTGGTACCAGCCCTAATAGGTAAAAATTGCCGTTTTTACCTAATGTTACTCAAATATAGTGCGTTGGTTTGCCTACCCGGTCAACACAAACGGGATTCATCAATCCCAATAGATCTATTCATAATATCCGTGCCCACTCTCACTAGTGATTAATGATTCATGATTTAGGGACTTAAGTTTGGCAATTGCGGTAACTTAGTGCTAATAAAACAATCAGATAAGCATACATTTTAAAAGCAATGTGTTCGGTTTAAAATAAAGCATGTATCTCCCCCAAGGGTTTGTAAAACAATTAAGTAATAGAAAGTGGGGCTATGAACTCACCTAGAGTTTAATGATGTTAAGTACTTTTACGGATGTGATGGATAAATCGGGAACTTCTACGTGCAACCTAAAAATGGAATGTTGCGACTTAGGTTTAAAATAATGTTTTAGGAAAACATAAACCATCCTATATATGTCTCTATGTTGACCATGATGTAGTCATTTATAGTTTGATGTTTATAGTAACATTTTTAATATGTGAAAACGTATTTAGTTTATAGATATCGTACTACCGTTCGGGCCATCATAATTCAGAGGTCATGTAGTAAACGTTTGAGGAGCTAGGACACTTTAAATCGTAAATCCAGCAACTCGCCAATACGTTTTACCCAAATGAAACCCCCCACATGAAGCTCCCTAGTATTGTAGCACTTAGTAGATAAAATATATATTTTGAGTGGAGATTATGATATTATAAAGTTTTATTATGTTGTTAATAAACATTTAGTTTTTACAAATTCTTATAGTTTACAAGTGGTCATAACTTATTAACATAGTCAATAATGAAATTTTAGTAACAATTCAATATGTAACTAGTTATGAAAATGACATGGTTTTTATATTTTTTACTTGTAAAAATCCAATTTTGCCGATAAAAACTGTTTTACAAATATTATGCAGTAAATGATATCATTTGGTATTTTCAGGCCGAGTTCCTTAACCGTAGATGTAAAACATCGTTCCGGACAACTTTCATGTTTTAAGTTTTTAATGATTCGGACCAAAAGTACCACTTATTTTAAAACAAATTCACCAGTAATGAAAATGGTTATTTCTAGGGTTTTCTAACTTCTTTTTACCATAACATTTGACTCGTTTGTCCGTTTCGGGTGATTCAAGTTGCTATGTTTACCTTTTTATTTTGTCCATAGTAATATGTAAGTTACCAATTCCATATATAGCTGTTTTAAATGGCTTCAAATATGTAGAATATGACTAGTTTACTAGTTTGTTAATTTTATGACAATATGTGAATTAAAACATATGTTTGAGTATATGTACATCATGAATCAACATAGTAACCATATATATAGCATGTATTTAACAAGATTAGTAATAATAAATATGAGACAATGGAGTGGTGGTGGTGATGAGTTGCTTACAACTTTTGGCTTTCTAAAGAAAGGAGTAACTAGTAAGGATTAGGACTTTGATTGATCAAGCTTTCCACACCTTGGTACCCTTCTACACTTCTTGTAATAATGAAGGATTGGTGATGAAGTCTTAAGTGACTTGAGTGGATTTAAACTTAAGAAGATCACTTAAACTTACTAGAGATTTGATGTAGTAAGTTGTTACTTCCAACCTTCTTAGCATCAACTTGGAATCATGAATCAAAGTATGGAGTGTATGTTAGTGCTATGAAAATAATGACCAAGAGGGGAGGATGAGGGTTTTTTTAAAGTCTTTCACTTGCTATTTATAGGATGGAAGGTTTGATTAACCATGTATTGTCACATTTCTCAAATTCCGGTCATTTCTTCAAATTACATATGCATCATATTAGTTCATTCATGGCATTTCATTTCACATTAAACGCGTGATTTTTATACTTAATAAACGTTATCGCGTGAGTTATTATTTTTAAATATTTAATCCGTTACTTTCAAAAATGATCCCGACATATTTTTATACTTACATTGAGTTGTAAAAACTATATTTTGAGTTTAACTAGTGTTTTAAATTTATTTGGTACTTAAATCGTTAAAGTTTAATTATTACGACACTTTTCTTAAAAACTATACGATAATTATTTTATCACTCAAATTTCACAAGGAAAGTATTTTTACAATTTTTATTATCTCATTACATTTTATTTTGGTCTATTAAAAATCTCTTTTACCTAAAAACCACCATTTACCTTTATTTATACATTTTCCTTCATGAACACTTTACTTACACATTTAGCAAATATTACACAACATCTTATAAAAAATAATAATAATTTGGAAACCATATTCCCCCTAAACCGGCCATAGGGGGGGAAAGGTGATTGCATTAAATGTTTGGTCATCTTTTTTTTTCTTACTTGGTTACTAATATACTCCATCTCATTCATTTCACCACATGATCTCAATAATTCTTCACTTATAAAATTTTTCTCTCCTTTGTTTCTTATCACCTAGAACCGGCCATCAAGGAGATAACAAAGGATCACAAAATTTTTCCAAGTTCAAGCATAATAACAATCTAGATAATACTCTTGTTAAGATTTTGAAATAAAAATCTAGAGTATTTAGGCTAAACCTTGGTTCTTTCACCTCATCACTATCACTTGTAAGCATCTCATATCTATTTTCATCTTACATATTCATTTCATACTCATCTCATCATTTTGAGCAAAAACATGCAAGACTTGTGTTGTTTATACCATTTTTTACATGATTTTTAGTTATATATATATATAAGGTCATCCTATAATTATCCCCTTGGTATATGTTGGTCTTGATGATGTCTAGGAACCCATGACAACCTAAGAAGGTGTATGGTAGGATTAGATTAGTTTTGGAGTTGATTTGAAGGGATTAGAATAGGTTTTGTCCGAGAAAAACTATTTTCAATAAGTATTAAAAGTGGTCTGTCCTTATTTTGATTTTCTGGAAAATCCGACAGTAGGCACGAATTTTTGGCCTTGATATTTAGAAAATATACTTTAAAACGAATCCGTGGCCGCTTGAGCGGATTAAAAGCGGACTTATAACTTGAAGAAGTTATGGATTTTACAAGATTGGTGACGAAAAATATATTTTTTCAGAAAATTCAGCAACTTATTTTTGGTTTGTTCGGGTCAAACGAGCCTTAAGCTTCACAAATTATTTCGACTTATCAAAAATATATTAGTATACTTTGATACGAAGCTAAGGACGTATTATACGTAGAAAGCGGATTTGAAACGACAAAGATATGCACGTTTTTCATAAACTTGCCAGTAACTATTATTTTAGAAAAACTATATTATTTTTACTAGATAAGTGTTACGGTAACTAAAATCACCATATTTAACCTCTATTATCTTTATGTTGAGACCTTTTGACGAAAACTCCTGAACTGAAACTTCTAGATTTCGATACAAACTTTCCAAAAGCTGTCGAGAGTTAAGTTCTCTAACATTCGGCGTACACCATTTTACGACTAGTTTTCAAAGCTATTTTTGTTACTTTCAAAAATTCCGGCGACATTGTTTCATGTTTTGCGTGAAAAGTGATAATTTCACCATAAATCATTATAAAACCATTGTAGGATGACATTTTGACGTAAAAACTTGTAAAGTCATTTTTGAAGGGTCAAGGCGTCAAAGCGAGTATTTTTCGACGATAAGTATATTTTTCAAAACCCGCAAATGGTATAAATAACATATGCAATGCATGCATAACATTACATTGCAACTCATTACATATCATATCATTAAGTAATAGGTCGGTTACAGCATCACATTATACCTCGATTGTACTCACTTTTGTCGTCACATCTATTCATCAAGTGAGTATTCACAGACTCCCCTTTTTAAATGCTTTAAATTGTTTTGGGGTGAAATGCATGAACCATATTTGAACTAAATTGATTATTACTTCTATGAACTCTTTAGACTTGAACTTTTGAACTTGACTTAGACTCTTGGACTTAATTATGGACTCATGAATTGTTTAAACTTATTGAAACGTACGTGTTATGATCTTGACCTAAAGTCTCCCATGTTAGGAGCATCACTATAAAGTCTCGCCTTATTGGTGGAGCGGTCTCAATAAATCTCGCCTAGGTGAGAATGGTGACAAAGGAGTCTCCCCTTGTTGGGCGATTGCAAAGTCTCCCATGTTGAACATCACTATAAAGTCTAAGCCTCACTATTGGTGGAGCGGTCTCAATAAATCTAGCCTAGGTGGTAGAGTGACAAAGGAGTCTCCCATGTTGAGACATCAACTTAATATTATATACTTGGTACTATATTGTGAACTATTGACCACTTACATTTGACCACTTGAGGCGCTATATTTTGTGCAATGGGTTGTGTACACACAGGTTGCAAGTTTTGTATGGGCGGAATTTGGAACTGAGTGGATACACAATGCCTTTGCTTTGTGGACAATTTTGTTGACCGAAAGCTTTGATTATTTCTTCACGAGTTTCTTATTTAAACCGCGTGTTTACTCACCAACTATTTTCATAGTTGACCCGTTTTTCTCTCATGCATTTCAGTGATCGTTAGTAAGCTTTTCTATCAGGTCTTTCATAAAGAAGTTTTCACTTGTCGTTACTAGTCGTATGTAATAAAACTCAATATTTTGGAATCTAAACTTTGTAATATATCTGCCGATGACGGCTAAACTAGTATTGTAATGGAGTATTGCTTCTTTTTAATATTAATGTTGGTATGTTCTATTATCTTGTGCTTGTGTTCCTTAGTCCGCTACACCTCGTGTTTAGCCTCCGTGAGGGTGTGGCAATTGGTAGAGCCAAAGGTTATAGAGAATGCCGATTTTTCAAAAATAAAAATCAGCTATAACCAAAAATTATTTTATTTTATTAAACATTGAACATCATCAGAGTCATCTAGTCTATCGTTGCATTGTTACTCATAAATTATACATAGCACGATCAACTATGTCTAAATTTATGAAGAACCTCTCAATGATAAGTAAACAGTTTTAAATCATGTTTAGTCGAGTCTTTTGAGTCTGGTCACCTGAAGTTGCATTGGTCGGGTGGGTATGCATGGTATGTTTTTTACGTTCACGTCTACATTACCGTACCTTGTTCATATCTTCTCTTTTCCATCTTTCGACTTGTTAGATATAGCATGTCTCTGTCGCTCTGTCATGTTTCGATCACTATAACACATTACCACGTTCGCACCTCATCGACCGTTCGAATGTCGTTTTACTCAACGATGTTTTGGTCCTCTGTAGGATCATGGTGCAAGAAACACTGCCATTTCGGGAGGTAACAACAGCGGCAACCCAAACAACAATGACAATCCGGACAACAACGCTGGCTGGAATAGCGGATTACTCACCCAAATTATAACACAACTTCGATGCTAGGCGAACCAACACAGCGGAGAAGGCTCTTGGCTTGGTCAAGGTGCGACTACAAAACTTTCATGACATGTAAGCCAATGGAATTTCATGAGTACGAGGGTGCCATTGGATTTGCTAACTTTGGTTCGAGAATGTTGAGTCGAAGCTAGTATCGCGAAATGTCTTTGAAGGAAACAAGGTTGAGTTCTCTGGCGGTCTACTCTGGTCGAGCATTGACACGGTGGAACAATCAATCAATGAGACTAGAGGAAGAGGCGACAAATGCGCTTATCTTGGGAAGCATTCAGAAACTACTAAGCGATGAGTACTGCAGAAAAGATGAAGTGCGAAAGCTGGAAGAAGAATTTTGGAATCACTTGATGGTAGGAGTAGAGATCGGACAAGTACGATCCGGTTCCACGAGTTAACTAGGATGGTTCCTCACATGGTTTCCACTGTGGAGAAATTGATTGACCGCTATATATGGGGATTGATACCAGAAATTAGGAGGGATGTCACTTTCGAAACCAACACTCTCGCAAGCCATTTGTGAGTATAAATGTAATAAACGCGTGACAAATGATGTGTCAGTGCGAGAACTAACAAAAGCAACGACAATGGGCCCAGCGGCGGGGAGGATCACCAGAAACCAGAGACCGAATCAAAGAGGCAAAACAAGAGGCGGCGAATAACCCGAGAACTATGGGGCGACCACCCGGGAGCGCAAAAGGATATGCGAGTCCACATCCTTTGTGCACTTTCGATGTAATTATCATCACATAGGAGCTGCCCAAGGTGCGGCAAATGTGGGCGGAGCAGACGCCAGCTTGGAAAAATTGCTCAAACAAGGCGGGGAATCAAGGACAGGAGAAAAGGCATGTTGAGTGTGGGAGTCTAGATCACCTTCGCAATACTGTCCCAAGGCTGAAAAGAACTCCCAATCAAGGAGGTAATTGTCCAAACCTGGCATTGGCAATAGAAGGTCCACGGGAACCGAACATTGAAATTCCTCCCTTGCACGTGGTCGAGCATTCTATTTGGATGAGGAAGCCATAGCGCTTACGGGTACATTCTTTCGAACAACTACTTTATTTCTGTGCGACATGATTTTGAGTGCTTAACTTCCTTCCAATCCTTACCACGTTCCGCGACATTGATTAATTTGAGACCTATTGATATCGACCTTAGTTGTTATATATTTTGTTGATTGAATTTGATTGTGTAAGCAAATCGAATATCGAGCGAATCTTTCAAAGACTTCATTCAGGATTTGGAATCCTATCTTTCTAACAACTTGTTTCTAGCTTGATCTAGTACAGTTCTTGTTTGATGAGTTGCGAAAATCAAGCTAAGAGACAAGTTTACTCAAGTCGGTTTAGTTTAATCTCATGACAGTTCTTGTTTGATGAGTTGTGAGATTAGATTAGAATCGACTACATAAAAGTCTTTGAGAGCTACGTTCGATATTGGGTAAGTTTATCCCATCAAATCTAATCACGGGCACGTATTTAGTTGTATGGGGAACACATGCAGCATGGGCATTGATATGATCATTTAGATTACGTTAAATGCGATCATGAACTTTTAGAACTCACTGTCGAGGTTAGGACCATAGTATGAATTAATCGAATCACGCGAAGGGCGTGATTCCGTGACATGGGAAGAATGTCACATTTCTCAAATTCCGGTCATTTCTTCAAATTACATATGCATCATATTAGTTCATTCATGGCATTTCATTTCACATTAAGCGCGTGATTTTATACTTAATAAAGCGTTATAGCGCTATGAGTTATTATTTTAAATATTTAATCCGTTACTTTCAAAAATGATCCCGACATATTTTTATACTTACATTGAGTTGTAAAAACTATATTTTGAGTTTAACTAGTGTTTTAAATTTATTTGGTACTTAAATCGTTAAAGTTTAATTATTACGACACTTTTCTTAAAAACTATACGATAATTATTTTATCACTCAAATTTCACAAGGAAAGTATTTTTACAATTTTTATTATCTCATTACATTTTATTTTGGTCTATTAAAAATCTCTTTTACCTAAAAACCACCATTTACCTTTATTTATACATTTTCCTTCATGAACACTTTACTTACACATTTAGCAAATATTACACAACATCTTATAAAAAAAAATAATAATAATTTGGAAACCATATTCCCCCTAAACCGGCCATAGGGGGGGAAAGGTGATTGCATTAAATGTTTGGTCATCTTTTTTTTCTTACTTGGTTACTAATATACTCCATCTCATTCATTTCACCACATGATCTCAATAATTCTTCACTTATAAAATTTTCTCTCCTTGTTTCTTATCACCTAGAACCGGCCATCAAGGAGATAACAAAGGATCACAAAATTTTTCCAAGTTCAAGCATAATAACAATCTAGATAATACTCTTGTTAAGATTTTGAAATAAAAATCTAGAGTATTTAGGCTAAACCTTGGTTCTTTCACCTCATCACTATCACTTGTAAGCATCTCATATCTATTTTCATCTTACATATTCATTTCATACTCATCTCATCATTTTTGAGCAAAACATGCAAGACTTGTGTTGTTTATACCATTTTACATGATTTTTATATATATATATATATATATGTGGTCATCCTATAATTATCCCCTTGGTATATGTTGGTCTTGATGATGTCTAGGAACCCATGACACCCTAAGAAGGTGTATGGTAGGATTAGATTAGTTTTGGAGTTGATTTGAAGGGATTAGAATAGGTTTTGTCTGAGAAAAACTATTTTCGACAAGTATTAAAAGTGGTCTGTCCTTATTTTGATTTTCTGGAAAATCCGACAGTAGGCACGAATTTTTGGCCTTGATATTTAGAAAATATACTTAAAAACGAATCCGTGGCAGCTGAACGGATTAAAAGCGGACTTATAACGAAGAAGTTATGGATTTTACAAGATTGACGACGAAAAATATATTTTTCAGAAAATTCAGCAACTTATTTTTGGTTTGTTCGGGTCAAAAACGAGCCTTAAGCTTCACAAATTATTTCGACTTATCAAAAATAGATTAGTATACTTTGATCTGAAGCTAAGGGCGTATTATCACGTAGAAAAGCGGATTTGAAACGACAAAGATATGCACGCGTTTTTCATAAACTTGCCGTAACTATTATTTTTAGAAAAACTATATTATTTTTTACGAGATAAGTGTTACGGTAACTAAAATCACCATATTTAACCCCTATTATCTGTATGTTCGAGACCTTTTGGCGAAAACTCACTGAACTGAAACTTCTAGATTTCGATACAAACTTTCCAAAACTGTCGAGTTCGTTCTCTAACATTAAAATGAGCACACCATTTTCGACTAGTTTTTCAAAGCTATTTTTGTTACTTTCAAGAAATTCCGACATTGTTTTGTGACGAAAGTGATAATTTCACCATAAATCATTATAAAACCATTGTAGGATGACATTTTGGCGTAAAAACTTGTAAAGTCATTTTTGAAGGGTCAAGGCGTCCAAACGAGTATTTTTCGACGATAAGTATATTTTTCAAAACCGCAAGAAATGGTATAAATAACATCATGAATGCATGCATAACATTACATTGCAACTCATTACATATCATATCATTCGTAATAGGTCCCGGTTAACGCATCACATTATACCTCAGTGTACTCACTTTTGTCGTCACATCTATTCATCAAGTGAGTATTCACAGACTCCCCTTTTTAAATGCTTTAAATTGTTTTGGGGTGAAATGCATGAACCATATTTGAACTAAATTGATTATTACTTCTATGAACTCTTTAGACTTGAACTTTTGAACTTGACTTAGACTCTTGGACTTAATTATGGACTCATGAATTGTTTAAACTTATTGAAACGTACGTGTTATGATCTTGACCTAAAGTCTCCCATGTTGAGACATCACTATAAAGTCTCGCCTTATTGGTGGGCGGTCTCAATAAATCTCGCCTAGGTGGTCGATTAAGTGACAAAGGAGTCTCCACTTGTTGGAGCAGTGCAAAGTCTCCCAATGTTGACATCACTATAAAGTCTCGCCTTATTGGTGGAGCGGTCTCAATAAAGCTCGCCTAGGTGGTCGAGTGACAAAGGAGTCTCCCTATGTTCGAGCATCAACTTAAATTATTATATACTTGGTACTATATTTGTGAACTATTGACCACTTACATTTGACCACTTGAGCGCTATATTTTGTGCAATGGGTTGTGTACACACGAGGTTGCAAGTTTTGTATGAAGAATTTGGGCTGAGTGGATACACAATGCCTTTGCTTTGTGGACAATTTTTTTGTTGACGAAGCTTTGATTATTTCTTACGAGTTTTCTTATTTAAACTAGCGTGTTTACTCACCAACTATTTTCATAGTTGACCCGTTTTTTTCTCTCATGCATTTCAGGTGATCGTTAGTAAGCTTTTCTATCCCGGTCTTTCATAAGAAGCTTTCCACACCTTGGTACCCTTCTACACTTCTTGTAATAATGAAGGATTGGTGATGAAGTCTTAAGTGACTTGAGTGGATTTAAACTTAAGAAGATCACTTAAACTTACTAGAGATTTGATGTAGTAAGTTGTTACTTCCAACCTTCTTAGCATCAACTTGGAATCATGAATCAAAGTATGGAGTGTATGTTAGTGCTATGAAAATAATGACCAAGAGGGGAGGATGAGGGTTTTTTTAAAGTCTTTCACTTGCTATTTATAGGATGGAAGGTTTGATTAACCATGTATTGGGTTAGATAATAACCATGGTTAAGTTAAAGACACATGTATGAGATTACATGCAAAATGGATGAGGTGAAGCCAACACTATGGTGACTGATTTGCTTTAAACTAGCCCACTTATTTAGTCAACCACTTGTGAGAGGTCAACTAGGCAAGTCAAACTAGAAAGAGGCAAATGCAATAATCCGAGGTAGTACAGTTATATTCCCGGGTCGTTAATTCCCCAACGAGGTTGTGATATCCTGTGATTGAACGAATGTGTTATATAGTTTGGTTGATTAGGAATAGGGTTATGAATGATTTGTCACAATACTAAAGGTATGAATAACTCAAATGAGTTATAGCAACTAATAAGTACGATCAAAAACCCTAGAAACGTAAAAGGTATAATTAAAGGAAATAAAAGATAAAATGTATTAAATAAACGCTATCGCTATTTTTACAATGATGAACGTTTAAAACCTAAAACGTACGTTTAAATAAAATTACGTAAACGTACAAAAATAAAAGTAAAAAGTGATCAATATAAACCCCACAAATGTGAAATTTATATTTTTGAGATCCTAAGAATAAAATAAAATTATTAGAAAAAGAAAATTATTTATTTAACTATTATATTATTATTATTTAATTAAAACCTATTTAATACTATTTATTAATACACTATTTAATTAGAAAACTAAAATAAGGCTAGAAAAATAAAATTAAAAACTTAGAAAAATCTAAAATATTATAAAACTTATTTTAAAACTAAAAATATATTTATTATACTATTATTCTATTTAATATTAATTATTAACTATTTAAACTAGTATTAATTCTAAATATTATTAGATGACAAAAGAAAAAATCTAGAAAAATAAAATAAAAGTACTTTAATATAAAAGAGATTTACTAAAAATATAAAAATACAGAAGTGCTTATAAATAAGCTAAAAAGAAAATTAAATAGATAGTTTCTATTAAATAGAAGCTATCACTATAAGTATTTTTGGCTTTTTGTGGTTTTTTCTTTTATAAAACTATTAAAATACTTAAAATAAGAAACTAATACAAAAACAACAAACTTGGAAACCCAGAATAAGCACTGTAAGTGCTTATTTTCCCCAACAGTTGACTTAGAAGGAAATAAGCTCAAATGAGCTTATGTGGAGTTCACTAGGGTAGATTCTGGTTTCAATAAGTTACTTATACAGTATTTAACAAGATTCAACCAAATAAGTAGCTTGAATAAGCCACATAACACAAATAAGCACTTTGCTTATTGGATTCTGGGACAGAAAATGGGACAACTTTGTGAGGTAAAACCAAGTGGGGTCCACTATGATCTAGGCCAAACAAAGGGTCAATGGTTCAAGCCTGGTAGGAGGGGGTTGAAAGAACCAAGATTGAGGGTATGGGACCCACTGATGAGCTCAGAAAGAGCTTGTGAAGTGAGGGGTCCTAACTGATTCAATCAGTTATATGAGTGAGTGAAATAAGCTTGAAAGCTAGGTACAAGCTTTAAAACAAGCTTAATAAAGAAAATAAAAAGATAAGTACTGTGTATATATGGTATATTAACAAATATGAACAAGTGTTTTCACTGGATTTGGTTAATAAGCTTGAAATAAGCTTATAAGCACTTCCAATAAACTGAGATCCAAACACAGCTTGTAGTCAAAAGTGATACCAAATTAAGCTCACAGAATAAGCTTAAAAGAGCAAATTTGATGTTGGACTATCAAGAGGGTCTGGTGAGGTTTTCAAAATACCAAAGCTTGATCAGTGGGGACCACTGAGTAGCTTGTGAGGGGCTTATGAAGTTGGGTGGGTTGATGAGTTCACTCGATGAACTGAGTGAATGGACAAGCTTCAAGCTGTGTGCAGCCCTAGTTAAAGGCTTTGTGAGTGAAAAATAAAGCTTGAACTGTGAAGATGAGCTGCTTAACTTCTTAAAAAGCCAAAGATCACAAGCCAAAGCTCAGAAATGAGCTTATGATGGGCTTGTGAAATTGCTTGATTACACTGATGATCAGTGTTTAGTTTTATTTGATAGCACAAGTTTAAGCAAGAATAAGCAGACCAAATAAGCAATCAAAAGCAAATAAGCACTTATTTCAGATAACTAGCCACATGGGCATCACAAACAACCAAAATACTCAGACCAACACTCAATAAACAAGCTTATGCAAGCTTGTGAAAGTGGGTGTCAAACCTGTGCACAGGGGAGGTCTATGAAGAATCACCAAAAGTTAAGCACTAATTAAGCTCTTAATAAGCTAGCATAAAAATTATGAAAAATAGTAACAAGGAGATCAGCAATAAGACTATATAAACCTACAAGCTCAAGTCCTAATATCAATTAACAAGTTCACAATTTAAATCCAAAGTTTATTCAAAAATCGTGTAAGCTGCAAATTGACTTTTTTTTGTAAACCAATATGTTGACTTAAGTGAGCTTTGATCCTAATTTACTGATTGATTAAGTTAAGATAAGCTATAATAAGGTGAAAATAAGCTAGGTTATCAGATTTTAAGCTAGTATGGTGATTATGGAACTAATAGTCCTAACAGTTAAACATATGGATTAGATTAAGACCTATTTTGACTTTTATATTAATAAGACCTAAATATTATGACAGAACTGAGCTAGTGTGATCTAAATAAACATGCAGAAACAAGAATAAAACACAATAACATGCATAAACTCAGATAAGCAGCTTGATCCAAACACACCTTAGCAAGGCAGTTTTTATGATTAGTGTTACAAATCCACAAATTACAACATGAAACTGATTCCAATCACTTGATTATGATGTAATTAGATCAAATGAACACAAAAACACAGCAATTAACAACTTATAACTATGAATCACTAATACACTATTTTAACTGTCTAACTTTTAACAACTATAAACTATGATTTCCAACTAACAACCTACTGAATTTACTTTATATTATCACTAACCAACGCCAAATAAGCATGAAACAAGAGAGATTAAGCTAAATTAAGAACTAATACAGAAAATGGCAAAATCAAGAAATTGCTTACAACTTGAATCAAGGCCAAAATCTGAGAACCAAGAACTGAGAACCAATCCTATATGCTTACCACTAAGCTCTAATACCAAGGCAATCCAAGATAGCACTTGCTCCAAGCTTCTTCTACAGTAACTTCTATATTAAATTTCCTAATTTACTTGTTTCTTTTTGGTATTTTCTTTTTTATTGATTATTACTAATTAGATTGATCTAAAAGCTTGCTATGGCTTACTGAGAGCCAAGTAGTGTGATTAGAGTCCTCTAATTAACAAACATCAAACTGAAATTAAAAGACTTGTAATGAAAATGGTACGAAGTGAAATTCTGAAAACTTGAAAGATAGATTGATATGAGAATACAAAGTTGTTTATTACACTTAGCAAAGCTAATAAACACTTCTAAAACAGAATTGAGGATTACACTAATGATACAACTAGATTAATTAGGCTACTTGATCATAAACTAAGATTTAAAATTATGATATTTCTCTTCTTCTCCTTTCTTCTGTATTTATCACCTGAAAACATCCCACTAGCTCGATAATACTATCCCACTTCATCTGAACCCTTGAATCTCTGTAAGTGATCTCAACCATTCAAATCCAAAAATGGCGCCAAATCTCTCCACGTGGAATTGAGGCGGTTTGAGACTAATTAATTCATCTTGGGAGTATGTAGAAGTGTCAGGAAGATGTTTGGATAGTTTGGACCAAGTTGGGATGGTTTTGCTCAATACTATGGGTAAGTATGTGAACAGTGGTGGTATTGGGTGGGAATGGCATTTATTGTGGCAGGTTTCTGCTGTAAGAGGTGGTGGAGAGTGGGTAGGAAAGTAGAGGTGAGCTGGAAGGGGTGAGGGGGTAGTGTTAAGGTGGCGTTCAGGTGGAGTGGGGGGGAGGTGGAAGAAGAAGAGGGAAAAGCGGGAACTGGGTGGGTGTGTTTTATTTATTTACAAAGGGGTGGGTTTGGGCTGGTGTGTTGGGCCGGATAAATAACATAAAGGGCCGGTTTGGTATTGGATTTGGTAATACAAAAGGTCCGTTTGGTTTATTATAAGTACAAGGACCAATTTGTAATTTCTGATTTTTTAGGGACCATATTTGTAACTTTTCCAAACTTCACATAAGGACCAAACCTGCGTTTAAACATTAGTACAAGGACCATAATTGCATATTTATCAATTTTACACCTTAAGGACCCATTATGTAATTTTCTGAAACTTGAAGGGTTAAACTTGTAATTTTCCAAAAGTTTATCATAAGGACCAATATTGCCATTTATAAATAGTATAAGGTTTATTTTGATTATTTTCTTATTTTTAAAACCTTAGGGACTAATTTTGACACTTTTCAAACTTGAGGGACCAAAGTTGCAATTTTGTGATTTTAAACTTCAAAGGATTATTTTGAACAACTTGTGAATCCCAAGGACCTAAAATGATATGTTTACAAGTTTTGATTAACCAGGGACTAGATTTGCCAATTTATCAAAGTTCAGGGACTGAAACTGTAAATTATGTATGTTTTGCATGTTTTTCATCAGTTTTCATCCCTTTTGCACTTTAACACCTAAAAACACAATTTGGAGATAATTCCAATATTTTGAAGCATATTTGTATGTTTTCAGATATTTTTGTAGCTTAAATGTGAAAGAAATGATGAGTATTTAGACACTCATCAATCCCCCACACTAAACTTATTGCTAGTCCCTAGCAATATTTTATGAAGATTTTAATGGATTTGAAAGAACTCTTTACCAAAAGCCATCACTTCTGGAGTAGCCAGGTGTAAGAACTGTGGCACACCTGATAACCGTGTGATTTTGAGCAAATCACCAGCTGTCAACGGATTTGATTTGTCTTTACCAGAAGCCGTTTGCTTCTGGACTAGCCAACTCTTAGATAAATTATAAATATTATCTTTGGTGAGCTGATTACCAATTATGGATTTCCAACTGCCTTTACCACAAGCCATAAACTTGCGGGCTAGCCAACTCTTCACTTTTTAGGATATGGTGAGCTGAACACCATACAATTTTGGGCAAATTGCAAGCCGTTAACGGATTTGAGATATCTTTACCAAGAGCCGTTTGCTCCTGGATTAGCCAATCCTTATGTGTGTTAGACATGGTGGACTGATTACCATTTATTGCGTTCTAAGTGAGAGAAAAAAAATTTTAAAATTTTGGCTAAAAATGGGGGTTCCTGATGGAACATGTGTTTGAATTCTCGTGAGAATCCCCCCCACACTTAGAACTGAATATTGCCCTCAATATTCAAAGTACCGGGTGTTAAACCGAACTTAGAACGTAAAAAGAAAATATTACTTAGCCTTTATTTAAGATGTATATACATACATATATTTTTTAGATAAAACTTCTTAAATAGAAGCTATAACTATATTTACATTTTTTTTTTTTTTTTTTTTCTGAAAACTGAAAACTTATTTACATATGTACAACATGTGGGGCATCTCCCCCACACTAGGGTGTTACACACGGGTGAAAACCCATGTTTCTACTAATGTTTTTGATTCCCGAGTCACTAGCTTGACTCGACCCCGTTTTTTATTTCTTTCCTCCCAAACTGTCAGGTTTATCACGCAAGCTAACCGCTTGTGAACGGTTAACTGTAATAAAGAGTTCCTGAACAGGTCGGGAGAAAAAAAAAATTTAAAAATCCATGGGGAAGTATCTGGATCTAAACCAATGTTATATGGAAGATCCCAGGGTCAAAGGTAACATCTTCACTCCCGAATGAGTGAAGAGAAGGAGAAATTACCGGGTAGGTGAAGGGTAGTAGGGAGATCAGAACAGCAGTAACCACAAGAACTTCCTCCTCAAGAATTTGAAATTTAATTGAAGGAGGGGAGGTCTTATGCTTGATCTCAGGAATTTTATCAGTTTTTTCAACTGATTTGGATTCCTCTTTATGAAGTTGTTTGGGAGGGGGGATGGTATAATTTTCTGGGTACAGCAGTTGTTCAAGAAGAAGAATAACATCTTCCTCTTGATCAATCTCGGTATCATCAATACCAGGAAGAAATGTATCCAGATTGAGATAATCATCAATCTCATCCATAATAGAATCACTTTCCTCATCCAGAGTGAGGGAAGATGAAGAGTCGGAAATGATGGAATGAGACAATGTAGTGGGATCACCACTCACCAAATCAAGAACATAACCAAGATTTTCTTGAGAGTACTCCTGTAAGGCAACATCAATGACATCGATTCGGTTAACCGATGCAGAGTTATAATTGGAGGAGTACTTTGAAGTTTGATCATGGTTGAAGGTAATAGCCTCATTACCCACACGCAATGTGATCTGACGCTCAAATACATCTATAAGAGCGTGGCCCGTTCTTAGGAATCCTCGTCCAAGAATGAGAGGAACCCTAGGATCGATATCGAATTCGACAACCACAAAGTCAGTTGGAAAATGGAACTTCCCTACTTTCACAAATACGTCCTCGGCAATACCGAGGGGCATAGATACTGAACGATCTGCAAGCTCAAGAGTCATGCAGGTAGGGGTAAGTTTAGGAAGAGAAAGTTTCTTCCATACTGAATTAGGCATTAGGTTGATGTTGGCGCCCAGATCGGCCAAGGCGTTGCATGCAACCATTCCTGGAAATTCACAAGGTAAGATAAATTTACCAGGATCTCCAAGCTTCTCGGGAAGCTTCTTTAAGATAACTGCAGAGCAGTTCTCATTTAGAGAAGTTTTTGCCAATTCAACCAGTTTTTCCTTGTTGTTTAACAACTGTTTGATTGTTGATGCGAACTTGGGCATCAAGATGACAGCATCCGCAAGACTTATGTCAAATTGCAAATCTTTAAAGATTTGCAAGAGTTTGTCTGTTTGGTAATTAGACCTCTCGCGGTGTTCTTGCTCATTTAAGCGTGAAGGGTAAGGAATGGTAGGCTTAAAAGGTTTGGATTTAGGGACAGTAGGCTCAGGAGTTTCATCAGTCTCAAAGACAACTCCTTGTTTGGTTTTCTTTCGAGGGACAACTTGCGGTTGGACGTGTGCGGTACTTCGTGGGCTTGGAATTTGCACCTGGTCCTTGGCAACCTCGGGCTCTTTTTCCACATCGTATATCGGTGGTGGAATAGGAGTAGAGGGTCCCTCATAAGCAGCACCACTACGAGTGGTGATAGCTTTGATGATGTTGGAATCCTCCTCATCATCACTATCATCAAGTACACTTTTTCGGGAAGCATTAAGCATATGAGAATAAGTCATAGCTGCCCTTTGGTCATAAAGATTGTTTGACAAACTTTTAACCGTGAATCGTGAAAGAGTGGGATCTATTGATGATGTAGGAGTAATTGGGGGTGTAGAATTTGGGACAACCGTGGTTGGTCCAACTTGAGCTGTATCACTATGTGTAGTGACAGCTTTGAGTTCACCCCTAGGATTCGCAACAGTATTACTCGGGAGACTTCCCGAGGTGGAAGGTGGAACGAGTTGTTTCACCAAATCAGATATCATACTTTTAAGATCGTTCTTCAACTCATTATTGTTCTTCGCAATTGAAGAATCAAATTCATTCTTCAAATTGGAGATTTGGTTTTGAACCACTCTCATTTTAGCATCAGTAGCCTTGATGTGGTTAGCTAGTTCAGCAGATTGAGATTCTTGGAACGAAACCATTTGATTATTAGGAGCTGAATACCCTTGGTTAGAATTTGAATTTCCCCTATGGGGTGGGTATTGAACAGGAACAATTTGATTGTTCTGAGTATGATATTGATTTTGGTTATATTGACCTCTTGGCTGGTTAGGATTAGACCTATTTGAATTGTTGGGTTGATATGATCCTGATGGTCCCTCTTGGTTATTAGCACGGTAATTTGTTTCATTGGTGGATGGTATTGGTTACCTCCTTGATTGAAATTACCGGCTAGAGCATCGACTTCAAATGCATTGCCATCGGTGGCAGTACAGTTGTAGTATGCATGAGGACCACCACAAGTGACACATGGTTCAACCTTTTTGACTTCAGCTGGTTTAGATGACTCTTTCTTTTGGTTAAGAGTCAAATTTTTAAGAGCATCCATGAGTTGAGCAAACTGAGTATTGTCAACAGTTTGAGTCATGGGAGATGAAGTAGAAGGTGAATCACTTGCTTTGGGAGCAACTGGTTTGTTTCTTGAGGTACGGACCTCAGCTTTGTTCTCTATAATGGCTAAAGCATCCTTTGTTGTTCGATTCAAAAAATTACCTCCCGCGGAGGAATTAAGAGAGTCTTGATCAGCTTGTCTTATGCCATTATAGAAAGTATCCAGATATATCAACTCAGTAAATCCATGATGAGGACAGTTGCGTAGCATTTCCTTAAAACGATCCCATGATTCACTGAATGTTTCATCAAAATGTTGTGTGAATTTCATGATTTCATTCCGGAGATTCGTGGTTTTTGAAGGAGGATAGAATTTATGCACAAACTTCTGTACTAAATCTTCCCACGTTTCAATCGACTTAGGGGGTTGTTTATCAAGCCAGATCCTGGCGGGCCCATCGAGAGAAAACGGGAAAAGAAGAAGTTTTATTGCATCCTCAGGGACATTTTTACATTTCAAGGTGGATGTGATTTTATTAAACCACCGAATGTGATAGTGAGGATCGTCCCTATCAAAACCATAGAATTGACGTGCTGTCACTAGGTTTATTAACCCCGTTTTAAGCTCAAAGTTCTCAGCTACGATGGCTGGAACAACAATGGCATCTCCGTACCCATCGGTGGGTGCCTGGAGAAGTTCATTCATCGTTTGTTCTCCTGCCATTTTGACAGGAATTTTTGGCTCAGTACGTATCTCGGGTACGACTGATGGAGCAGAACGTCTACGACTTCTTCGAGGTATGGCTACAAGCTCGCGAAGAGGACTTGATGACCTTGAAGAACGAGTGCGCATGCACTAAGACGTGTCTAAGGATCCTTGAAGAAAAGGAAACTCAGAAGGGGTGCGAAGAGTATTTTTGTGATTATTTATCTTTTATATATATAGAAAGAAAAAGAAAATATTTTTGTTTTTTATATTGTTTAAGGAAGATTAAAATACGATATTATATATAATATATATACAAAGGATAGATAATCAGCCAACAAAAATTGTTCAACGCAGCACAGCCTCCCCGGCAGCGGCGCCAAAAATTGATTTGCTTTAAACTAGCCCACTTATTTAGTCAACCACTTGTGAGAGGTCAACTAGGCAAGTCAAACTAGAAAGAGGCAAATGCAATAATCCGAGGTAGTACAGTTATATTCCCGGGTCGTTAATTCCCCAACGAGGTTGTGATATCCTGTGATTGAACGAATGTGTTATATAGTTTGGTTGATTAGGAATAGGGTTATGAATGATTTGTCACAATACTAAAGGTATGAATAACTCAAATGAGTTATAGCAACTAATAAGTACGATCAAAAACCCTAGAAACGTAAAAGGTATAATTAAAGGAAATAAAAGATAAAATGTATTAAATAAACGCTATCACTATTTTTACAATGATGAACGTTTAAAACCTAAAACGTACGTTTAAATAAAATTACGTAAACGTACAAAAATAAAAGTAAAAAGTGATCAATATAAACCCCACAAATGTGAAATTTATATTTTTGAGATCCTAAGAATAAAATAAAATTATTAGAAAAAGAAAATTATTTATTTAACTATGATATTATTATTATTTAATTAAAACCTATTTAATACTATTTATTAATACACTATTTAATTAGAAAACTAAAATAAGGCTAGAAAAATAAAATTAAAAACTTAGAAAAATCTAAAATATTATAAAACTTATTTTAAAACTAAAAATATATTTATTATACTATTATTCTATTTAATATTAATTATTAACTATTTAAACTAGTATTAATTCTAAATATTATTAGATGACAAAAGAAAAAATCTAGAAAAATAAAATAAAAGTACTTTAATATAAAAGAGATTTACTAAAAATATAAAAATACAGAAGTGCTTATAAATAAGCTAAAAAGAAAATTAAATAGATAGTTTCTATTAAATAGAAGCTATCACTATAAGTATTTTTGGCTTTTTGTGGTTTTTTCTTTTATAAAACTATTAAAATACTTAAAATAAGAAACTAATACAAAAAACAACAAACTTGGAAACCCAGAATAAGCACTGTAAGTGCTTATTTTCCCCAACAGTTGACTTAGAAGGAAATAAGCTCAAATGAGCTTATGTGGAGTTCACTAGGGTAGATTCTGGTTTCAATAAGTTACTTATACAGTATTTAACAAGATTCAACCAAATAAGTAGCTTGAATAAGCCACATAACACAAATAAGCACTTTGCTTATTGGATTCTGGGACAGAAAATGGGACAACTTTGTGAGGTAAAACCAAGTGGGGTCCACTATGATCTAGGCCAAACAAAGGGTCAATGGTTCAAGCCTGGTAGGAGGGGGGTTGAAAGAACCAAGATTGAGGGTATGGGACCCACTGATGAGCTCAGAAAGAGCTTGTGAAGTGAGGGGTCCTAACTGATTCAATCAGTTATATGAGTGAGTGAAATAAGCTTGAAAGCTAGGTACAAGCTTTAAAACAAGCTTAATAAAGAAAATAAAAAGATAAGTACTGTGTATATATGGTATATTAACAAATATGAACAAGTGTTTTCACTGGATTTGGTTAATAAGCTTGAAATAAGCTTATAAGCACTTCCAATAAAACTGAGATCCAAACACAGCTTGTAGTCAAAAGTGATACCAAATTAAGCTCACAGAATAAGCTTAAAAGAGCAAATTTGATGTTGGACTATCAAGAGGGTCTGGTGAGGTTTTCAAAATACCAAAGCTTGATCAGTGGGGACCACTGAGTAGCTTGTGAGGGGCTTATGAAGTTGGGTGGGTTGACTGAGTTCACTCAGTGAACTGAGTGAATGGACAAGCTTCAAGCTGTGTGCAGCCCTAGTTAAAGGCTTTGTGAGTGAAAAATAAAGCTTGAACTGTGAAGATGAGCTGCTTAGCTTCTTAAAGAGCCAAAGATCACAAGCCAAAGCTCAGAAATGAGCTTATGATGGGCTTGTGAAATTGCTTGATTACACTGATGATCAGTGTTTAGTTTTATTTGATGGCACAAGTTTAAGCAAGAATAAGCAGACCAAATAAGCAATCAAAAGCAAATAAGCACTTATTTCAGCTAACTAGCCACATGGGCATCACAAACAACCAAAATACTCAAACCAACACTCAATAAACAAGCTTATGCAAGCTTGTGAAAGTGGGTGTCAAACCTGTGCACAGGGGAGGTCTATGAAGAATCACCAAAAGTTAAGCACTAATTAAGCTCTTAATAAGCTATCATAAAAATTATGAAAAATAGTAACAAGGAGATCAGCAATAAGACTATATAAACCTACAAGCTCAAGTCCTAATATCAATTAACAAGTTCACAATTTAAATCCAAAGTTTATTCAAAAATCGTGTAAGCTGCAAATTGACTTTTTTTTGTAAACCAATATGTTGACTTAAGTGAGCTTTGATCCTAATTTACTGATTGATTAAGTTAAGATAAGCTATAATAAGGTGAAAATAAGCTAGGTTATCAGATTTTAAGCTAGTATGGTGATTATGGAACTAATAGTCCTAACAGTTAAACATATGGATTAGATTAAGACCTATTTTGACTTTTATATTAATAAGACCTAAATATTATGACAGAACTGAGCTAGTGTGATCTAAATAAACATGCAGAAACAAGAATAAAACACAATAACATGCATAAACTCAGATAAGCAGCTTGATCCAAACACACCTTAGCAAGGCAGTTTTTATGATTAGTGTTACAAATCCACAAATTACAACATGAAACTGATTCCAATCACTTGATTATGATGTAATTAGATCAAATGAACACAAAAACACAGCAATTAACAACTTATAACTATGAATCACTAATACACTATTTTAACTGTCTAACTTTTAACAACTATAAACTATGATTTCCAACTAACAACCTACTGACTTTACTTTATATTATCACTAACCAACGCCAAATAAGCATGAAACAAGAGAGATTAAGCTAAATTAAGAACTAATACAGAAAATGGCAAAATCAAGAAATTGCTTACAACTTGAATCAAGGCCAAAATCTGAGAACCAAGAACTGAGAACCAATCCTATATGCTTACCACTAAGCTCTAATACCAAGGCAATCCAAGATAGCACTTGCTCCAAGCTTCTTCTACAGTAACTTCTATATTAAATTTCCTAATTTACTTGTTTCTTTTTGGTATTTTCCTTTTTTATTGATTATTACTAATTAGATTGATCTAAAAGCTTGCTATGGCTTACTGAGAGCCAAGTAGTGTGATTAGAGTCCTCTAATTAACAAACATCAAACTGAAATTAAAAGACTTGTAATGAAAATGGTACGAAGTGAAATTCTGAAAACTTGAAAGATAGATTGATATGAGAATACAAAGTTGTTTATTACACTTAGCAAAGCTAATAAACACTTCTAAAACAGAATTGAGGATTACACTAATGATACAACTAGATTAATTAGGCTACTTGATCATAAACTAAGATTTAAAATTATGATATTTCTCTTCTTCTCCTTTCTTCTGTATTTATCACCTGAAAACATCCCACTAGCTCGATAATACTATCCCACTTCATCTGAACCCTTGAATCTCTGTAAGTGATCTCAACCATTCAAATCCAAAAATGGCGCCAAATCTCTCCACGTGGAATTGAGGCGGTTTGAGACTAATTAATTCATCTTGGGAGTATGTAGAAGTGTCAGGAAGATGTTTGGATAGTTTGGACCAAGTTGGGATGGTTTTGCTCAATACTATGGGTAAGTATGTGAACAGTGGTGGTATTGGGTGGGAATGGCATTTATTGTGGCAGGTTTCTGCTGTAAGAGGTGGTGGAGAGTGGGTAGGAAAGTAGAGGTGAGCTGGAAGGGGTGAGGTGGTAGTGTTAAGGTGGCAGTTACAGGTGGAGTGGGGGGAGGTGGAAGAAGAAGAGGGAAAAGCGGGGTACTGGGTGGTGTTTTATTTATTTACAAAGGGGTGGGTTTGGGCTGGTGTGTTGGGCCGGATAAATAACATAAAGGGCCGGTTTGGTATTGGATTTGGTAATACAAAAGGTCCGTTTGGTTTATTATAAGTACAAGGACCAATTTGTAATTTCTGATTTTTTAGGGACCATATTTGTAACTTTTCCAAACTTCACATAAGGACCAAACCTGCATTTAAACATTAGTACAAGGACCATAATTGCATATTTATCCAATTTTACACCTTAAGGACCCATTATGTAATTTTCTGAAACTTGAAGGGTTAAACTTGTAATTTTCCAAAAGTTTATCATAAGGACCAATATTGCCATTTATAAATAGTATAAGGTTTATTTTGATTATTTTCTTATTTTTAAAACCTTAGGGACTAATTTTGACACTTTTCAAACTTGAGGGACCAAAGTTGCAATTTTGTGATTTTAAACTTCAAAGGATTATTTTGAACAACTTGTGAATCCCAAGGACCTAAAATGATATTTTTACAAGTTTTGATTAACCAGGGACTAGATTTGCCAATTTATCAAAGTTCAGGGACTGAAACTGTAAATTATGTATGTTTTGCATGTTTTTCATCAGTTTTCATCCCTTTTGCACTTTAACACCTAAAAACACAATTTGGAGATAATTCCAATATTTTGAAGCATATTTGTATGTTTTCAGATATTTTTGTAGCTTAAATGTAAAAGAAATGATGAGTATTTAGACACTCATCAGTGACTCACCCATAAGGGGCGGTCACACATAGTTAGTGGGCTAAGATATTTTGTTTTGATAATATCTTGGTTTTATGATGTGTTTTGGTTCCGTTAAATGCCAACCGTAATTTGTTAAGCCATAAAACGTAAAACCGGGTATCGTAGAAATACGAAATTTGCAGGAATGATAAGACTCATCATTATACTCCATTTAAAAATATAAAATGAGTTATAAGTCTCATTGGGTGCTAAAACGCTGTCTAAAGCTGGAAACGCTGGTTAAAAACACGTAAATCATGTAAAACGCAGAACCGGAAAATGTAAAATTCCAACATTTGTGGAATTGTCGTAAAATGGTAGAATTACATATTTCTAATGTTTACAATGTTTTATGGACATATCGGGATGCCCGAATGATGTTTAAACCCTAAAGTAATTCTCAGTCATGGTTTTGTGAAATTGGTTCTGAATGGATTCAACGTACGTCGTCAGGACGAATTGTCGAGTTTTATTTATCTTTTCATGATAGTAAAATAAAAGAAAAAATATTTACGGGATAAATAATGAAAGTGAATAGTAAATTCGAAAATGAAAAGTAACCTGAAAATGCTGGTGATTACAGTCTTCCCCAGTTGGAGAAATCACGTCCTCGTGATTTAATTGTTACTTGATGGTGATGCTCCTTCAAAAAGGTGAGGGTACTTCTGACGAATTTGGTCTTCTCGTTCCCATGTAAATTCTGGACCACGTTGGGAGTTCCAGCGAACTTTGACAATTGGTATTCGACTCTGTTTTAGTTGTTTGACCTCTCGGTCCATGATCTCCACAGGTTGTTCAATGAAGTGTAGATCGTTGCTGAGTTTGAGTTCATCGAGTGGAATAACAAGCTATTCGTCGGATAAACATTTCTTTAGGTTAGACACATGAAAAGTTGGATGTACATTACTGAGTTCTGGTGGAAATTCAAGTTTGTACGCCACTGGACCAACCCTAGCTAGGATTTTGAATGGACCTATGTATCTTGGGTTTAGTTTTCTAGGTTTACCTAATCGTATGACACCTTTCCAAGGTGAGACTTTTAGCATAACCTTGTCTCCAACTTGGAATTCCAAAGGTTTGCGTCGTATATCAGCATAACTCTTCTGTCTATCTCTTGCTTTTTGTAATTGATTTTTGACTTGTACGATTTTATCTGTTGTTTCACGAATAAGTTCTGGACCAGTGAGTTGAACATCTCCCACTTCGGCCCAGCAGACAGGCGATCGACACTTTTGACCGTAAAGTGCTTCAAAGGATGCTGCCTTGATACTTGCGTGATAACTGTTATTGTAGGAGAATTCGACTAATCTTAAATGGTTATCCCATCCTTTTCCAAAGTCGATTATGCAAGCTTGAAGCATGTCTTCCAGCGTTTGAATGGTTCGTTCACTCTGACCATCGGTTTGAGGATGATACGCTGTACTCATGTCTAGGTTTGTTCCGAAGGCGTCTTGGAGTGACTGCCAGAAGTTTGAGGTAAATCTACCATCTTGATCAAATATGATAGAGATTGGTCCACCGTGTTTTGAGACTATTTCTTTGATGTAAAGTCGAGTCAACTGATCCATCTTGTAAGTCTCTTTGATTGGTAGAAAGTGTGCGGACTTTGTGAGATGATCCACTATGACCCAGATGGAGTCATAACCGTTGGATGTCTTTGGGAGTTTAGTGATAAAATCCATTGTGATTCGTTCCCATTTCCATATCAGAATCTCCGGTTGTTGTAACAGACCAGATGGTTTTTGGTGTTCAGCCTTCACTTTGGAACAAGTAAGGCATTTACTGACGTAGGTGGCAATGTCGGCTTTCATGTTTGGCCACCAGTAGAGTAGTTTTAGATCATGATACATCTTATCAGATCCTGGATGTACGGAATATTTGGATTTTTGGGATTCATGCATGATTAAGTCTCGTAGGCCACCATAAATTGGTAACCAACTACGTCCTTGGAAGCAAAGTTTCATCGGAACAGGTTTCAAATTTCTTCTATATCATGTCGTCCAATTTCTCCTTCTCAGTATCTTGTTGTTTCAGCGCTTCGGCTTGAGCGTTGAGTATTTAAGCAGGGAAATTTGAATTGATGGTTAGGACTAAAGATCGAACTCGTAGAGGTTTAACCCTTTCCTTTTGGCTCAGGGCATCTGCTACTACGTTGGCTTTTCCCGGATGATAGCGAATGTCGCAATCATAATCACTCAGCAGTTCCAACCATCGTCGTTGCCTCATGTTTAATTTCTTTTGATCGAGAATATGTCGGTGACTTTTGTGGTCGGTAAACATAGTACATCTTGTACCATATAGATAGTGTCTCCAGATTTTAAGTGCAAAGACTACTCCTCCTAACTCCAAGTCATGAGTATTGTAGTTTTCTTCATGCTTTTTAAGTTGTCTTGAATCATAAGCCATGACCTTTTCTCATTGCATGAGTACGAATCCTAATCCTTGGTGCGAAGCATCGCAATAGACTACAAAATATTCGATCCCATCTGGCAATGCTAGAATAGGGGCACTACAAAGTTTTTGTTTTAGGAATTGGAAAGATTCTTCTTCATCTTCGCTCCAGATGTACTTTTTGTTTTTCTGAGTTAGCGTAGTCAAAGGTTTGGCTATTGACTAAAACCCCTCAATAAACCTTCGATAATAACCGGCCAAACCTAGAAATTGAAGAATTTGCGTAGGTATTGTAGGTGTTGGCCAATACTTGATAGCCTCAATTTTAGCGGGATCAACATGCAGAACCGTGCTATTGATAACATGCCCAAGGAATTGTACTGACTGAATCCAGAAGTCACATTTAGAGAATTTTGCATACAACTTCTCTTTCTTGAGCAAATCTAAAATCGTCCTCAGATAATCTTTATGTTCTTCTTTGCTTTTGGAGTATATGATAATATCATCGATGAATACAATCACGAACTTGTCCAAGTATGGCTTACACACCCGATTCATGAGATCCATGAATACTGTTGGTGCATTCGTCAAGCCAAACGGCATTACTTGGAACTCATGATGACCATAGCGAGTTCTAAAGGCTGTTTTTGGAATGTCTTCCTCTCGAACCTTAACTTGATGGTAACCCGACCGAAGGTCTATTTTTGAGTAATTGGTCGAACCTTGTAGTTGGTCGAATAGATCGTCGATTCTTGGCAAAGGGTATCGGTTCTTTATGGTTAATTTGTTTAGCTCACGATAGTCGATACACATTCGTAACGATCCATCTTTCTTTTTCATAAACAAGACAGGAGCTCCCCAAGGTTAGGAACTAGGTCGGATAAACCCCTTGTCCGACAATTCTTGTAGTTGATTGGCATGTTCTTGCATCTCGGATGGCGCTAGTCTGTAGGGTGTGCGGGCCACTGGTGCTGCTCCTGGCACTAAATCAATTTGAAACTCTACTTGGCGTGATGGAGGGAGTCCGGGTAAGTCTTCAAGGAAAACTTCAGGAAATTTACTAGCGATAGGAACGTCTTCAAGTCGTTTTTCTTTGGATTCCTTCTCGGTAACATGAGCTAGAAATACGTAACATCCTTTCTCAATGTACTTCATGGTTTTCATACGTGAGATGATGTTTAAGAGAGTTCCACTTTGATCACCACGGATGACCAAAGTTTCATTGTTACAAGGAATGTGAACAACTTTTTCGCCATAGATGATGTTGGCTCGATGTTTTGACAATCAATCCATGCCAATGACAACATCGAAAATTCCAAGTTCGATTGGCATGAGATTGATGCTTAATGGGTGATCTAAAAGGTTGAGGGTACAGTTTAGGAGTACAGTATTGGTGTTTACTAAGTTTCCGTTAGCCAATTAAATACTATAGTTGGTATCCATACTGGTTGGTGTAATATTAAGTAAAGGTGCAATTATGGAAGATATAAAGCTCATATCAGCACCGAAATCAAATAAGACCTTAACAAGATGGTTATTGAGTGAAAACGTACCAGTGACTACATTCGAGTCTTGTTGAGGTTCACCGTTGCCCATAACATAGGCTCTACCACGAGCATCTCTCCCTTGTTGGCCACGGTTTTGAGGGCAATTGTTTATGTAGTGCCCTCTTTCTCCACACGTGAAGCATGTAATTATTGGCTGTGTATTTCTTCCGGTAGTTATGACATTTTTTCTACAGTCTTTAGCAAGATATCCTATTTTTTGACACTTGCGGCACTTTGCTGGGCAAGGACCCATATGATGATAGTTGCATTTATAGCATTGTGTGTAGTTTCCACCATAATTGCCTCCAGTTGGTGCTGCAACATAAGCCGTTGAGGCTTCTTGTCTTTTGTTTTATTGCTGATGGTGTTGGGTGCTACGGTTTTGGTTGTTGGAAGTGTTTCTTTGGTTTTTATCCCATTGTCGTTTGTTGTTGTTGTTTCAGTTGTTATTGTTGTTGGCATTGTTGTTGTTGTTACAGTAGTTGCTGTTGTTGGTGGTAGTGTTGTTATTGAGATTCTGTCTCTGGATAGCTCTTGCTCGAACCACTTGATCTATGAGATTTCGAGACATTCGCATAGCATCATCAAGTGACTTTGGATCAAACGATGTCATGTTTCCCTGGATGATAGGCTTAAGTCCCCAGATATATCTCTCTAACAGCTTTTCAGTTGTTGGAACCATTGATGGACATAGTATCGCCAATTCTTGAAATCGACGGTTGTAAGTTGCGATGTCAACACCTTTGAGAACATGGTTCCAGAACTCCACTTCCAACTTCTGTATTTGACTACGAGGGCAATACTCCTTGATCATTAAACCCTTTAGAGCAACCTAAGAGATTTTATAAGCATTTGTGATGCCTGTTGGTTGAGCAACTGCATTCCACCATGATAATGCCTGATCCAGTAGTGTACAAGTGGCATATTGAACATTGTCACTTTCAGCGCATTTGCTGATTGAGAACACAGACTCCATTCTTTCAAACTAGCGTAAACCCACGGCTCCTTCTGAACCCTTGAAATTTTTGGGTTTGCAACTCATAAATTCTTTGTACGAGCAACCGCTAGTTGCACTAGCTGTGGCAAGCCTAGCGGCTTCAGTGGCAGCGACAGTTTCAGCGGCAGCTTCAGCGGCTGCGGCGGCTTCAGCGGCTGCGGTTGTTGCAGCAACGGCTTCAGCGGCAGCTTCCACGGCTATGGCTGCTCATTCAGCGTTAATTGCCGCATTCACTCGGGTAGTAATCATTCGCTCAATGGCAGCTGGAGTCATTGGTTGAAGTTCTTTCGCTTTCTTTGGCGCTATGATTCTATCAATTATATATAAAGGTATATCGTGAGTTATAAAAAGATCATGATTTTTGGTGGGAAAAGTTAGAAATAATAAAGTTTGGAGTTTTAAACCATAACACAAGATAGCATAACACAAGAGTTTTTATTCATATATCGTTGATTGATTTACAAAATCGAAACTTATTACAAGCTTATTCAAAATTTACTAACTGATACTTTCAGTTTAGTAATTACAACGTTTTACTACTGCTAGCTATTACATGGGTTACATAGAGTTTTCTAACTGAGTCTAATCAGTTTAGTGATTACAAAAGGTTACTATTAATATGCTAATCTATTTCGGGCTTGATGGTTCTTTTGGTGGTTGAGAATCCCCTTTGATAGTAAGAACATCAATACTATCAATGTCCATACGGCACATATCGGGGTGTGTATTTGCAATCCATGATCGTACTTGGTATAGCTCTCTCTCTCTAGCCTATTTTGATCAATTCTTGCAAAGTCGTTACTGATTTGAGCGGATGTTAATTGATGTTTGAGTCTTTTGATTTCTACGTTGTGTTTCTTTTCTCGTCGTTCCTCGACATAGCTCTCTTCTAGGATAAATATATCGAGGCGTTTGCGGGCTCTTTCAGCCTCATCTTGTGCTTTAGCAGTTTCTGCTTTACGTATTTTCATTTCTTGCGATAGGGTTTCGGTAATGCCTTGCAGTTCGGTGCATTTTCTTTTAAGGCAATATAAGTCGTATTGAGGAGAGGGTTTCATGGCCATTGCCGAGGAGGTTCCACCATCCTCATAAGTGGATGTTGGTCCTTGAGTAGGAGTAGTAAGATTAGGTTCAGAAGAGGTTTCCGAGGCAGGAGGTGGTGATAATGGTATTATATCATATGCATAGTCCACCTCTTGATCAAACTCGGGTTCAACCCAATCTTGAACATTATATTCGGGAGAATCTGGTACAACCGGATCCTCTTCTTCTTCGTCGGCCAAATCTTCGTATGGTTCATCATCGTAATCGACGGTATCAAGGTAGTCATCATTGATATCGGGAAAATCAAGTTCCGGAATATTTGGAATGTTTGGAAATTGTTCGGGTGATGCCGGAACGTAATTGGGAGATGCAGGTACAGACATAGTGTCTACAAAAAGGATATGATGTCAAAATAAACTCAATGTTTATAATAAAAATGTTCAACATGTACCAAGTGTGTATATATCAATATACTAATATGTTAGTGTTATTATAACATGTCTTAAAAGTCCATAATCGTCTCGAGGATGGAAGGCACGGAGAACGGAAGCCTATAAAATGTTTTTGTTTGTAAAAGTAGTTATAGTTTAAGTCTCAATTTAGACTCGTTTCTCTATAACTATGGCTCTGGTACCAATCTGTAACACCCCCAATTTCGTAATATGCAGCGGAATTCAAACTGGGTGTTACTCGATGGCAAAACAGTCATAATAATAGAAAACGATCTCTAAAGGAGTCGTTTTAAAAAGGCTTTATCATTCAAATATATCAGAGTTTACAAAATAGGTCCCAGTTGGTTCCATTGTTAACAAAATACGTAAATATAAAGTTTTTGATGTTTTGTGAATGATAAAATATTTATAACCTTCTTGATCTTGTCTTTGCCCTTCCGTGCCAGCTTCCGACATTATGAACCTGAAATACATGCTTAAAACTGTCAACACAAAGGTTGAGTGAAATTCATAGAGTTTGTTTGATGGTTGAACACATTATGTTTATAGTGTGAGCTATAGACTCACACCAATGGTTTGAAAACAAAACAGTTAATATTTGACTAAGCATCATGCAACCAAGGCGTTAACGTGTTCCAAAATTAATTAGTGAAATTGTTGGTACGAACCCTAATAGGTAAAAATTGCCATTTTTACCTAATGTTACTCAAATATACTGCGTTTGTTTGCCTACCCGGTCAACACAAACGGGATTCGTCAATCCCAATAGATCCATTCACAATATCCGCGCCCACTCTCACTAGTGATTAATGATTCATGATTTAGGGACTTAAGTTTGGCAATTGCGGTAACTTAGTACTAATAAAACAATCAGATAAGCATACATTTTGAAAGCAATGTGTTCGGTTTAAAATAAAGCATGTATCTCCCCCAATGGTTTGTAAAACAATTAAGTAATAGAAAGTGGGGCTATGAACTCACCTAGAGTTTAATGATGTTATGTACTTTAACGGATGTGATGGATAAATCGGGAACTTCTACGTGCAACCTAAAATTGGAATGTTGCGACTTAGGTTTGGAATAATGTTTTAGGAAAACATAAACCATCCTATATATGTCTCTATGTTGATCATGATGTAGTCATTTATAGTTTGATGTTTATAGTAACATTTTTAATATGTGACAACGTATTTAGTTTATATATATCATACTACCGTTCGGGCCATCATAATTCAGAGGTCATGTAGTAAACGTTCGAGGAGCTAGGACACTTTAAATCGTAAATCCAGCAACTCATCGATACGTTTTACCCAAATGGAACCCCTCACATGAAGATCTCTAGTATTGTAGCACTTAGTAGATAAAATATATATTTTGAGTGGGGATTATTATATTATAAAGTTTTATTATGTTTTTAATAAACATTTAGTTTTTACAAATTCTCATAGTTTACAAGTGGTCATAACTTATTAATATAGTCAATACTGAAATTTTAGTAACAATTCAATATGTAACTAGTTATGAAAATAACATGGTTTTTATATTTTTAACTTGTAAAAATCCAATTTTGCCGATAAAAACTGTTTTACAAATATTAGGCAGTAAATGATATCATTTGGTCTTTTCTGGCCGAGTTCCAATGCAAAAGACGTAAAACAACGTTCCGAACAACTTTCATGTTTTAAGTTTTTGATGATTCGGACCAGAAGTACCACTTATTTTAAAACAGATTCAACAGTAATGAAAATGGTCATTTCTAGGGTTTTCTAACTTCTTTTTACCATAACTTTAGACTCGTTTGTCCGTTTCGGGTGATTCAAGTTGCTATGTTTACCTTTTTATTTTGTCCTCAGTAATATATAAGTTACCAAGTCCATATATAGCTGTTTTAAATGGCTTCAAATATGTAGAATATTACTAGTTTACTAGTTTGTTAATTTTATGACAATATGTGAATTAAAACATACGTTTGAGTATATGTACATCATGAATCAACATAGTAACCATATATATAGCATGTATTTAACAAGATTAGTAATAATAAACATGAGACAATGGATTGGTGGTGGTGATGAGTTGCTTACAACTTTTGGCTTTCTAAAGAAAGGAGTAACTCGTAAGGATTAGGACTTTGATTGATCAAGCTTTCCACACCTTGGTACCCTTCTACACTTCTTGTAATAATGAAGGATTGGTGATGAAGTCTTAAGTGACTTGAGTGGATTTAAACTCAAGAAGATCACTTAAACTTGCTAGAGATTTGATGTAGTAACTTGTTACTTGCAACCTTCTTAACATCAACTTGGAGTCATAAATCAAAGTATGGAGTGTATGTTGGTGCTATGAAAATAACGACCAAGAGGGGAGGATGAGGGTTTTTGTGAAGTCTTTCACTTGCTATTTATAGGAGCGAAGGTTTGGTTAACCATGTATTGGGTTAGATAATAACCATGGTTAAGTTAAAGACACATGTATGAGATTACATGCAAAATTGGATGAGGTGAAGCCAACACTATGGTGACTCACCCATAAGGAGCGGTCACACATAGTTAGTGGGCTAAGATATTTTATTTTGATAATATCTTGGTTTTATGATGTGTTTTGGTTCCGTTAAATGCCAACCGTAATTTGTTAAATCATAAAACGTAAAACCGGGTATCGTAAAAATACGAAATTTGCAGGCATGATGAGACTCGTCATTATACTCCATATAAAATTATAAAATGAGTGATAAGTCTCATTGGGTGCTAAAACGCTGTCTAAAGTTGGAAACGCGAATTAAAAACGCGTAAATCGCGTAAAACGCAGAACTGGAAAACGTAAAATTCCAACATTTGTGGAATTGTCGTAAAATGGTAGAATTACGTATTTCTAATGTTTACAGTGTTTTATGGACATATCGGGATGCCCGAATAATGTTTAAACCCTAAAGTAATTCTCAGTCATGGTTTTGTGAAATTGGTTTTGAATGGATTCAACGTACGTCGTCAGGACGAATTGTCGAGTTTTATTTATCTTGTCATGATAGTAAAATAAAAGAAAAAACAATTACGGGATAAATAATGAAAGAAAATAGTAAATTCGAAAATGAAAAGTAACCTAAAAATGCGGGTGATTACAACTAGGTATTCAATAAAACCTAAACTATAACCCGAGAGGCAGATCGAACGCTATGGCGCGATTGTGGAGGTCCCTCCCGGTTGAGCATCATGTCTTGTATTAAGGCCCAGAAGTACATCGATAGATGAGGTTGTCTTTTCTTGGCTTGAATTTCTGAAAAGAAAAGTGAGAAGAGTGAAAGACACTTTAAGGATGTACCTGTCGTTCAAGATTTTCCAGATGTGTTTCCCGATGATCTGCCAAGGATTCAACCTGTCCGACAAGTGGAATTCCAAATTGAGTTGATACATGGTGCTGCACCTGTAGCCCGAGCACCCTATCGACTTGCTCCAAGAGAATTAGAGGTACTGTTTAGGCAGTTAGCAGAATTGTCAGAGAAGGGATTCATTCGACCAAGTTCTTCACCGTGGGGAGCACCGATACTATTCGTAAAGAAGAAGGATAGACCGTTCCGTATGTGCATCGACTATAGGGAGTTGAACAAGTTGACAGTGAAGAACCGATACCCACTACCTAGGATAGATGACCTATTCGACCAACTCCAAGGATCTAGTATCTTTTCTAAGATCGACTTGTGGTCTGGATATCACCAGCTTAGAGTTTGAGAGCAAGATATCCCTAAGACAGCATTCAGAACTCATTATGGGCACTATGCATTCTAAGTGATGTCGTTTGGTTTGACCAACGCGACAGCGGTATTCATGGATCTCATGAACCGAGTATGTAAGCTGTATCTGAATAAGTTTGTGATAGTATTCATAGACGACATCTTGATATACTCCAAAAGTAGAGAGGAGCATGAAGAGCATTTGAGGCTCATTTTGGAATTGTTAAGGCAAGAGCAGTTGTACGCCAAAATCTCTAAGTTTGAATATTGGATTCCGACCGTACAATTCTTAGGCCACGTGATATATAGTCGAGGAGTTCACGTCGACCCAGCTAAGATAGAGGCCATTAAGGAATGGGCCACCCTTAGAACCCCATCGGAAGTCCACCAGTTTCTAGGTTTAGCAGGCTATTACCGGAGGTTCATTGAGGGATTCTCCAAAATAGCTAAGTCGTTGACCAAACTGAAGCAGAAGGACGTTAAGTGTGAATGGGGAGAAAAGGAAAAAGAAGCATTCCAACTACTGAAGGAAAATTTGTGTAGTGCGCCCATCCTAGCTTTGCTTGAAGGAAGCGAAGATTTTGCCGTGTACTGCGACGCTTCGCACTAAGGCTTAGGAGTTGTTCTAATGCAACAGGAGAAGGTGATAGCTTATGCCTCCCGACAACTTAATAAGCATGAGAAAAACTACACCACCCATGACCTGGAGTTAGGTGTTGTAGTGTTTGCTCTTAGGATTTGGAGACATTACCTGTACGGGACTAAGTGTGTAGTGTATATCGACCATAAAAGCCTGCAACACATCTTAGACCAGAAGGAGCTAAATATGAGACAGCGCCGCTGGTTGGAATTACTCAGTGATTACGACTGTGAGATTCGTTATCATCCTGGTAAGGCCAATGTCGTTGCAGATGCCCTCAGCCGAAAGGAGAACATTCCACCTTTACTCGTTCGATCCTTAGGAATGACCATTAGTTCACCTCTACCGTCTCAAATCTTAGCCGCTCAAGCCGCGGCATTGACGAAAGAGAACCGTCCATTTTAGAACCTTCATGGAACGGTAGAAAGTGAAAACGGCATCTTAAAGCGTTCCGACGGAACCCTATGCTTCGGAGACAGAAGCTGGATACCATTTCATGGCGGAATCCGTGAGTTGATTATGCACGAGTAGCATAAATCTAAATACTCTATTCATCCCGGAACCGATAAGATGTATCATAACTTGAAGAAACTCTACTGGTGGCCGAACATGAAAGCCGACATAGCTTTGTATGTCAGTAAGTGCTTGACTTGTTCCAAGGTAAAGGCCGAACACCATAAACCCTCAGGACTTCTAGTTCAACCTGAACTCCTTTTATGGAAATGGCAATGAATCACCGTGGACTTCATCACCAAATTACCGAGATCAGTTAGCGGCTATGACGCTATTTGAGTAATTGTGGATCGTTTAACCAAATATGCTCACTTCTTGGCCATTAGCGAAGTCTAGGGCTGCAATCAAGTCAAGCTTTTATCAAGCAACTCGAGCTCGAGCTTGACTCGATAAAGCCAAGCTTTTATCAAGCTCAAGCCCAAGCTCAATCCCAATAAATTGGCTCGAAACATATAACAAGCCAAGCTCAAGCTTTTGATAGCTTGGCTCGAACTTTTATCAAGATTTTATCAAGCCTTAGTATATATATATTTTTATATTAAATTCGTATAAGTAAGTAAGGTATAATTTGAATATTATTTTAATTATAAGGATTTACTTCATAAATAATTATTTAATATACTCTTGAAGGACTTTTATATGGTAAATAAAGTTGAAATTATTTGTAACAACGATATCTTAAACCAATGATGTTGCTTACTTGCTTTATATCTAGAAGCGAATACAAGTTCTAGTTATGAATCGTGAATATTAATAGACCAAAATATATACTACTATTAGATAATTTTAGCTTTTGTTTATACTTAGTATATCGATTACAACATCAATTAGTACTTTGGCTTATGTTTTATTCTAATGTTGGACTTAGCACGAAAATGTTATTGTTGGTTTTATTATTGTTAAATTAATTTAATTTGGTTTTCAAATGTGGTTTTAGTTTGTATTACTTTATACATATATATATTTTGATGACTTTGTCTACCAAATACAATATTTTTTTATACATTCAAGCTTTTCAAGCCAAGCTCAAGCTTTGCTCGAAACCTATTCAAGCCAAGCTCAAGCCTTATCGAGCTCGAGCTCGGCTTGACTCGATTACACCCCTAGCGAAGTCGATAGTATCGACAAGCTCGCTCGGCCGTATGTCAAAGAGATAGTATCTCGTCATGGAGTACCTATATCTATCATTTGCAACCGGGATAGCCGTTTCACGTCCAACATCTGGCAATCCTTACAAACGGCTTTAGGAACAAAATTGGATATGAGTATTGCTTATCATCCTCAAACCGACGATCAGAGTGAAAGGACCATTCAGACCTTAGAAGATATGCTTTATGCCTGTGTCATCGATTTCGGAAAAGGCTGGGAGAAATACCTACCTTTGGCCGAATTATCCTACAACAATAGTTATCATACCATCATTAAGGCCGCACAATTCGAGGCGTTGTATGGCCGAAAATGCCGTTCCCTGATCTGTTGGGCGGAAATTGGCGAGAGCCAGCTTACCGGTCCCGAACTCGTTCTAGAAACCACTGAGAAGATAGTTCAAATCCGAAATCGTTTGCAAGCCGCCCGTGATAGAAAAAAGAGTTACGCTGATAGGAGACGTAAACCCTTAAAATTTCAAGTGGGAAACCGAGTCATGTTGAAGGTTTCCCCTTGTAAAGGGGTGATAGGCTTCGGCAAGCGTGGAAAACTCAACCCCCGATACATTGGTTCCTTTCTAATCCTGGAAAGAATCGGACCAGTAGCTTACAGACTTGAGCTACCTTTGGAGTTGAGCAGTGTACACAATGTCTTCCATGTTAGTAATCTTAAGAAATGTCTTTCCGAGGAAAACCTAGTCATACCTATGAGAGATATCCGAATCGATGAGCGTTTGAATTTCGTTGAGGAACCGATTGAGATCATGGATCATGAGGTAAAGCGGCTGAAGCATAGCCGTATTCCGATCATCAAAGTTCGTTGGAATTCCCTTCATAGACCAGAGTTCACATGGGAACGTGAGGACGTATTCCGTAATAAGTATCCTAAACTCTTCTCGTCATCAAGCAACTCGGAGTAAAACTCGGGATGGGTTTCTTCTGAGGCTGGGAGGATGTGACAACCGGTAATTAGGGAGCCCTTTTAGTTAACCGCACTACGCTAAGTTAGACCGAGTGGTTGCCTTTAGGAGCTATTCCGGTTAACCATGACTTGTTTTGATATCATTTATTGGTTTTTATGATTTATTTTATCATTGTATGAGTTTTAGCCCGTTGCGATAGGCACTATTTGATTTGGCACAATAAAATCCATTAACGAGAGATAACGTAACTTTTAAACCATAACACGAAACGTGACGGATAAATAATCAAAATTCATGGAAAAACGTAAATGAAAGCAGTATAATAACGAATAAAAGTCGTTAGACACTCGTAGGGTAAAATATGGGCTCGGGAGAGGTAAAACGGGATAGTTTATAAAAACTTTCGGGTTTGGCCTCTCCTCTTTACCCAAGCCGGCCACCCCCTCCCTTTTTCATTTTTATTTTAGTCCTCAAGTCCCACTATATATCACACTCACCCTACACACACACACACTTTCTTTCTCTTACTAAAAACACCAAAACACACACTTTCTCTCACTTCCCTCTCTCTCTAAAAACCCTAGATCGAAAAACCTAGCCGCCGCCGCCGCCTTTTCGGCCAAACGACGGCGCGTCACCACTCACCACCACCACAATAACGAATATCTCTTCATCCTCTTTCCATCAACATATACCACGCGCCCTAAAACCCACATACGAACCCTCAAAACACGTGAAAACCTTATGCACACCAAGGGTTTTGAGTTATTTTTGTAGATCGGGTTTGATAAAGGTAAATGGAGCCAAGAAACGACTCGTTTGAGTCATGGTAAGCCACGTACAAGACCTTTTGTCTCGTGAACGTGTACCTTGGTTGGGTTTTGATGAACACGGGTCTAAAACGAGTTTAAAACTAATAAAAACATGTAAACTAGTGTGTTGGCGTCGTGTGTTGTGTCGTGTTCATGTGTTTTTACATTTTTATCATTTTTATGAGTTCTTGGTTATAACTAGTTGATGTTTTTGATGTTTTTATGTTGTTTGGATGTTGTTTGGTTGTGTTTGAGAATCGAAAGAGCCATTTAGGAGTGTTTGGATGGAGTTGGGATAGTGGAACAAGCCATATGGACCACTAGGGTCCATATTGGTGGCGTTGGGAGTGTGAACGAGACCCTCATGTACCCGTGGATCCGGGTCGAGTCGTTGTGGTAACATATTGGTTGTTGTTGTTGGAGTTTGTATGAGACGCGGTGAGCCAAAGAGCTTCTAGAGCTTGTTTGGTTCACGTGGTCTTAACCGAGACCGTGTCAAGACCATTAGGGTCATGACATTGGTTACGGGTATGTTTGGTAGTTTGTTTGGATGGCGAGATTGATATGAGATTGTTTGGAAGTTTATTGGAGTTGTGGAGCTGTTTATTTTGGACTTAATATTATATATGTCAACTTTGCGCAACGTCGGTGTTATCGTGACTTTTTAGTCTCGATTGACCCCGACAACACCATAACATGAACTTTAGTATTTATTGGACTATATGACGTGTAAAAGCCGAGAGTCATGACTCGGACTCGTGAACTCGAAACGGATAATGACTCGAAACTTATATTGAAACTTGACGTAATATATATAAACAAGTAAATAAAACTAGAAAATATAGATAATAAATGGTTTTTATATTAAACATTCGATAACAAGACTCGCCTTGTTATTCGACATTTTAAAAGGAAAATAATATCTAAAAATAGAAATATTTTGTAACTAATGAGTTATTAAATGTTTCGAGGGCACATTTAACGAAATGTGTCATTTATGAGTATTTAATACCATTTATGTGTTGTGTGTGGGTTACGGATGACCTAACATTAATAGCGTCAATACACGTGGATAGCGGACTTATTAGGTTGACGAATCTAATAAGTGCCCATTATGTACGTAGGATAGCGTTATTAATGGGTGAATTATCCTTATGACTCGTTAGGATGTGACAGGTTTTTGGGATAATAAGCGATCTGAATAAATGGTTGAATTTATCGAGTTGACAAATTCGATAAGATTTAACGATTTATTTTGAAACTTATTAAACTATAAAGCTTATCGCTTAGACGTCTCATTGTTTCGTTATGAGTCGCATTGTGGTCAATTGAGTGCATTCATGGTGTCTTGTCGGGTCGATACCACACACACGATGATACCAAACGCTAGTAACTAAATGGTGAAACGAGACATTTTTGGAGATAAGAATTGGAATATATTCGGGGTAGATAACGTTGAAATTGGGAATATATATTAAGAATTGGTTTATATTAATAGGTTGTGTCGAGTCAGTAATTGCTGAGCCGAGTTAGATGTTATCTGCGTTGCTAGTGATTGTTTGTGCTTTGCTTGTTTGAGGTGAGTTCCATAGCCCCACTTTATCTTTGTTTTTAACTAAATTGGGGTGAGAAATTATGCTACTCTTTTGTGTCACACCCCCAAAATATCGCAGCGGAACGATAGTGTCATTGGGGTATAACGTCATAGCACAAAGTATGGATACAGAAAACGACCTCTATAATGAGACGTTTTGAAAAGTTACCATTCGACAAATAAGTTAAAGTTTACACCACAGGAATTCACAAAGTTTGATAGTACACAAAGAGTTTACAAAACATATCGAATGGTAATAGTTAAAAGCATAAGACTCCAATGTATGCCATGCGACCCAAAAGCTCCATGAAATGCTATCACCTTAAGACCTGAGATAAACATGCTAAAAGTGTCAACACAATGGTTGGTGAGTTCATAAGTTTGTAACAAAATGATTTGAAATACTTTGAGGAATGTTCACACAGCAAAGGCATTGTAAATCCACTCAGTTCCAAGTTTCGTCCATACAAAACTTGCAACCTGTGTGTTCACAACCCATTGCCAAAATATAGTATGAAAATCATGATTATGTGCATTAAGATAGTTAAAAGTATAATCGTCACCACAAGGGTCTTCCAACAACTCATGTTGGGATGTTTGTAATTAATAGCCTTCCAACAACTTAATTTGGCGCCATTAATTCTTGTATGTTTGTAAATTAGTAGCCCTCCAACAACTTAATTTGGTGCCACTAATGCTTGTATGTTTGTAAGTTAGTAGCCCTCCAACAACTTAAGTTTGTAAATTAGTAGCCCTCCAACAACTTAATTTGGTGCCACTAATTCTTGTATGTTTGTAAATTAGTAGCCCTCCAACAACTTAATTTGGTGCCACTAATTCTTGTATGTTTGATCCAAGTATGCATATGAAATCAAGTATAACCCAATCAAGTATAAAACGTAATCAAGTCTAAAGTATAAGTAATGTTGTTTGGCAAAAGAGTTTAAATGTTTGATAAATAAGCATGTATCTCGCCCCAAATAGTTTATAGGAATTTAAATGAGTAAAAGCAGGGTATGAACTCACCTGGTGTGATTGATATGCTAACAAAATGAAGTGCACGAAAGTGAGGCTCGAAAACTATCCTCGACCTAAAATGAATGTTATGACTTGAGTTATGATATGTTGTCGTGAATGCATGATTTGAAAACGTATCACCCAATATGCTACTAGAAAACTAGTTATATAAAAATATTGTTACTTGAATGTGTGACGGTTCCTTGTCAAAAATAATTACTTTTGAGCTAATGGTGAAAATGTAGTTAAAACTACGTAACAGTTTTAGTAATTGACAAATCGGTTTACATCGGACTTGACGTAATATATACATAGGAAAACTAACTCGTTTTTAAGGTCCGTTTCTCCCGAAACGTCCGTTTAGGCCCTCAAAACCTTGATTAAAATCCTGACAGCTTACTAACGCTGTGAATAGTGTTTTCAGCACGTTTTTGACTCAAAGTTCGGTTAACCATAACTCACTCGTTTTAAGTCCGTTTTCAAGTTCTTTATATCCACGCGAAGGTAATGAAGAGTACTAATATATTTTTAAACTTCGGAGACTTCACAGAAATTTTAAGGCCACTGTTTGGGTCAGTTAAAATTCGGACAGCATAAACATTTTCCGGAAAATGGTAGTTTTAAATCGTAACTTGAAAACCACGTATCTTTTTCGTTATAACTCCGTTTTAGTCCGTTCAAAAGGCCACGTTCATAACTAAAAATCTATTTTCTAAAACTTTAATAAAACTTATAAAAATGACTAACTTTTCGGAAAAATTATAAATTTCGACAGCGCTTCCGCGCTTAATTTAAACTTACCATTTTTATCTACTTGTTTAACCACAACTTCACCACAAAAATCCCTTAAACTACACTTCACCAATCCTACTAAAAATAAAATGCTAGTCGAACCATATATGATAAAAAGACTATTTTTGAGGTTTATATGACTACTTATAACATATAATTAAACATAAACTACATCAAACCTTCACTAGTAAAAGATCAAAACTTACTTTGATAAATCATTTTTCAAACTTCTCATTTTCATAAACTTTTAACTAGCACATGATTGTTATAAATATTTATAGAGCACATATGGGTGATAATCTTTGATCAACATGAATAAAAACTACAACTTGAGCAAATATGATCATATGGACTTCATGAAATGTATGAAAAATATATATGAAAAAGTAAGAGATGAAGTTTTATGCTTACAAATTGCTTGATGAGGTTTATGATCAAGGATTTATCCTAAACACCCTAGGTTTTTATTTCAAAACCTAAACAAAGAGTGTTACTAGATTGTGTAGAACTTGACTAGAGAAAATTTTTGATGATCTCTTCTTGGATCCATGGGGAGGCCGGTTATGGTGTGGAAGAGAGGAAGAGAGGAAATTTTGATTTTTCCTTGAAATGTATCTATGTGTTGAAGAAGTATAGATTGAGGGTAATAATGCTTGATTGCAAGACAAGATCCACAATTTAAGTAGAATTGATGGATCTTGTCTAGCTCATTCATATATTTATTACTTTCATTTGTTATCATGTATAAAAATTGTGTAAGTAAAATAGATATAAGTTATATAAATATAAGTTGTAACTTGTAGTATTGTTAAATAAGATTAGTAAGTTGTATACACATTTGAATATTTAAGGAAGCGTTAGATAAAATAAATTTCACGGGTCAAGATAAAATATATTTAGGTCATAAAAATTATAAAAATACATTTTTGTAAAATTTGAGTGATATAATAATTATCGTGTAGTTTTTAAGAAAAGCGTCGTAATAATATAAATTTAACAATTTATATACCAAATAAATTTAAAACACTGGGTAGACTCATTTTATTATTTTTTATAATCTTAATATGAGTATTAAAATATATTGGAATAATTTTTGGAAGTATTGAATCAATTGTTCAAAATAAATAAATTACGCGATAGCGTTTATTTAATAAGAAAATAAACGTTTAATGTGAAATGCAAAACCCATGCATGAATCGTTATGAAATGATGAATATGGAGTATGAGAAATGACCGGAAATTGAGAATTGTGACATTCTTCCCCTGATAGAAGAATCGCGTCCTCGCGATTCAATCGCTGATACTTAAAGTTCTACCCTTAGGTTTAGAGAAATCAGAATGTATGGTCAAAGTGCTTATGCCAAAACTTACGCGTCTAGGTTTCTTATCTAAGGAGACTCACTGAATCTGAATAATACGGTGGATCACTTAATGGTCTAGGAAAAACGTACCAGTTACGCATTGCGGGCTTCCTCGGTCCCTATATAGAATGCTCGACCTCGAGGTGGACTGATATTGAGTACAGGGTTCGGGTTATTTCCTTCAATTGCCATAGCTAGATGAGCTTGTATCGGTGGCTTATTCAACTGGGGACAATTATTCCGGAAGTGATTTGGGCTGTTGCACTCGTAGCAAGTCCTTTGGTTATTCCTCATGTTGCCCGTATTAGTCGTTGTTATTGGTCTTGCACGTTCTTTACACTGGCTTGAAAAGTGATTCGACTGATTGCATATTGTACATAAGCGGCAAGGCTTGGTCTTCGGGTGATGATAAGCACACTTAGCACATTTGGGATGTGGACCCGCATACTCTCTTTGTTCATTACCAGTTGCCACAAAAACTCTTGCCCTTTTGTTGTCTGCTACCACGCCTATCTGCTTATTCGACCCACTTGCTTCCTTCCTCTTATCACTGCTCTTCAACGTACCATTTCTAACCATCTCGTCTGTCAGGGTTCCTGCCCTCAGTATCGCACTTTGTATTGTAGACGGCTCAGTTGTTTTCACGGTTCCACGTATTTCGGGGACAAGACCATATATGTACCTCGAGATTCTCTTGGACTCAGGGGTAACTAGATGAGGAACTAGTCTGGCTAGCTCATGAAATCGGTCAGTGTAGGCTGCGTGACCAGCCCCTATCATAGAGTGGTGATAAAATTCATCTTCCAGTTTCTGCATTTCATTGTCCGGGCAGTATTCCTCTTTCAATAACTCCTTAAATTCGTCCCATGTCATGCCTATAGCTGCTTCTCTGCCCCTAGCCTGTAGCTGTGTATTCCACCATGTCAATGCCTTCCCTGATAGCAAACAAGCTGCATACTTCACCCTCTGATTTGCGGCACAATTGCTGATGTCGATCACTGATTCTGTCTTCTCTACCCATCGAGTATAAGCCAAAGCACCTCCTATACCATCAAACTCCACAGGTTTGCATGCCGAAAATTCCTTATATGTGCATCCAATTCTGTTGTTGTTGTTGTTGGTATTGTTGTTGTTGTTACTGCCAGCTACATTGTTGGTGTCGCCATTCCCGTTCCCGTGGTTTCCCGAGTTATTCATATGATTTCCAACTTGTGTGATAATAGTGGGAAGCAAGATTTGAAGTTGTTGAGCGATGATGGCGGCAAAGTCAGGGTTTCCGCCAGCGTTGTTGTCATTGTTACCCATGTCGCTACCGCCTTCTCTACCACCACGCCCACCTGTCATTCCACCCCTTGGTACCGTACCACCTCGGCCAGTACTGCGTGTTACTCTCTTTGGTGCCATTATCTCTGCAAGGAAAGAACCGTTGAATTCCCAATGTCTATACTTAACGTCCTCATATATAATACCACGCCACAACTTGGTTCCTAAGGTGTCCACACCGATCTACGTATGCGTGGTCGCATATGTCCACGTGAGTTGTGACGCATTTATAATTATGTTGGCCACCATAATTATAATTGCCTCATTCCACACATGCACATACCACCAAGCATACATGTCCCGGCGATTGGTGTTACTTAAATAGGTAGCCAGTCTATCATCCGATTCTAAACAGTGAAGGAGGGAATTAGGGTAGGTATCTAGGAAGAGTCGCACTTGGTGTATAGAAAATTCCGTTAGGTGCTAAAGTCACGATGAGGTTTGGTCGCCAGCAGTTCCCAAAATATCCTCAAGAGAACTCCCATCCTCGGGCAAAGTCATCAAATCTATCCAGCTTTATAGTAACACTTATTTAGCTCGATCTCGCATCTCATCAAACAAGAACTGTCACGAGATCAAGTTAGATAAGTGCTTGTTACTGAGCTCCATATCTTTGATGACCCAACTAGATTTTGGGACTCCCCTATTGGTACAAGGAAACTACGTTACCTAATGAGGTGGTTCTAGAAGGAATACTTAAGAAAACACATGCGCATGAAAAGTGTGTAAGGCAATAGGAAACGAAAGGATCGACGTGAGAGCGGTTATAGTCTAGGAACTAAAATGCAACCTAGTTCTCTATAACCAAGGCTCTGATACCAATCTGTCACACCCCCAAAATATCGCAGCGGAACGATAGTGTCATTGGGGTATAACGTCATAGCACAAAGTATGGATACAGAAAACGACCTCTATAATGAGACGTTTTGAAAAGTTACCATTCGACAAATAAGTTAAAGTTTACACCACAGGAATTCACAAAGTTTGATAGTACACAAAGAGTTTACAAAACATATCGAATGGTAATAGTTAAAAGCATAAGACTCCAATGTATGCCATGCGACCCAAAAGCTCCATGAAATGCTATCACCTTAAGACCTGAGATAAACATGCTAAAAAGTGTCAACACAATGGTTGGTGAGTTCATAAGTTTGTAACAAAATGATTTGAAATACTTTGAGGAATGTTCACACAGCAAAGGCATTGTAAATCCACTCAGTTCCAAGTTTCGTCCATACAAAACTTGCAACCTGTGTGTTCACAACCCATTGCCAAAATATAGTATGAAAATCATGATTATGTGCATTAAGATAGTTAAAAGTATAATCGTCACCACAAGGGTCTTCCAACAACTCATGTTGGGATGTTTGTAATTAATAGCCTTCCAACAACTTAATTTGGCGCCATTAATTCTTGTATGTTTGTAAATTAGTAGCCCTCCAACAACTTAATTTGGTGCCACTAATGCTTGTATGTTTGTAAGTTAGTAGCCCTCCAACAACTTAAGTTTGTAAATTAGTAGCCCTCCAACAACTTAATTTGGTGCCACTAATTCTTGTATGTTTGTAAATTAGTAGCCCTCCAACAACTTAATTTGGTGCCACTAATTCTTGTATGTTTGATCCAAGTATGCATATGAAATCAAGTATAACCCAATCAAGTATAAAACGCAATCAAGTCTAAAGTATAAGTAATGTTGTTTGGCAAAAGAGTTTAAATGTTTGATAAATAAGCATGTATCTCGCCCCAAATAGTTTATAGGAATTTAAATGAGTAAGAGCGGGGTATGAACTCACCTGGTGTGATTGATATGCTAACAAAATGAAGTGCACGAAAGTGAGGCTCGAAAACTATCCTCGACCTAAAATGAATGTTATGACTTGAGTTATGATATGTTGTCGTGAATGCATGATTTGAAAACGTATCACCCAATATGCTACTAGAAAACTAGTTATATAAAAATATTGTTACTTGAATGTGTGACGGTTCCTTGTCAAAATAATTACTTTTGAGCTAATGGTGAAAATGTAGTTAAAACTACGTAACAGTTTTAGTAATTGACAAATCGGTTTACATCGGACTTGACGTAATATATACATAGGAAAACTAACTCGTTTTTAAGGTCCGTTTCTCCCGAAACGTCCGTTTAGGCCCTCAAAAACCTTGATTAAAATCCTGACAGCTTACTAACGCTGTGAATAGTGTTTTCATCACGTTTTTGACTCAAAGTTCGGTTAACCATAACTCACTCGTTTTAAGTCCGTTTTTCAAGTTCTTTATATCCACGCGAAGGTAATGAAGAGTACTAATATATTTTTAAACTTCGGAGACTTCACAGAAATTTTAAGGCCACTGTTTGGGTCAGTTAAAATTCGGACAGCATAAACATTTTCCGGAAAATGGTAGTTTTTAAATCGTAACTTGAAAACCACGTATCTTTTTCGTTATAACTCCGTTTTAGTCCGTTCAAAAGGCCACGTTCATAACTAAAAATCTATTTTCTAAAACTTTAATAAAACTTATAAAAATGACTAACTTTTCGGAAAAATTATTAATTTCGACAGCGCTTAATTTAAACTTACCATTTTTATCTACTTGTTTAACCACAACTTCACCACAAAAATCCCTTAAACTACACTTCACCAATCCTACTAAAAATAAAATGCTAGTCGAACCATATATGATAAAAAGACTATTTTTGAGGTTTATATGACTACTTATAACATATAATTAAACATAAACTACATCAAACCTTCACTAGTAAAAGATCAAAACTTACTTTGATAAATCATTTTTCAAACTTCTCATTTTCATAAACTTTTAACTAGCACATGATTGTTATAAATATTTATAGAGCACATATGGGTGATAATCTTTGATCAACATGAATAAAAACTACAACTTGAGCAAATATGATCATATGGACTTCATGAAATGTATGAAAAATATATATGAAAAAGTAAGAGATGAAGTTTTATGCTTACAAATTGCTTGATGAGGTTTATGATCAAGGATTATCCTAAACACCCTAGGGTTTTATTTCAAAACCTAAACAAAGAGTGTTACTAGATTGTGTAGAACTTGACTAGAGAAAATTTTTGATGATCTCTTCTTGGATCCATGGGGAGGCCGGTTATGGTGTGGAAGAGAGGAAGAGAGGAAATTTTGATTTTTCCTTGAAATGTATCTATGTGTTGAAGAAGTATAGATTGAGGGTAATAATGCTTGATTGCAAGACAAGATCCACAATTTAAGTAGAATTGATGGATCTTGTCTAGCTCATTCATATATTTATTACTTTCATTTGTTATCATGTATAAAAATTGTGTAAGTAAAATAGATATAAGTTATATAAATATAAGTTGTAACTTGTAGTATTGTTAAATAAGATTAGTAAGTTGTATACACATTTGAATATTTAAGGAAGCGTTAGATAAAATAAATTTCACGGGTCAAGATAAAATATATTTAGGTCATAAAAATTATAAAAATACATTTTTTGTAAAATTTGAGTGATATAATAATTATCGTGTAGTTTTTAAGAAAAGCGTCGTAATAATATAAATTTAACAATTTATATACCAAATAAATTTAAAACACTGGGTAGGCTCATTTTATTATTTTTTTATAATCTTAATATGAGTATTAAAATATATTGGAATAATTTTTGGAAGTATTGAATCAATTGTTCAAAATAAATAAATTACGCGATAGCGTTTATTTAATAAGAAAATAAACGTTTAATGTGAAATGCAAAACCATGCATGAACCGTTATGAAATGATGAATATGGAATATGAGAAATGACCGGAAATTGAGAATTGTGACATTTTGGACCTTCTTAAACTCTTTTGATTTGCTTATGTGTTGACTAGTTTAGATAGATATGTCGTAGATGTTGCCTTAGTCTAGGGTAGCAATCATTTGCTATGACACTGTTGCCTAGCTAAGAATAGATATCTACTCCGACCTAGTCCAGGGTAGCATTTGTTCTAGGCCTTGCTACGACTGTGCTGGCTAGAGTCGCTTGGGGCCCTACTGAGATCTCGTTTGTGTTGTTGGTATGTGATTGGTATGTTATTATGTATCTATCTTAGTCTCGCATAGCAAATAAACTATTACAAGTCCACTATTGAATTTATACTTAAACCTATGAACTCACCAGTGTTAGCTGACCTTTTAGCATGTTTTTCTCAGGTAACTAAGTTGGTGTTTGGAATGCTCGTTCTGTGGAGGCTTGGTAATGAGGCATGGTTGAAGGATCATATTTAAACTCTGATAATATTATGCGGACCTATTTTATAAACTATGTTGGGCCTTATATTTGACTATTTTGGGATGATTGTATTTGGATAATTAATTATGGGATTGGTTTTGAACTATAATTATGACTATCTTGTTTGCTATATTTGTGTGATGTATCAATCCAGTAACGCCCCGAAAACTTGTTTAAGTCTTTCGATGTACCGAGATTTGGGGGTGTTACATACACTTAGACAAAGATTTGGTTAGTACCTGAAAAATTCGTCCTTGACCAATAGGTTGGTGGTATCTTACTTAACCAAGCATTGACAGGTTCATTAAAACTCTTGAATGCAAGCATGGCTACCTCAAAATGTTGGACGGTTTTTGTTGCTGCACATCTCCACAAATATTCCTTGTAGGCTCTAGCATTCCATGAATTCCATTGCAATTTCATATTCTCATGGATGTGCCTCAAACAGAATCAGTGTTTTGCACTAGGGAATACTGTTGTTAAAGCTGGAATGATACCATGCACAAAGGACCATCAATTCATTACTAATAAAAGTATCATTTAGCAATAATATAAGTGAATATAATCAACTATAAGTTAACATCCCCTTTTTTCTGTCGCTGATAAAAGTGTAGTTTGAATTTGGTTGCAAGTCAAGATTTCAAGAAACCAAATCCATGAATCTTTGTTTTCAACTTCTGCAACAGCATAGGCTAAAGGGTATATTACATTGTTTCTATCAATACCAACAGATTTAAGAAGCTGACCAGGAAAAGGACCCCTCATAAAAGCACCATCTAATCTCAACAACTCTCTTTGACAAGCTTTATATCATTCCTTCAAACCACCTAAGCAAACGTACATTCTCTTGAATACACTGGTTGGATCTGTTGTAGTTTGTACACTTATCCTAACTGCTGTATTAGGGTGTCTTTTCTGTAACTCTTCAACATACTCCCTCAAAATGGTATATTGCTGCTTATGATCACCCATAATCTCAATTTCTGCCTTGTTTTTTTTGTCGTTAATGCCTTTTGCATAGACACTTGAAATTCAAACTGTTTAGTGAGTTGATCTTGAATAGCCCTGAGTGGAATATCTGGATTGACTTGAAGTTGGTCAAGTATTATCTTTTAGAGAAACTTGTAGTCACAAGCTTTGATTTCTCTTGATTGCAAACATTTGTGTTCATCCTTGAAAGTTCTAACACTCCATAAATCTTTAGATGTGTCTTTTGCTACATAAAACAACCATGGGCAATCTTTTTCTTGCTCCTTTTGTGATCGCAAATATAAATCCCTCTAGTTAACGGACCAGTTTCCCTCTTTGGGGCTATTCCCAGCCCAATACCTCCACTTGTACTTCAAACTGGTATTGTTCTAATACACCTAACCCTAATTATTTGTTTTTCATTCTTAATGAGTTTCAATTTCCTCCTAGTTTGTATTGAATATAGGCTGATCTTATCTTTGACTTCTTTTACAGTTACAAAAGTTTGACCACAGAAAATTACTTCGTTGTCTACTTGTTCTGCCCTCAGTTAACGTTTATTTCTTGTATGCCCTCATCTTTTTCTTCCTAATTACATACTCATTCTCATTCTTAAAACCACTTGAAAACTCATTATCATCACAAAGATCATCTATCTCATTTTTTCCTTAAAAAAATCATATGGTATTTGGCTAGAGCTACCTATAGTGGGTAACTTTGTAGTCTCAATCAATTTGAACAAAGCAACATCAACATCAGGCTCCTCATAAGTATTCTCCTCATCAACAACTATGTTTCCATCTTGAATGTTCTCAATAACATGGACATCAGTCTCATAACTATCTATTTCACTCACATTGTCATCACCTAACTCTTCATCAGTTTTACAGAACTCTACAGATTTACCTTTTTGCATACGCTCAACAGGTGTATGTATTTCCTCATCTTGATGACCAAACTCTTGTTCAGTTTCACATACCTCTACATGACTATCTTTTTGGCTATGGTCAAAACTAATAGGACTATCTTTTTGGCTATATGGTCAACACTAACAAGACTATCTGTTGGCTATGGTCAACACTAACATGACTATCTTTTTGGCTATGGTCAACACTAACAGGAATATCTTTTAGCATATGCTCAACAAGTGTATATATGGTCATCAAGGGGTAAATTTCTAGCAACTCACTAGATTGTACTAAAGTATTGACTTTCAAAGGTGGTTGTATGACTTGACTTAAAGCCTCTATCACAGGCTTTTTAACAATGTTTTCTAAGAACAAATTTTTTGAGCAATATGGAACAAGAACAAGAGATGCATTCTTCTTTGATGCATCCACATCAGCAATAACTGTCCTAATTGACTTTGGTGACATTTCATCAAAATCCAATCTTGTCTTACCATTTTCAACATAAACTTCTATCATCTTATGGTCATCAACAAGATCTTTCAATATTTTTAAATTCGCAGCCTCACTTAATCTATACAAACCATCATCTAAATTACTACCAGTCTTAACAAAGTAATAGTAATGTTTTTGACCTAGCTCGTAACCCAATTCATACATAAGAACATCCAACTTTTCAACTGGCACATTATCAACATCAACCAGATCAACTAAAGTTTCCATACCTTCATCGTATATTCTACCAGGCCAGTATTTAAAAACACCATTGTGATGAACCCTCATGCTAAACATATTAAATCTACCACCTGAAACATATCAATAGACCAAAGCACATTATCAAACCTTAATAGCAAAATAAAATCTACCCCTATTAGATATTCCAATGATTATAACAACAAAACGTATCGTATTTTTTCTTAGCAGAGTTGTACAAAACGGTATCATCAACTGGTTAACCTGGATCTCTTCTTAGTTTCAATAAAGTAAAATTCATGTTTTGGAATTCTGAATAATATGGAACTGGTTTTGTGCCATGCAATAAGGGTTTGTGAATTGTGATAATTCTTGTAAAGAAAGTTTTAGGACGAAAAAAAGAGACAGTCTAAATGTTTATGGTGCGAGAAGATGGATAGGACATGTGGAAATGTTAGCCTTAATAGTTTTTATTAGAAGTGATGGTCATTCACATTTAGGAACTTTGTAACGTATGTTAGATATCGTTCTAGAATAGTCAAAGGGCTCATGGATTGGGCTAAGCTAAATGGTTAGACGTTTAGTTAAGTTAGCCTTGTATAAGTTCATGTAACCCAATCCATGTCCAAGCCCATCTCACGGCCCATGGCCAAGCCTTAGGGCATCATCTCTCTTACTATAAATACCCCTCAAGTATGTCATTTGAGGGGTGTGCTTGAGTGTGTGTGTGTGTGTGTTTCATATGAATATTGTTTTCATCTTCTTTCCTTTATCTCTCTAAACATACATACACCTAATACATATTCAAGTCACCAAGTTATTCATCTTTTCTTCTTCTATTCTACGCATATTGTTTGTGTTTTACGTGGGTATACTTGTCTTGGTAACGTGAGTTTTGTGATAAGGTATACGTGATAAAAGGGGATTTACAATTGGTATCAATCGCCTAACAATGGTTTAGGAGTGTTTTGGTTGAAGTTTTTTTGTTGTATTACGCGTAGCTTCGTTATCAAAGTTTTCACGCTTAAAGCTTTAACTTTTGCACTTAAAAATTCAAGATTCTTGTGGTTTAAGGTTTATTTGGTGCTAAAGTTTCAGTTTTTTGCAAAAAGTTCGAAGCTTTACGTGTTTTTCTTCATTTTTAAGCTCGTATTTGGTTCATTGGTCATTTCTACTCGTAAGCTTTCTAAGCACTTTGGGTGAAAACGGTCAACAGTTTTGTGTTATTCGAGTGTTTTTAAGGCTATCTGTGCAAGAGAAATTGTTTGAATCACTGGAAATTTTTTACGCGTAGGTCAAAACCCTAGTTCTACGCGTAAGAAAAGTCAACGTCCTCTGTCTACGCATAACTTCCTACGCATAACTTTTTGGCTAAGAATCTTCGAGCATCAAAGGTTACTCAGTGCTTCCCTCACTTGGATAAGTGTGTGGAACACTTCGACTTGTGGATATCTTTTACGCTGTGACAGTGTAAAGGATTTTTGGTTCTAAACCTACGTTTACGCATAAGCATAAACGCCTACGCGTAACAATCTACGCATAAGTTCCACTTACGCATAAGATTTCTACGCCTAAGCATTTTTGTTTACGCCTAAGCCTTAAGTTTACGCGTAAGATACTGGTCTACGCATAAGGAATCCTACGCCTAAGAATCCTACGCCTAAGCACAATCTCTACGCCTAAGCATCCTACTCGTAACTTCTTTGGTCTACGCCTAAACTCTTTCTACGCATAAAGGTTTAAAAAGAGTTTTTTGGCGGGAAAACTTGAGTAAAATTTAAATTTTTGAGGAGACTAAACGTTCAATTTTTACGCGAGATTCAAATTTTGGTTTAACTGTGCAAATTTTGGTCAAAAATTCAAATTTTTGGGCCTAAATTCAAATTTTGCGGGTCAAATTTGGCGTCAAAATTGTCATAACTCAAATTTTTCATACGACCTTAGAATTGATTTTTATAGTGAATTTCAAATTTTGGGAGAACATTTTTTTCGCCTAAGAACCAAGGTTACGAGTACGACTTTCAGAAAAACCTCAACCGAGCTTAATCTTCATCAACCACAACTCCTTTATCGTTGCATCGATCCTACATCAACTTTATCAGATCATACTTTCATCAATGGCAACTCAACAAGACATTCATGCAGCCGGTGCCGAAAACCGTCCTCCTATGTTGGCAAAAGGTGGTTATCTTCAATGGAAAAGTCGTATGCTTCGTTACATAAAGACCAAACCTAATGGAAAACTCATGATTAACTCCATTACGAATGGACCCTTCAAGCCTCGACAAATCCTAGACCCTGGAACTCCTGACGTCCCACCATCTTATCATACTCAAACTGAATCAGAATACACTGAAGAGGATCAGAAACAAGTCGATGCAGATGACATGGCAATTCATATTGTCCAACTGGGTTTACCAATAGACATCTTTGCTGCTGTAGACAGTTGTGAAACTGCTTTCGATATGTGGGAACGTGTTAGACGGCTTTGTCATGGAACAGAAATTGGTCAACAAGACATGGAGAACAAGCTGCTAACTGAATGGGAAAAGTTCACTTCAACTCCAGGAGAGTCCATTGAATCCTACTATGGAAGGTTTTGCACTTTGATGAATGAGCTTATCAGAAACAAGCTAGCACCCAGAACTATCGTTCAAAACATCAAGTTCCTGAACAATCTTCCAGAAGAATGGGGACGATATGTCACTATTGTCAACCAAACAAAAGACTTACATGAGGTGAACTTTGATCAACTGAATGATTTTCTGAAACAAAACCAAGCTGAAGTGAACGAAGTCAGGAAAGAAAGATTGGCAAAGAATCATGATCCATTGGCGCTTATTGCAAAGACTCAACCTTCAGTGAATATACAACAACAAGCTTCATCATCTTCCAACAACAACTTGCAGCAATACATTCCACAACCACAACAACAATTCTATCCACCAGAACAACAAGTCATTCAACAACCGTATCCACAATACCAGGAACAAGGAATCACTGATCCTGAAACTGAACAAGAAGAAGCTTTGCGACAAGTATTTTCTTTATTGGGTAAAGCATTCAGCAGTCGCTATTCCACACCAACTAACAACAACCAAAGGATTTCATCAAACACTCGCAACAGGCAAATTGCACAGCCGGGTGTGAATATGGGTAATCAAGGTCAAATGGTTGGAGTTATTGGGAATCAGCAGGGATATGCTACTGGATTTCATATGGGTAATCAGGCGGTTCCGTATCAGGGTAATCTGTTGGGTCAGAATGTTGGAAATCAGATGGGACAGAATGTTGAGAATAGAGCGTGGGTAATCAGAATGGGAATGTTGCAGCTCCAGTCGTTGGGAATTATGGTAATGTGAATCAGGGTAATCAGGTTAAGTGTTATAACTTTCAAGGAATGGGTCACATGGCACGAAACTGTCCCACTAAGCCGCACAAGAAGAATACTGAGTTTCTTCGGAAAGCTATCTTTGTTACAGAAGCAAGAAGCAGGGATGCAGTTAAGTGCTGAGGAAAATGATTTTTTCGCTATCGTGGATGATTTGGAAGACCTCGAGGAAATCAATGCGAACTGCATATTCATGGCAAATCTTCAGGAGACTAAGTACGACACTGACTCTGACGCACTTCCTGTCTATGACGCCAACGCAGTATTTGAGGTACCAATCATTGATCCATGCTATAACAATGTCATATTTGATGTGTTTACTCATGACGAACAGCATTCTGTGACGCCAACACCTACTTATGATACATACCTGGACAATCCGAGTTGTAGCAATACTAACTCCGAAAATCCAGATGTGGATCCTAGTGGAGGCTGTGTGGCACAAAATACTGAGACTGATGAGGAAACACGTGCTTATTTTGAATCATTAATCAATAACTGTCGCATTGAAATTGAAAAAGTGAGTAAGGTCAATCGCGAAGTTAAGGCCGCGAATGTTAAATTGACCACTGAGCTTGAGAGTTACAAAGAGAACGCCAGAGCATATGAATTTCATACAAACAAAATATCAGAATTAGAAATTGGTTACCGAGATTCTGTTTTAAGAGAAAAACAATTGCAAATCAAGTATGATACACTTGATGTGAATCTGAACTTGAAAATAAAATCTTTAAACAAGGAAATTTATGATCTAAATGAGCAACTTTCTAAACAAAAACACTTTTTCGATCTTGAAAAGAGAAGAAACAGTTGATTGCTGATTTTTCAAAACGAGAAGATTCTCTTCTTGATGAAATTCTGGATAAAAATGAAACTATCAAAAAATTGGATAATTTACTTCTTACAACGGGTCATTCCGCTAAAACAAACAAGATGCTTTCTAATCAAGTAAATCCGATTTTTTATACTTCACATAAAATGGCTCTTGGTAACTCACCTCCTGGTTTCCTCAAGAAAGCTCAGAAATCTCAAAATGTGTTAAACAATGGAAAACCTTTGCATGAACCCATAATTGTTCGTGATTCTCTTGAAGCGTTGGAACTATCTGAGGAGAGTAGATCAAAAATGAAACAAAAACATCCGGAAATTAAACCAATTGATTATAACAAATGGAACAAAATTAATGGTATTTCGTTTGTTTCTCATAAAGAACAGTCAAAGTTTTCCATCACTCCAAGTGTTTCAAACAAAGTGTCAACACCAGTTTCAAAATCAATTTCAAAACCAGTTGTAGTTTCCAAGTCTCTTTCGAAAATCGAACAAATATCTTCAAACAATCCTTTTAACACAAGTGATACTAGAAGCATTTTAGACGATGTTAAGACTAGAATTGGGAGACTTCAAGAGACTGTTAAAACTAAAACTCATATTACAACAAACATCTGGTTCAATAGTTTTGATAATGAACAGAAAAAGTTTTTTGAAACTGAAATTGCCCCTCAGCTGAATAACATCAACTCAAGGGTAATTTATTTTGAACAAGCCTTTTTGAAAGAAACAACTAACTTTGTCAAGGACCATAAATCCCTGGTAAAGCAAGCTAATGAATCTTTTGAACACATCAAAGTTTTTGAAAATTTGAATGATTCTCTCTTCGAAGATGTGATGACTACCGATATCATGTCCATTATTTTACAAACATATTCTGTTAAAGATCATGAAAGACTCCAGTCTGAGACCTCCGCAATTGTTTCAAAATATGAAAAAGCTCTTGAAAAACTTGAAAAAGAAAACGTGTCCTATTTTAAACAGCTTGATCGAAAAACCGAGGAATGCAAGTATGACAAACTGCCGTATGAGCGTGCCTACAAGGACATGCAAGAGCAAAATGATCTTTTGAGAGTTCAGCTGGAAAGTCTAAAAGGAAAGGCTGTGGATACTAAGTCTGCAAAACCATTAACTGAGGAGAAACAAATGTTCCCAAACCAGTTTTCAAACCAAAAATGTCTATTTCTCAGTTTCCTCCAAAAGTCAATGAGAAAAATGATTTGTCAAAACCAGTCACTCCACAATCCCTGCCTATTAAAAAGAGAATTATCAAAAGTTTTGAAAAAGAAAAAGCAGTTGCTGAAAAACCTAAAGTGATTACACCTGGCATTTCTAGGAATAGTACACGGAATGTGACCAAAAATCCAGTTAAAGAATCTGTCGGTTCTAACGACATGGTCAACAATCACTATCTAGAAGAAGCTAGGAAAAAGGCACAGACTCGAAAAGACGGAATTTTAGGTGCAACATCTAGGGTGATGAATTCTACAAGATTTCAAGGCACTGCTAGTAGTAGTAAACCATTACCTAGGAACACTCTACAAAAGACTAGGGATTGGCTTGCATCTAAGAGTAGTTGCGCAAAATAAAATGCTATGCCCTTAGAAAACAACACTAGGAATTCTAAGTCTTTTTCGAACAAGAATCAATTTCCAAAAGACTGTAGTGACAAAGTTAAAGCTGCTGTTTTAAACAAGAATATTGAATTTGTTTGTACTACATGTAAAAAATGTGTCTTTTCAGCTAATCATGATGCATGTGTCTCACAATATCTCAAGAAAGATAATTCTCGTGCCAAGGCACAATCCACTAAGACTCCAAATCGAAACAAACCCGTTGACAAGATGAACATCAAAAGGAAACCTAATAGGTGGATCTCTTCAGGACGTAGTTTTTCAAAAAATGAGTCTTCCGCTGCATCTGAAAAGAAAACAACTCCTAGATCTTACCTTAGGTGGATACCCACGGGCAAAGTTTTCAACAAAGTAGGTCTTAGATGGATTCCCACAGGAAAGATTTTTGATACTTGCACCAACACAGATAATAGTGACAATCATTCGGATAAGGAAGTCAAATCCACTACAATCGTTGATAGTGATCACCCTCACCGTGAGGAATCATGTACTTCTAACACTGTTATTTGTGATAATTCTTCTTCTGTGGATGCAGGTACTTGTAAAAGTGTTGAAGGTTCATATACCCCGTGTGGTAAAGAAGAACTTTATGCCAAATTGGCATGTGGAAATCCTTTTCTAGTTCCACTCTTATCTCCACTTTTACTTGTCCCAACTTAATTTCTCTTTCTTCAAATCTTATTTGTAAATATTTTTTGAAAAACAAAATACAAAATTTGAAAAACCAACAAAAACAAAATATAAAAATATAAAACTTTCAAAAAATACAAAAACATTATAAAATTTTTCAAAATCCAAAAATATTCTTCTCACGACATGTCTCTCGTATAATCGATATTCTGTATGTTTCTAGAAATGTTATTCAACAATGATACGGGCATGTACAGATGCTTGAGCGAGAGCTCTTTAATGTTTTCCAAAACATGTCGTTTCTCAAAATTTCTTAAAAATGTAATGGCTTTCATATACTTCAGTACGAAACCCGGACTTCAACATAATGGCTTCTGAACACATCAGTTCAGGACCCGCGCTTCAAAGAAAGGAAAATGCTTAACCAAATCAAAGGTTTTAAATATTTTTCAAGCACTATTCCTAAAAACATAATGGCTTGTAAGTATTTCAGCTTGCAACCCGATCTTTAAAGAAAGGAAAGTGCTACGCAAAATCGATTTTCATAAATATCGAGTACTTATCCTAAAACAAATGAAGATAATTCTTCTCTAATTATCTTCAAAAGATTTTCAAAATCTTCATCATCTTGAGTACCATTGATTCAAAAAATTTCAAAAAGATTTTTCAAAACCTCTCACATTTGGAACCAAGATAACTCCCTCTAAACCCTTAATTGATTCTAAATTTTCTGTATGAAAAATATGCTTTCGTTAAGGGGGAGTATAAAACCAGAAGTTGTTCCAAAATTCATGCTAAATCAGTTTCTCTCCAAATGCTTTCCGAAAAACATATCTTTTAATCATTTTGTTTCAAAAACATCATAGATATGCTATTTTTGAGGGGGAGAAACGTGATTAAAAGGTGATCAAAATGTTTTATGATCGGTGTTTGAATCTCAAATGAGCTCGACTCAGTTGTAACCAATGAATTGACGATAATATAAAGTCAGTACTCGAAAAGAGTTGTTCCTGGACGGGTAATAATTTCAAGCTGGTCTAACCAGTGATGTAAGCGTGTCTCGAATAGGACTTGTCTAAGTAGAATGTACCATTTCGAGAAACTTTCTTTGGACTTGACCAGGCCGGGTAATAATTTCAAGCTAGTTCACTAGTGATGTAAACGTGTCTCAAATCGGTCTTGTCTATTGAAAGTTGATCAATTCAAAAGTACGAACTCTACCCTCTCTGTGCAGATTTAAGCTAAAACAATATATAAGCACATGTGAAGGGGGAGTGTTTCTGAAAATATAAACTTTCAGAGTGTTCCAAACATGTTTTCTATCATAAACACTCTGTGAGATTTTCAAGTAAAATGGTTTTATGGCAACAATAGGACAGTCATGGAGTTATAAGGTGACTAAGGATAGGAAATTCGTCCTATGATCCGCCAGAGCCGGAGGGATCTACCCAAGGACATCACAAATAGTTAATATTAGAAGTCCTTAGGAATGATTGAAAAAAGGAGTAATGTGAGAAAGGAGAAAGAAGGGGTTGAAGAATTAAAAAGAAAAGTAAAAGAAAGGGTGAAAAGAAATAGCCCTCCATATTCAACCTTAGGGCAGAAACCGGGTTCAATTCATCTGCTACTTGTTGTCACTAGATGACACTGGTATTGAAGACAAAGACGTCATGGACCCAGTGACGCACTGCACTAAACCTCCTAGCCACTCAATTCCTCTTAAAAGGATTTGTTTCATTCTCACTGGGAACCCTACATAATCTATCGACTTTCTCTTAGAGATCGTTGGTATTGAAGAAGGAGACCCTCTCCCTAGTCTTCGCTCAGGAAAACCAATATGCACCATTGAGTCTAGAGCCACGAGATTCATCAAAAGATCTCATAGGAACACATGACATGACATCGCTTGTTGTTCATCTATAAGGACACAAGTGATATATTCTAGAGTCCTACGCAGATCTTAGCAATCTGCCAGAACATTTATGAGAAGTTTCACATCTGTAATCTTCAGTGATTGAATGGAAACTCCTGCCAGGGTCAACATCAAGCAGCCCTGACAGCAGGTCACTTTGGTAACTCCCAGTGGATTACGCTTAGTGTGTCTCAAACGATCTACAGTCGTGGGGTGATGCTTCGGTGTACCTCAGCGACTCATCTAAACTGTAGATGTATTTCGGTATATCGCGTTATCTCACTTGTGAGACTCCAGTTCAGGAACGGCCTTGGTGAGAATTAGAGACGTGTTTTCACACTATGCTGTTAACACCCTCGAAATTCAAACTTGTAAGTGCCGGAATCCGCTTATTACTAACCTGTTTTATGTTTTCTTCTTATGGAAGCTCCGGAGCGGATTGATCGTGCAGATTCTACACATGCTCATACCAACAACACATGAAAGTTCTCATCATAATCAAAGGCTACACAAAGTTTAAAGACTCGAGAACTACATTATTGGTAACCAAAAGTCAAATAGAAGTATGAGCATGGTGGAGAATGACGTAGAGACACCCAACCAACGAAGTTGACAATGGCAGACAACCACATTATCTGATCACAAAGCATGAAGGAACAAAGATTCTATACTATTCTATATCTACGCACAAAGTTCAAGCTCGAGAAAAGTAAAGACCAAATCAAGTGGAGCATCTTTTGAATGACCACCCCTTAGGGGGAGATTGTTAGCCTTAATAGTTTTTATTAGAAGTGATGGTCATTCACATTTATGAACTTTGTAACGTGTGTTAGATATCGTGCTAGAATAGTCAAAGGGCTCATGGATTGGGCTAAGCTAAATGGTTAGACGTTTAGTTAAGTTAGCCTTGTATAAGTTCATGTAACCCAATCCATGTCCAATCCCATCTCACGGCCCATGGCCAAGCCTTAGGGCATCATCTCTCTTACTATAAATACCCCTAAAGTATGTCATTTGAGGGGTGTGCTTGAGTGTGTGTGTGTGTGTGTTTCATATGAATATTGTTTTCATCTTCTTTCCTTTATCTCTCTAAACATACATACGCCTAATACATATTCAAGTCACCAAGTTCTTCATCTTTTCTTCTTCTATTCTACGCATATTGTTTGTGTTTTACGTGGGTATACTTGTGTTCATTAAGTGGGTTTGTGATAAGGTATACGTGATAAAAGGGGATTTACAGGAAATAATACAGACTTGGTATAGCGTAACTAAGAAATTCCTATTATGCCCTCGGGCTAAAAACAAAATGTAACAGAAAGGAACGACGTTGACCAGCGGATTACGGGTCAAAAGACACAATCAGCCTCAAAAACTTGAAAAAGGGACTCACGGCGACGAAAATCTCAAGTTTGAGGTCCATGCGATGCTTTTGGGCAAATTTAAGGACCAACGGTGTATTTTTGTCTAAATATATAAAGAGAATTGATACTTACACCACATCTTTTGATGCATGCACTACAATTTGTGCATTATAGTTTGTACCGTACAATACTGAAATGCACTAATATTGGTGTATGCATAAAAAAATGTGATGTGAGTATCATCCCCAATATATAAAAGATTAAGTATTTGAAATAACAAAAGTACAAAATAAGGTTTGAAACTCTACTATATAAAATTAGACATAGAAAATAAAGTGACTAATAATTAAATTGTGCAGAAAAAACTAGAAAGGTAATTAAATAAAGAGAAATTAGGGATAATTTCATATATATCCTTGTAAAACATCAATATTACATCAACATCCTTTCAAATTTCATAATTACATAAATATCCTTTTAAAGCTTATAAATACACATTTATATCCAAATAATTAATTATGGCTTAATTAAAAGGTTATTTTCATAACCAAATAAATTGCGAGAACTGCGTGAACCGATCCTAGCCTTTGGATTATGTCATCAATGGTTGAGATTGCACATGGCATTTTTGTAAATAAATATGTTAATTTTCCTGCATTTATCTGAGAGTGGAGGGCAAAATTGATATTTAAACATTCAAGTTTTTTTGGTAACTGATATCACTTGCATCATTTTAGCACTATTATTGGGGAGGTTGAAATCATCAAACCAATTTTCTCTGCAACCCTAACTTATTCTCACAGCCGACATAGTTTATCTCTCTCGCAAACAAAACCACTGCCATCATCTCCTTACACAAACCACCACAAATCACGACCCTACTGTGACAATCCATCAATTTCCCGGCTATTATTTATATCAGAATATGCGAGTTATTTATTTTCTGATCATTATAACTCAAAAACGAGAAGTCATCTCGTGTTTTCCGATGTCCCTGCACCACACGCGTACCGACACCATAATAAAATTGGCACGAAATTTACTTTCAAATTTCAAAGTAATAATAATACCATAATATTTCACTCATCAAGATGTTTCCAAAAATATAAAAATTATAAAACACGGATACATTCTTTTGATCACCCCACTTTATTTCAGTATCTTCTGGTTCTAGTTCATGGCATTGATTAGTGTAGAACCTTGCATCATGAGCCTTAGTTTAATTGTTGCCTTCTCACTAATCTGAGCACCCCACTATTAGTATTGATTGTTTTAAATGATTTCAAACTCGAGCCAAACTTTCAAAAGGTCTCTTACATATATGAGAAGCCATCTCTTTCCGACAACTTATTTTCTAGCTTGATCTAGTGACAGTTCTTGTTTGATGAGTTGCGAAAATCAAGTTAGAATCAAGTTGTTACTCAATCTATACAACTTAAACAAATGACCGGTCAGGTCGACAAGTTGTGAAAATTCACCAACTAAGAGTCTTTTGAGGGCAAAGTTCGAGAATGAGAAAATTTGAACCATGAGAATGTACGCCTGTAGTGTAGACGGACTGAATCTCGAGGACGAGATTCTTTTTAAGGTTGGCAGACTGTGACAATCCGTCAATTTCCCGGCTATTATTTATATCAGAATATGCGAGTTATTTATTTTCTGATCATTATAACTCAAAAACAAGAAGTCGTCTCGTGTTTTCCGATGTCCCGGCACCACAAGCGTACCGACACCATAATAAAATTGGCACGAAATTTACTTTCAAATTTCAAAGTAATAATAATACCATAATATTTCACTCATCAAGATGTTTCCAAAAATATAAAAATTATAAAATACGGATACCCGAATAATATTCTACATAAATAAACGTTATTATGTACGGAACAGATTATACAGTATAGGGTACACAATATACATTTAATAATAATAATAATAATAATAATAGTAATAATAATAATAATAATAATAATAATAATAATACACCTAAATAACCTATCCCTTATCCCCGCTCCCCTATCCTCTTCTTTTCAGAATTTGTCTTCCTCTTCCTCCTCTCCTCTGAATATCGAACAAGACAAAAATCCCAAAGAAGCAATCCAACATCCACCTTTTCTCTTCTCATAACCTCCCTCACCATTCTCATGACTCAAATTGTCTCAAACATGTTCCCTTTGATGATTTCTGTTTTCACGCTCGTGGGTACGAACAAGACAAAAGAGAGAAGAGAAAGAAGAGTCAAGGCATACTAAAACACTCCTTTAAATACTAGTGGAGGTAGAAGACACCCCAAAACAGTTTCTCATCACCACTTTTACAAAATTAGGGTTTGGGCAAATCAAGGGGCTTTTCAAAATTGATTGAGGGGTTTTCTTAAGGGAAGTATAAGGAAGGTTTTGCAAGTGCTTGATCGTACCAATTCAATCCGAGTCTCTTCCAATTGAATTTTTGGTGTTCGGTGTTCATAGCAATTCATCCTTTTTTTGAGTTCATTGTAAGAACAATTATCTTGTAAATCTTTTCAATTTATTATGATGTATTTTTTTTGTTCATTCGAATTTATTATTATTATTATTATTATTATTATTATTATTATTATACTTTCTTTTTTACTTCTTTCTGTATATATAGGGGAGACAATAATAGTTAACTATTTGTATAAATTATATCTTGATTAATGTTTAAATGAGATGAAAATAGTTAATTTTGGTTCAAGGTTGTTGTCGTTATTGTTGCAAACCAAGAAAACGGAAACAAAACTATATTTTTTTTTCTTCTTCCGACGTCAATGTTGTCGATATAGATTTCGGCTTAATGAACATATCTAGTTTAAGACTCATGTTTAGTTTTGGTTTGGTCTTGGAAGTGTAGTCTTGGTTTTGCTCAATTTTTTTTTATACTCTCACTTATGATTAAATTTTGGCTACTCAATTGGGTTAAGAGTTTTGATAAAAAGTATTGTGTTGATATTTTTTAACTCTTATCAGCATGTTGTTTACATTTTTTTTTCTCTTCCTTGGCTGTCAACGAGAGTCCCACAAAGAGAAAATAAGATGGTATACTTTTCTTTTGTGTTTTGATAAACCGGGTCTTAAAAATGTGTTAAACAATTTGGTTGAGTCTAATTTAACAAATTGGGCCTCATCCCAATAAGAATTAAAATATGAGTATGGGTTGGTTGTATTCTTTTGGGCTTGAGTGTCAACTTTTGTAGGCTAAAGCCTAATGGATATTTTAATAACTGGTAGGGAGCGTTCGATTTTTACTGAGGAAAACAGTATACGTAAACTTTTATAGAAAAATAAAATCATATAAATGGTTAAATGAATAGAAAATGTTAGTAGCCTTTGAGTATTGTCGAACCTCGTACCTAATCTCCTCGCACGATACGATATTGATTGTCCAATTATGTTCGTGACGCCATTTCTTCCGTGATCCATTCTACGAGATGCCACCCATACTATATATACATATATAACCATTTGAACTTATACTTCATACCATTAAAAACTAAATTCTCGAAATAAATAAACATTAACACTAATAAAAAATTTGGAAACATAAATTTCTATATAAAATGAGTTTTCTTATTAAAACATAAATGGATATTTTTTTTATAACTTATAACGGAATTAAACATTTTTTGACAATATAAACTTTTAGGCACTTATAATTTCATTTCAAGTATTTGAACTTAATTCATTTCAAAACTTTGACGTTAGTCACCTCGGACAAATAAAAACATATACACGGGTCATGCCCCAAATTTTCTAAAATCTTACATTTATAACTAATAAAAGTCTTTTAATATAAACATTTTTTTTGTATGATTTATCTTACTTTTACCATCAACTAGTATTGATCATATATAAATGTAAATAGTTTTAATGACTTTGGATTATAAGTAGTTAACGTCTAATATTATGAGAAATTATTTTCCGTACGTCGCCTTTCGGTTGTCATCGAACCAAAGATTCTTTCGTCATTGATATTTTCTTATTATGTACTTATGCACTTCCAAGAGCCAAAAATTACAAAAATTATATTAAACATTAATCATTGCCACACAAGAAACAACAAAACTTTTATTAAACCTTGTCGAGTCATAATCATGAATAAAGACTAAATTTGCCATACTAATCTAGGTCGCATGTCGGTGTCATCCAATAATTCTAATTGACTGCTGCTTTAGACTGCTAATTGCCAAGGTGAGTATTCACAGCCCCCTTTTTACTGCTTTACTTATTTGGGGTGAAATGCATGATTATAAACTTAAATTGTTTTCCTTGAACTATTTGATATATTTTGAACCCTTAGACTTATTTATAAATTTATGACTTGTTTAAACCTAATAGACCGTACGTCCTTGACCCAAAGTCTCCCCTGTTCGGAGCAGCCTAAAGTATCCCATGTTCGGAGCAGTGCCGAGCCTCCCATGTTAGGAGCAGTCATTAATTGATAATATATAATAGTTGTTATGATGTACTATTCGTACATTCGCATTGTTAGTCCCCGATTGGTTTGCCGTTCGCACTCCAATTATACGTACCGTTCGTACGGCTCCCTTGTGCGGAGCAGTAAGTAGTATGGATAGCGCTATTAGAGGTCGGCCAACCTCTCATTCCCCTGTCTACGGAACGCATATTATTTATTTTAGGGGCTTTGCCTCATACTTTATTATATACGAGGCGTTATTATGACCATATGTGCATTGACTACCAGACTTACTACTTGACATATGGAAGTGTATGTGAACTTATATGTTACAAGTCTTGTATGGGCAGGATTTGTAACATAGTAAGTTGACAGGACATTTTCCAGGCAGACTTTCTAAAGACGGTATTTATATTTACCTAAAACTTGTGTACTCACCAACTATTTTCATAGTTTACCCGTTTTCTCATGCATTTCAGGTGATCGTTGTTTAGCTTATATTATGAAGATTTTAAATAAAGGAGTCGTTACAAGTTATCTGGGTCGTCATGTAGTAAAATGTTATCCTTTGGAAGTCAAACTTTATGTCTAAATTGCCAAGGTCGGCTAGAAACTTGTTGTAATGTTACAATATTTCTTTAAATTTAAATTATGGTATTGTACTATATCTCTTTGCGATGTATATTGATTATGTTACACCTCGTGTTTCCGCCTCCGGCGGGGTGTGACAGATTGGTATCAGAGCCAGGTTATAGTGAATGCCGATTTTTCTAAAATAAAAATCGCAACTATAACCAAAATAAAATTTTCTTAAAACAAAGGAAATCATACGAGTCGACTAGCACCAGCATTGCATCGTTACTCCTAAATTATGCATAGCCTGTACACCTATGCATAATTCAGGAGGAATCATATGATGATGGGATTAGTAGCCTCGGATTATGTTTGGTTGAGTCTTAAAGAGTCTGATCACCTGGAACTGCATTAGTCGTGTGAGTATGCATAGCATGTTTATATGTCCATTATACCTTATATACATTTTATATATGCCTTCGTCTCGCTATATTATGACCCGATAGGCTAAGCACGTCCTTGTTCCCATCACATTACACTCACTACCTGTCGTCGTCCCGTACATCATCTGCCATTGTCCTCATATCACTCACTCCACCAAATGCTTTGGCCTATCATAGAATCATGACTACAAGGAACACTCGTTCAGGAAGCATCAACAATGAAGCCCTAAGAGATAGTGCTGCTGAATTGGCAGATATCCTCACTCAGATTGTCGCACACATTGATGCAGGATGAGCCAATGAGGGAGCTGGTACCTCGACCAATGGCCACAGATGCAACTGTAAGACCTTCATGTCATGCAAGACAAAGGATTCCATGGCACTGAGGGTGCCATTGGCCTGCTATGATGTGATCAGGTCTGGAGGATTAACAAAGGCAAACGACAATGGACGAAAGTGACAGGAGGATTACCAGGGAAGCCGAGACCAAGACCAGGACCAGCAAGACAAGAGGCAGCGAGTAACCAGGAACTATGGAGCGACGACTCAGGAGCGCAAAGGATACGTAGGTCCACATCCTAAGTGTACTCGATGTAACCTCCACCATTCAGGAAACTGCCCAAGGTGTAATATATGCAAACAAACAGGCCATCTTAGTTGGAAGTGCTCAAGCAGGAATGGAAACCAAGGACAGAAGCCGGTATGCTACGAGTGTGGAAGTTTGGACCACCTCAGGAACACGTGTCCTAAGTTGAATAGGGCACAGAATTCAGAGCATGGTAACATGACTCTCGCCGTAGCAATTGATGGTGATAACCCAACCCGTGGAGGCAATGTCAGCCCAACTCGGGGTCGAGCATACTTCTTGAGCACCAAGGAAGCTCGCTAAGACACAAGCACCGTGACGGGTACATTCTTTTGATCACCCACTTTATTTCAGTATCTTCTGGTTCTTGTTCATGGCATTGATTAGTGTAGAACCTTGCATCATGAGCCTTAGTTTAATTGTTGCCTTCTCACTAATCTGAGCACCCCACTATTAGTATTGATTGGTTTAAATGATTTCAAACTCGAGCCAAACTTTCAAAAGGTCTCTTACATATATGAGAAGCCATCTCTTTCCGACAACTTATTTTCTAGCTTGATCTAGTGACAGTTCTTGTTTGATGAGTTGCGAAAATCAAGTTAGAATCAAGTTGTTACTCAATCTATACAACTTAAACAAATGACCGGTCAGGTCGACAAGTTGTGAAAATTCACCAACTAAGAGTCTTTTGAGGGCAAAGTTCGAGAATGAGAAAATTTGAACCATGAGAATGTACGCCTGTAGTGTAGACGGACTGAATCTCGAGGACGAGATTCTTTTTAAGGTTGGCAGACTGTGACAATCCGTCAATTTCCCGGCTATTATTTATATCAGAATATGCGAGTTATTTATTTTCTGATCATTATAACTCAAAAACAAGAAGTCATCTCGTGTTTTCCGATGTCCCGACACCACACGCGTACCGACACCATAATAAAATTGGCACGAAATTTACTTTCAAATTTCAAAGTAATAATAATACCATAATATTTCACTCATCAAGATGTTTCCAAAAATATAAAAATTATAAAATATGGATACCCGAATAATATTCTACATAAATAAACGTTATTATGTACGGAACAGATTATACAGTATGGGGTACACAATATACATTTAATAATAATAATAATAATAATAATAATAATAATAATAATAATACACCTAAATAACCTATCCCTTATCCACGCTCCCCTATCCTCTTCTTTTCAGAATTTGTCTTCCTCTTCCTCCTCTCCTCTGAATATCGAACAAGACAAAACTCCCAAAGAAGCAATCCAACATCCACCTTTTCTCTTCTCATAACCTCCCTCACCATTCTCATGACTCAAATTGTCTCAAACATGTTCCCTTTGATGATTTATGTTTTCACGCTCGTGGGTACGAATCAAGAAAAAAGAGAGAAGAGAAAGAAGAGTCACGGCATACTAAAACACTCCTTTAAATACTAGTGGAGGTCGAAGACGCCCCAAAACAGTTTCTCATCACCACTTTTACAAAATTAGGGTTTGGGCAAATCAAGGGGCTTTTCAAAATTGATTGAGGGGTTTTCTTAAGGGAAGTATAAGGAAGGTTTTGCAAGTGCTTGATCGTACCAATTCAATCCGAGTCTCTTCCAATTGAATTTTTGGTGTTCGGTGTTCATAGCAATTCATCCTTTTCTTGAGTTCATTGTAAGAACAATTATCTTGTAAATCTTTTCAATTTATGTTAGATCAAAGATTTCATAATCACATTATACCACAACCAATAGAGGCGTATATGAGTTTTAGAGAGAGAGGGAGATGTTCTAGTAAGAGAAAACTCATGGAAGGTTAGATTCCAAGTGAACATTCAACCCTCTACCTTGCAAGATAGAGGGTATTTATGGGTTACAAACTGAATGACCTCCTGATGGCCTGTAGATCAGGTATACAATGGGTAAAGACCCGTCCTTCCTCCACGGTATTGCACTAGACTAAAACTAAGCTAATAACTTACTAAGTGCTAACATAATAAACGATATGTCTACGAGCTAAATTAAGCTAGATTATACTTTGTGTGACCGATGTTTCACAATAGAATTTCCAATTCCTAACAATCTCCCCCTAAGGGAGGTCACCCCATGAATTACATTGTGAATCCTAGCATTCTAGTAAATCTTCAGTCTTGAGCTCGTAGACTTCTCTTCATCAAAGTATTCAAACTATGTGCTTCTGTGGTGATTTCATCATTGTTCAACTACAATGTATGTTTTGTGGAGGTTATTGAGCTGATCGAAATTGATGACCTTTGAGCATTACTAGAGATCATCAGCCACAGTAAATCTCAGCATCACCCATTGTTGTGTTGCCAGCATATGATGTTGTGACATTTGGACTGACATGCTCACATTCTGGATCATGATTTCTTCTTATCAGAATAGCGGAAGCTTTCGATGATTCATGATATTGGCAGCAGCGTAGCAGAAGCATGGAGTGAAAATATCAGAGTCATTGATGCACTAATCATGATTTCTTTGGAAGTGAATGAGTTGTGTGAGCATGCGGCTATGGATTGACCGCTCCATTCTGATCAGCTGCAAACATAGGGTGTTCCTGCATAAAACAGTTAGCAATAAAGCGCACAAGAGTGTCTTTGATCACTTTTGTTGAATTGAGGTACACGGCCCACGGTTCCCCGTTGATCAGTACAAGTACTGCCTGTGATCAGGTATAATTCCAAAGAATTTCCTTGACAGGGTTTCGCAGCTGCTCTAGCTGTTCTCAAACCGGAACGTCTCAAAGAAGACAACACGGAGTGAGTGAACCAGCGAATTGAGATTCACTGATTGATAAAAAGAGATTTGAAAAAAAATCGTGTTTCGCTCAATAAAATTTTTTTTGCAAAACAACGAAGGTTTTAATGAAAATCAATTATCAATCATAAACACCTTTTATTTTGAAATATTTGTACACAGTCGATGTGCTAAAGAAAAGAGTTTTTTAAGCACAACAACTGGTTTTTCAAAGGTATCCGTCAATCCATAACCTGAACCAGGATTGATTCAAAAGATTGAATCGCTCCATTGATTCTGTTCAGTTGTTACATGGTTGATCTATTGAATGGATCTCACATGCCACCTACCAGGAACTTGTTTGATGTTGGCTCCAGAAGGCTTTCCATCTTCATTGTGAATATGTTTGCCTATCACTCAAATGTTCTGGCAATACCACAAGGATAATGCGTAGGACTCATAAGATATAATCTCTCTTTCCACATTGTGTGAAACAGAGAGTCTTCATTGAAAGTGTCCTAAAGAGATTTATTGATGATCTCGTGGCTCTAGACTCAATTGTGCATATTTGGTTCCTATGCCGGAGACTAGGGAGAGGGTCTCCTTCTTCAATACCAACTATCTCTAAGAGAAAGTCGATAGATTATGTCGGTTCCCCGTGAGAATGAAACAAGTCCTTTTAAGAGGAACTTGAGTGGTTTGGAAAGTTGAAGTGCAGTACGTCACTGGGTCCATGACGTCTTGTCTTCAATACCGATGTTACCTTGGTAACCACCAGTAGTATATGATTTGAACCCGGTTTCTGCCCTAAGGTTGAATAAATGGAGGGCTATTTCCTTTCACCCTTTTTCACATTTAATTTCTTTTTCATTCTTCAACCCCTTCAGTGCTTACCGAAACTTCATAACTAGAACCTTGTTGGGTTTATTCCAGTAATAGCTCAGTCTCAGTCCGCACTCTTCCCATATCTCATTTTTCTCCTTTTATCATCATACCTAAGGACTTCTACACTAACTAGTGGATTGTTCCTGGGTAGATCCCTCCAGTTCTGGCGGATCGTGGGAACGAATACCTAACCTAACCATCCTTATAACACCATGCATAAATTAAATTGGTCGGTCTTTTGGTATAGTTCTTTCTTCCTTGAAACCAATCGAAAAATCATTTGGAAAAACAATCAAGGTACTTATGATACGAGATCAAACCATTTTGTACCTTAATAGTTTTGATCATTTAGAAATGCTCCCCCTCAACATGTGCATATGATTTTGAAATTGTTTAGCACATGGAGGCAAGAGATCTTTGAAATAATTTCTTGATCATAATTTCCGTAGGAAAAGGTGCACAATTTGATTTTCTTGGTAAATTCTCCCCCTCAATATGTGCGTAGAATATTTGAAATCATTTTGACACATAGAGGAAAGAGACCTTTGAAATACTACCACGATTACCAAACATTTAGAAGCCATTTAACACACAATCAATGTACCTTATAAAAAAGCATGGAAAACTGTGTACCTTGAATGTTTTAATTTGTTTTGAAATGCTCCCCCTTAATATATGCTTCGAGATTCGAAAATAGTTTAGCACATATTAGAGAGCAGTATGCATTTTGAGACAAAAATGGTCATTTTTTATCATCTTTCATATTTATATCACATTTTCTCCCCCGATCAAAAATTTCAAATCCTTTGAGATTTTGGATCTCAAGTGATTTAACTATGTATGAGACAAAACATTTGTTGGAGAAAAATGTGTCCAATTTTATATGATCAGAAGTGGACAACACTGAAGTTCCCTTTTTAGACACAAAGGGAAACCACAGTAATACTATTACATGCATTATAGTTGTTTATAGAATTTACACCACTTTTTACACATCAAAATACAAAGACATAAACTACTTCCGGAAGATATCTTCATTCAGTTCTTTGAAGCAGCTTATAGTGACCTGCACGAAGTCTACCACCCACAAAGCTTTCAAGGCTGCGATAGATCATTCTAGTCTTCAATCGTCGTCTGATTGCAGCAATGAATTCCTCACACCTTTTCAAGTCCTCATCAGTCCAGAATTTCGTTTTGTTCCGCGGCTTCAAATCAATTTTGATTTCTTTCACTCTTGAGTTCAATTCTTCTTCGGCCATCTTAAGTGTGCCATCACTGAATTTGTATAACTCACACAATCTCATTAACATTCTTATCACGTATTTGTCAGTGAAGATGACTGCTCTAGGGGTGTCGATCACTATATATTCATGACGATATTCATGTCTTTTGGCTTCCCATTGCGGTTTTGTTAGATTGACACGAGTCTGATAACTTTCAATTCCTAATTGAAAATCCTCAACTCTTAGTCGAATGACCAAGCCCCTAATCCAGAGATTGACAGCAGCCGAAAGAGCCTTTTTCTCACGAGCAGGAAGATGGTCAAGGTATCCTTGGAGGTTCAGAAGATAGATATCTTCAAAGTCATTAGGCATCAGATGTTTGAAGTCGTTTTCTTTTATAGTGTACTCTTTCGAGTCTGCTCTTCGAAGAACAATCTTCTTCAGGTAATCATGCCCGTAGATTGAGAAGATCTCTATTCTGATAACACTTAGAATACGCAGCCTGGATCGAACAGCTCTGTGACTCTTTTTACCACTATGTCTTTCGATGTAGAATTGTTTCTTCTTGAACCACCAATGTGAAATGCCATAAGAGGTGGCAATGTCATATTGTTGCTCATTGTCTACCCAGAATTGATCCGGAACCATCTGTTTGAGACCTTGATCAGTGTAGGTAGCCGCTTTCATCTTTGAAATCGACAAAGCTGGTCTTCTTTCAGAAGTGCAACCACATAGATAGTCCAGATCATTGTTGAAGAAGAACTCTGACTGAATGGTCATATATCCAGGCTCACCGCCTAGAGGAAGAGGGTTGTTCACATCAAACCTATTGATCTGCTCACTGACTTGATCATTCATCATTCTATAGCATTTCTCCATCTGATATTGAAGCTGATTAGCATCCGAGTGGAAGACTTTCACTATTTCAAATGCTGGGCCTTCAAGATCTTTAGGAGTGATAGATGTAATTTCCTTCTTCTCACAAAACCACTTTATAAAGCTTCCCATATCCCCTGTGAAGTGAAGAAGAGAATCTTCTGCTGGTGTTTCGTAGTTGGAAATGATAGTTGAAGCCAAATTATTTACTGGGTTTGTTGAATCAGATTCGGGAATAAACCATGAAGGTTCAGGAGTTTGAGGTTTATCTTGGGTAAGCCAACTTTGAGTAACATCCTTTGAAGGTGTAGCTCTAGACGTTTTGATTCTTTTTCCCTCAATATAAGCATCCAACCAATCTTCTTCGTCTGCAACATTGGGGATGTGCTTGGTAGAGGTGTCATCATCTTCTGATTTAGACTCTTGAGCAACGTAGGACTCTTCATTTATTATTTGCTCTTCTGGAAAAGTGGGGATGGTTGGTGTAAACCGGTAGTCGATGGTGGTCCAAGTAGACGACATCTTTTGAGATCTTTGACCACTTGAAGTACCGGTTTGTTTCTGAGTTGTTGGTGGTGGTGAAGGTGGGTTTGCTTTGTGAGAAGTGGTTGTTCCAGAAGATCCTCCAACTCCAGATGTGCCAGCACCACCAGTAGGAGGTGGTGGTGGTAACTTTGGACCTCCAGACATATCTTTTGAATCCATCGGAACTGATCTTCTTTTCTTCTTAACCTCCCTTTCACGAACATCGACTACAAACTGCTCATAATCATCATGCCTCATAGATTCCTCGAGAGCCTCGTATAATTTCTTATTTGTACTGTGCAAGTGCTCTCCTGCCTCATACATTCTTTCTGAGAGAGCTGATCTCATGTCAGAGATCGGCAAATCCTTGAATCGCTGAAGTAATGGAGCCTTCATTGCCCATTCAATTGCATCTTTAATATCTACTTCTATAGCCTTTGTTACGACTTCATCGAGATTAAGATTCTCTAGTTTCTTGACACGACTATCAAGATTGTTGACAGCTACAGGAAAATGTTTCTCAATAGTAGCAACGCGTAACATGGCCTCTTCAAGTAATTCCTCAGTTGTTTTAACAGGAGGAGGTGAGGCACAAGGTGGTGAGGTAGGTGGAGTGACAGGATCACTGATCGTGAAAACTTGTAGTGGATCACTAGCAGGATTGGGAGGTGGAAGTGCAGTAGTCATAGCAGGTTCGAGTGTTGGTGTGATTGAAGTGGATGTGACAATCGTGGAGACCATTGGAGCTGACATCGGAGGAATAGTTGAAGAGTCTTGTTGAATAGTGACCGAGAACATGGACTGAACTTCTTCCTTTTCATCTGTTTGCTTGTCTGATTCGATGTCAGAGGGACCGTCTTTCAAGAATTGGTCACCATATGTGAGGTCAGCATCAAGATTTTTCAGTGAGGAAAGTGATCCTGTAGATATGTTTGTTTCTTCAAGACGCTTGAGTACTTCAGATCCAGGCTCAAGGATCTCCTGTGGGTCTTTTACTGGATCATTTTTATCACTTACTGATTCAAACACCGGGTCTCTACAAGTTAAAGGAGTCTCCTGATTTTCTTCATGTGCATCACTGGACACCGGGGAATCAACCGATCTTTCTGCCTCATCAGTGTCCATCCCAGATTGCTCTTGTGTAGATAATAATACGGCATCTCTTTTCTTGAGAATAAACCGGTTCGTTGTTTTGGGAGGTGGTGAGGAGATATTCAGTAGCATGTGTGCGGCTTGTTCTGCTTCTCTTCCAACAATTCCTTTACCTTTGTCTTGAGTGACAGTATTAATTTGTCGAGGTGCTGACTCAGGCTCTCTTATTGTATCTCCTCCCACTGGTGGTCTTTGATACTCGTTCAGACTGTCAAGGCTTTGCTGAATTCCTTGTTGGAGTGCAGCTTCATCTTCATCAATCAACTCTGTCTCTCTTCCTGGAACTTTAGTTCCCTCATCATTACCCTTACCAGTGTCTCTTTTTCTCCTCTTTTGCTTTTGTGAAGGAGAGACATTAGATACAGAGCTATCAGGTCTCTTATTTTTCTTGGGAAGACTTGAGTATGTGGTTCCTAATGGTTTAGATTTTGATTGAGTGGAAGTAGACTTCGGGATGTTAGCGGTTGTGGCGGAGGCTTTCTTTACATAACTCTTGAAGTAATCAGCATTCTTGATTCTATCACTAAGCAAAGCTTCAGGAACTAGCATACCAAAAATCTCCTTGTCATGTCCTCTGGCACTATATTTAAGATTGCCAAGAACGAATTCATCACTGGCTTCATGCCGGGCAGACTCGCTAAGTTGATCCGGTGAGTTTGTAGCAGATGATGGATAATGAGTTTTGAGAATCTGATGCTGGGAATCACTCTTTTACCAAGACTTTTTCTTCCTTTGACTTTATTCTCAAAGTTAATTCTATCAGAGATAAATATGTCCAAGGACAAGATGAATTCTTCCCGATAAGTTCAAATGAAGTCAATATTTTTCCCTTTGACTATTCCCCACAGTATCTGCATAATGGGAGCTCGAACTCTGTCTGTCCCTGATGTTTTACCTGTTATACATAGGTTTAGAATTGTGACGATTGATCTCCATGGTTGATATATTTCTGCATTGATGAGTAATGAAATCTTGGTTATTCTTTCCGGGTATCCCAATTCGTCGACAAAGTTTAAGATGTCATGAATGGAGGGTGGAGTGATGAATTTGTTGGAAGGGTTTCTTGGTGTGATCTGAAGAGCATCCCTGAGTGTGTCAACCGAGATGTCATACAATTTGTCTTCGAGCTTACACGAATATGACGCAGAAATCTTATCCCAAGTAACTATTTTCCAGAATTGTTGAAGATAGAAGGATGGGATAGTGCAACGCTAGGTTAGGGCATTAAAGAAGTTGGTATCCTTCAAGATGTCGACAGCTAGACGATACGTAGGATTATGTTGCCCTCTATCTACGTCTAAGAAGCAGTTGCTCTTAGCAATTGACACCCATTCCGCACGAGGAAGTAATTCTTCATCAGTCAGAGTGACAGTTGGTGCAGAGGCAGTAGGAACATCAGAGGATGTGATGTCAGCCATTGAGATCTGAAGGTTACACCGACAACACAAACCATATCCAGGAAAATTGTTAGGTTAAGTCACTGAAACATATTATGACCACTTAATAACCCAACATATTGAGTTTCAGAAAGAAGGATATGACATATATGGAAAAATGTGATTAGTATGCAGAAACTTATGAGTGTAAGATACCATTTGGGAGAAGACATCAAAATAGATAATACCAAAAACAATATTGACAAAGATATATGTTAAATTACACACTGCAACTTGCATTGGAACAACAATTTGAGCAACACGCATAACACACTACACATAAGTAATAGTTGGTAATTAACATGGATACTACAAGATATATGAGATACATAGCATATGGCAACTCGCATCCATCAACTCGCTTAGGCTACAGAGTAACTCGCATACATTCAATATCATAGTCAACTCGCATACATTACGAAGTATGAAGCAAGTCGCATATGGCAACTCGCATGAATCAACTCGCTTTGGTCAAACAATGGATGGTCAACATATATATGCTAACTCGTATTATAGACATGAAGCAAGTCACATATGGCAACTCGCATATGATGAAAGATAACACGCATAGTCAACTCGCATATGCAACTCGCATAGGATACGTTGAATCTGGACATATCGCATAGGCAACAGGCAACACGCATATATGGCAGTGCAACTCGCATATAGCAACTTGCTTTCAATAATAATCAACAACAACACGCATAAAAGCACATCTTTAATAACCCATCAGGTCAACTAGCATCCTAGAAATTCTATCCAACTCGCTAACAATAACTCTCCATGAGCAACCCACTTAAACACTCGAAAACACGAATATATATTCAAACAATGTCACAGTCATGTAAAATGGCAATGCCAATCAACCCACTCAAATCCAATAGTAATTTCTTAACCCTACCCATTCGACACCCACAACACGCATAATCAAAAGGATCTATCAGACATTAACTAAATATGTCATATCATTAAATGAATGCATCTAAGACTACAATCAACAACAATTCATCACAAACATACAAACCTAGTGTCCAAATAATTGATCAAGATGAGAATCGAGGGGACAAGATCTGCAAGGGGGTTAAGAGAAAAAATGGTTTAAGTACAAATCATTTCAAAGTGTTAAGATAAACATGATCAGATAGCATTAAAGACCTACCACACAATCTCCAATAGATTACTCACTTACAAGAGGGTTGAGAGAGAGAGTGGTTTTTGTGATATGCGTGTTTTGACCAAGAGAGAATGATTTGACCATGACACTCAACCCGCATACATAGGAAAACACTTATAGCGAGTTGACACTTTTAGTCCCTCTACTTATCAAAGCAACTCGCATATCAGGTACACAGATTATGTGGGTTGACACTTTTAGTCCCTATACAAAGCGTAGCAACTCGCATATAGATAAAACATGGCAACTCGCATAATGTAACATAGCAACTCGCATGGCATAGCAACACTCATAAAAGAGCAACTCGCATAATATAAAGACTGGACTAAAATATTATCATATAGCAAACCACCTTTTATCATACCAACAATCATAAACTTACACCACATAGCATGCAAAAGCCAAAGCAGACAAATAAGAGTGCAGATGATTAATCAAGCAATGTACTGAATCAACAAAAGGTGCACAATTCTCCCCCTCAATCAATGATACGAGATAGTGAGTAATCATTGATTGACATAGTATTATGAGATTACGACAGCTAAAGTATGAGATTGTAAAAACAAATAAACTAAAAGGTTCTAATGGCTCTATTCGAACTTCATCTAAAATCCCGTGTCATTGTTGAATGACATTTCTAGGACAGTAGATGTTATCGATGACGTAAAACTAGAGTAAAAATGAGTGAAATAATAGAAAATATAAAATTTGAAATAATAGAAAATTTTTACTTTTTTTTTAATTAACAAGAATTAATAAGTACGAGTCCTGAAAAGAGGGCATCAGGAGTCAGAGTACGAGGTATGTCAATTCTGACAAGCTACCATTCCAGAGTGAGCATTCTTCAGTTCAGATGGAAACCAGGTCATGATGTTCATGAATGAATTGAGCATTATACCTAAAATAGATTGAGGACACTTTGTACTAATAGCACATGTAGTATTGCAAATAGGTGGATTAGTGACAAGTATATTCTCAACTTTTGATGTAGTACAGTCAGGTCTAGGAGTATCATTACTGGACATCTCTTTAAGTTCAACATTCTTAAATGTTTTTCCTGTGGGGATCCACCTAAGACAACTTCTGGGTGAGTAAGTCCGTTTGGTACCCGTAAACTTAAAGAGTCTACCAGTAGGAATCCATTTAAAACAACTGCTAACAACGTTAGATGAGGCTAGATTCCTGTTCTGACTATTGGTCCTTTTGCATTTAATTTGCTTCATAGTGGATTGGTCTGTCATTTGGCTCCTTAAATTCCTGATCTTAGATTTTTGAGCCTTCTGTTGGGAATTGTCATTCCTCAAGTTGGAATGAATTAGCGAAGTGACTGGTTTCGACAAAACTATATAATTTTCAACTTGGGGGGCAGGATTTGATTTCGATGCTTTAAATCTTTCTGTCTTAAATGCATTGGGCTGTCTAGTTACAGGGCGTTTAGTGGCATTATGAACAGTTGATTTTTCCAATGTTGATGGTTTTGCGAACTTAGTATTCACTCTATTTCCCGTATTTTTTCTAAGATCATTTTTTAACGCGACGATAGTGAAACTCTTATCCTGAATTTGGTTTTTGAGGGCATCTATATCAGACGTCATAGAGTTGATTTTATCTATCTGTTTGGTCCTACACTCCAAAAAATTCTTCTTCAAGGATTCATTTTCTCTTAGCAACTTAGCAACACATAGGGCTAGTTCCTCATTCCTAGACTTAATTGCATCACAAGCTTCATAATTAATATCCGTATTCACGTTCATGTGAATGTCTGATATTTGTTTTTTCAGGTTACAAATGGTTGAGTCTTTGTCTAGAATCTGTGTTTTTAATTGATTAATTTCAAAAAATTCACGGAATTCTAGGAATTCTGGATTTGTGCATGCATTTGAAATAAGAGAATTTTCTTCCTTTTGCTGTAGTGCAATTTCCAAGGAAATGCAGTGTTCTTCAAGAATTGAATATTTGTAAGAAAGTTCATCAAATGCCCTTTTTGAAACCATATCATTAGTTTTAAAACATACAGACTCAGTCTCAACCATATCAATTTTATCAGACTTATGTTTATCCATAAATTCAAATGGTTTGGATACGTTACCAGATGCATTGTGTTGATCATTCAAGAGTAGCACATCAGATGACACCTGATCATCCATTGGCCTGACACTCGCATCCTCATTACTTGTACTGAGCGTCAATGAATTTCTGACAGTTTCAGACTCCTCAGTCTCAGATTCTTTGCATTCATCGTCAGCAGATATAGCATTTGATGCTATTCCAATTTCAACGCAGTAATCAACTGATGGTGCTCTATATTCGTTCAACTTTCTGATCACAGCATCCCTTGATAGTTCACAGTTATCTTTCAGTTGATCCTGGACTTCAATGTCATTTGCTTTAGCAGCTTCCACAATGTACATCTCCATATTATCCATTAATTGGATGAATGTATTGGTAAATTCCCTAATTTCCATTCCAGTATGCTTTTTGAAGGAGATACTTGAGAATTGTTGATCAAAATCTGTTGAGTATTCCTCATTGATAAATGGCTGGAATTGTTTGTGAATCATCTGAAGTACACTTATGGAATCATTTTTAATTATCTTCCCGTTGATGAGCTGGTTCTTCAATTGTTCCAGGAATAGTAACATCGTTTTCTTTAGTGAAGGAAATTCCTGACGGAAAAGGGCACTGCATGTTCGATCCATGGATGTGGATAAAACTAGTGATATATGAGAATGAAGCAGTAAATAAAGTTCAATACTGCATTCAATATGTAATTTCGGCTGAGGTTCATTTGGGTTGGACTCAAAGTGTGACGGGTTTAGATCATCATTTGTTGAATCTGTTAAGGTCAAGCATTCTGAATAGTTCATACTTTGTCTGCAGTCCACTGAGTCATAAAGTTTGAGCACTTTAGAGATTACTGGATCGGTGGAGTGAGCCATGAATGTTGGACTCTACGGAATTTTACTATTCTTTGATTAAACCGGGAAATTGATTCTTTCACGGGATTTTACTAAACCAAAAGAATAACCGTAAGAGTGTATCACGAAGAAGTAACAAGTCTCAATAGACAAGTAGCCAAACACTCAACTCGCTAAATAGCCAAGTCGCATTAGTATCAACTCGCAACACAATCAACTCGCTTAATGAAACAAGTCGCTAAATAGCCAACTCGCTTTAGTATCAACTCGCAACACAATCAACTCGCTTAATGAAACAAGTCGCTTTAAGAATCAACTCGCTTTATAGCCAAGTCTCATATATCAACTCGCTTCCAGTAACAAGGCAACTCGCTTCGAAGAAAATCAAGTCCGAGACTCAACTCGCTTAGTACAAAGTTCACAAATAACAACTTTATCAATCAAAAACAACCAAACCACAATGATTTAAGCCTTCCAATTCAAAACATAAACACATATGATGATCCTAAACACAAAAGTACAAGCAAAATTCAAACTTTAACACTAGAATTTGTCCTAATGATTCAAACTCACCTAAACACTTAATACCCCTAAAAACCTTATGAAATCCACCAAAACAAAGAGCATGAAAGATGAGTGATCAAACCATGGCTCTGATACCAATTATTAGATCAAAGATTTCATAATCACATTATACCACAACCAATAGAGGCGTATATAAGTTTTAGAGAGAGAGGGAGATGTTCTAGTAAGAGAAAACTCATGAAAGGTTAGATTCCAAGTGAACATTCAACCCTCTACCTTGCAAGGTAGAGGGTATTTATAGGTTACAAACTGAACGACCTCCTGACGGCCTGTGGATCAGGTATACAGTGGGTAAAGACCCGTCCTTCCTCTACTGTATTGCACTAGACTAAAACTAAGCTAATAACTTACTAACTGCTAACATAATAAACGATATGTCTACGAGCTAACTTAAGCTAGATTATACTTGGGGTGAACGATGCTTCACAATAGAATTTCTAATTCCTAACAATTTATTATGATGTATTTTTTTTGTTCATTCGAATCTATTATTATTATTATTATTATTATTATTATTATTATTATTATTATTATTATTATTATTATTATACTTTCTTTTTTACTTCTTTCTGTATATATAGGGGAGACAATAATAGTTAACTATTAGTATAAATTAAATCTTGATTAATGTTTAAATGAGATGAAAATAGTTAATTTTGGTTCAAGGTTGTTGTCGTTACTGTTGCAAACCAAGAAAACGGAAACAAAACTATATTTTTTTTTCTTCTTCCGACGTCAGTGTTGTTGATATAGATTTCGGCTTAATGAACATATCTAGTTTAAGACTCATGTTTAGTTTTGGTTTGGTCTTGGAAGTGTAGTCTTGGTTTTGCTCAATTTTTTTTTATACTCTCACTTATGATTAAATTTTGGCTACTCAATTGGGTTAAGAGTTGATAAAAAGTATTGTGTTAATATTGTTTGACTATTATCAAGATGTCGTTTACATTTTTTTCTCTTCTTTGGCTGTCAACGAGAGTCCCACAAAGAGGAAACAAAATGGTATACTTTTCTTTTGTGTTTGATAAACCAGGTCTTAAAAATGGGTTAAACAAATTGGTTGAGTCAAATTTAACGAATTGGGCCTCAGCCCAATAAGAATAAGAGTATGAATATAGGTTGGTTGTATTCTTTTGGGCTTGAGTGTCAACTTTTGTGGGCCGAAGCCCAATGGAAAATTTAATAACTAGTAGGGTGCGTTTGATTTTTACTGAGCAAAACAGTATACGTAAACTTATATAGAAGAATAAAATCATATAAATGTTAAAATGAAAATAAAATATTAGTAGCCCTTGTGTATTGCCGAACCTCGTACACAATCTTCCTCGCACGATACGATATCGATTGTCCAACTATGTTCGTGACACCATTTCTTTCGTGATCCATTCTACGAGATGCCACCCGTACTATACATTCATATATAACCATTTGAACTTATACTTCATACCATTAAAAAAAACTAACTTCTCAAAACAAATAAACATTAACCCTAATCAAAATTTGGAAACATGAAATTCTAAATAAAATGATTTTTCTTATTAAAACATAAATGGATATTTTTCGTGTTACTTGTTGGAATCACTCCTAAACTATATTTCAAGCGCTAGTGATTCATATGTAATAGTTAGCTTAATATGACCTTTATGTTTGTTATTAAGCTTAGGCTTATGTAGAAGGCCCATAAGCCTAGGCCAAGCCCAATAAGGAAAAGGATGGGAACATGGAGTGTTGCCCTAGTTCCCTCCTATAAATAGTCTTGCAAACCTTCTATTGAAGGTTGGTTGTTCAATTTATTCACTCTTTCACTCTCTACGCCTAACCGTGCATATTCATACGTGTGTGTGTGTGTAGTTGTTCAACCGATCTATATCCTTCATCTATTTCTTATATTGATGCTTGTGTTACTAATATGGGAACCTAACATTACTTATAACAATAATTAAATTTTTTTTTTTGACAATATAAACTTTTAGGCAATTATAGTTTTATTTCAAGAATTTAAACTTAATTCATTACAAAACTTTGACGTTAGTCACCTCGGACAAATAAAGACCTATACATGAGTCATGCCCCAAATTTTCTAAAATCTTACATTTATAACTAATAAAAGTCTTTTAATATAAACATTTTTTTTGTATGATTTATCTTACTTTTACCATCAACTATTATTGATCATATATAAATGTAAATAGTTTTAATGACTTTGGATTATAAGTAGTTAACGTCTAATATTATGAGAAATTATTTTCCGTACGTCGCCTTTCGGTTGCCATCGAACCAAAGATTCTTTCGTCATTGATATTTTCTTATTATGTACTTATGCACTTCCAAGAGCCAAAATCTACAAAAATTATATTAAACATTAATCATTGCCACACAAGAAACAACAAAACTTTTATTAAACCTTGTCGAGTCATAATCATGAATAAAGACTAAATTTACCATACTAATCTAGGTCGCGTGTCGGTGCCATCCAATAATTCTAATTGATCGCTTTAGACGCTAATTGCCAAGGTGAGTATTCACAGCCCCCTTTTTACTGTTTTACTTATTTGGGGTGAAATGCATGATTATAAATTTAAATTGTTTTCCTTGAACTATTTGATATATTTTAAACCCTTAGACTTATTTATAAATTTATGACTTGTTTAAACCTAATAGACCGTACGTCCTTGACCCAAAGTCTCCCCTGTTCGGAGCAGCCTAAAGTCTCCCATGTTCGGAGCAGTGTTGAGCCTCCCATGTTCGGAGCAGTCATTAATTGATAGTATATAATAGTTGTTATGATGTACTATTCGTACATTCGCATTGTTAGTCCCCGATTGGTTTGCCGTTCGCACTCCAATTATACGTATCGTTCGTACGGCTCCCTTGTTCGGAGCAGTAAGTAGTATGGATAGCGCTATTAGAGGTCGGCCAACCTCTCGTTCCCCTGTCTACGGAACACATATTATTTATTTTAGGGGCTTTGCCGCATACTTTATTATATACGAGGCGTTATTATGACCATATGTGTTACTTTTATTAAACCTTGTCGAGTCATAATCATGTAAACCTTCTATTGAAGGTTGGTTGTTCAATTTATTCACTCTTTCACTCTCTACGCCTAACCGTGCATATTCATACATGTGTGTGTGTGTAGTTGTTCAACCGATCTATATCCTTCATCTATTTCTTCTATTGATGCTTGTGTTACTAATATGGGAACCTAACAGTGGTATCATTCGCCAAATAGTTGGGTGAATCATTTTTTTGTTGTTTATGTGAGTTTCGGTCTTACGCGTAACAACGATTGATACTTTGGTTCGCTTAAAAACTTATTTTTTACACTTTTCAATCCAAGATTCTTGTACTTTCAACGTTTTACGGTGTTAAAATAACTGTTTTTGGCAAAAAGTTTCAAACTTTTCGTGTGGATCATTGTTTTTAAGCTAGGTTTTTAACGTGTGTATTGTTCTACGCATAACGTGTTTACATGCTTTGGATCATCAAGTTTCACACTTTTGTGTTATCTTGGTGATATTGAAGCTATTTCATCACAAAAATCTGGTTTGGAAACATCAGTTGGCAAAAATCACTTTTGGCTATTTTGTACGCGTAAGTGAAACCCTAATCTTACGCGTAACTGTTCCTTGGTTTGATCTTCGCCATGGATTACTCAGTGTCTTTCTTGCTTGGATAAGCCTGAAAACACTTCGACTTTGGATATCTTTTGCACTGTGATAGTGTAAAAGGTCTTTTTGGGCAAAACCCTAAAATTACGCATAAGCGTAAGCTTACGCGTAGATCTCCTTACGCATAAGATTCATCTTACGCCTAAGCTTTGTCTTACGCATAAGTTAATCCTACGCCTAAGTTTTCTACGCTTAACTTTCTGTTTACGCATAACTTTAGTGTTTTCTCATTTCTTACGCGTAAGCTAATCCTACGCGTAACTATTGCTGTTACGCGTATCTTTGGTGTTTTTACGCATAAGTGTTAATTTGCCTTTACGTGGTTTCTACGCCTAAGGATACTTCATCAACAACGGTTCATTCAACTACAAAGATCCATTTAACAACACAAGTTTTTCAACATGTCACAACCACCATACTCTAGCTATTTTCCTTACACTTATAATCAACAACAACAACAACAACAACTAAGTCCACAACATCAACAATTTAATCATCAACAACAAATTAATCAACAACAATTTAATAAACAACATACTCCACAACTTGGAGCCATTCCACAACCACAAATGGTTCAACCACCACCTAGTCTTCAAGTACAACCTTACACAAACTTCTACAATCAACATCCATCCATGAGTACTATGAAGGAACCAACATGGTTTGGCAAGATGTGTGAAGCCTTAAGCAGCCAACAATAAATTCATGAAGCTGGCTCACTTGATAGACCTCCAATGCTCACTCCCGGTAATTACGATCAATGGGTGATAAGGTTCTTTAGGTTTTGCGATCTAAAGAAGCCACATGAAAAGTTCTTAAAGAAGGTCATTATGGAAGGTCCATTTCAGATGCCTACTGTTGTCACACCCGCAGATCCTAATGCCAATCCACCAAGAGATGATGTCACCAATATTGCAATCGTCTCAGACCTCATAGGTGATGAACTTCTACATTTTGAAGCCGATGAACTAGCAATGCAATACATCCTTTTGGGATTACCCAATCCGATCCTTTGAAGTGTTGATGCTCAGAAGACTGCTAAAGCAATGTGGGAACATATTCATCTTCTTATGGAAGGCACAGCGCTCAATCAGGAAGACATGGAATCCAAAATCTACTTGGCTTATGAACACTTCATGATTGAACCAGGAGAGACATTAGAGTCATATCATTATCGCTTTTGACATCATCAATGATTTGGACAAACACAATATCATCATGCCACGAATTGATGTCAACACTAAGTTCCTAAGTAGTCTTGGTCCGAACGGAGAAGTATGTCATTTTTATCCGTCAAGCTAAAAATCTTCTTCATGCTACATACGGATTGTTGTACGACTATTTGAAGCCTCACCAAAAAGAAGTTGACAAAGAAAGGACTATCCGTGGACTCCCGGCTCCACAGTCACTTCCGTACAATCAACAACTTGCTTTGTGGGCTCAAACTAGTGTTCCTCCTCAACCTGCTCCTCAACCAACTGCAACCATCACACCATATGATCCGTCACAGCAACAACCTCAACAAACTCAATTGGTTCCATACAACAACAACAATGCTCAAGCACTTTACAGTGAAGCTGATGAGGACTCCGATGCTTTTGATGAATTGCAACAAGGATTTGCTATGATTGCTAAAGCCTTCAGCTGGTATACAAACAGATCCAACAATCGCATTCGTTCCTCATCCAACACAACAAATCAGGCTGCTGTGAACAATGGACGAGTTGAAGTTCAGAATCGTGGTTATGGTCGTCAGATGGGAGGTGGTCAAGGGTTTAATGCTATAGGCAAGAATAACCAGGGTGCTCCACAACAACAGAGAGCTCAAGTGGTTGAACAATGGAATGCTCAGAATGGGGTTAATGGTCTTCGTTGTTATAACTGTAATGAGAAGGGTCATCTGGCTAATGCATGTCCTAAGCCGAGGACAAGAGGTCGTGCTTATCACAAAGAGGCTTTGCTCTTGGCTCTCAAGGATGAAGCTGGTGGAACTGTTACCAACAAGGAACGAGCTTTATGGCGTATGCAGATTCGATGATGATATGGAGGACTTGCAGGATAATGCAGCAGTGATGTTGATGGCACATATGCAAGCTCTACACATGAGTGACATAGGCCCAGTGTATGACACTGATGGCTTGTTTTAGGTACCGAAACAAAATATACTCATTACTGATCTGATATCTCCGCCAATTTCTCCATCCGACAAGGATCAGAGTGTTTAACATGAGCCATCCACATCTCATTCCGATGATTATCAAATAGATCTCGTAGTTATATTTGATGATCAAGATAACCTTATGGTTAATATTGATAATCAAGTTGACTCCGTGGTTATATTTGAGGATCTAAATAATGATCATGTTGAGACTAACGTTGAACAAGATGAGCTTTTGTCTAATAGAGAAATTGAGCTCTTGACCTTAATTAAAGACCAAAAATCTCGTTTGGAAATTTGCACGAAATTCAAAGAGAAAAATGCACTGTTAATTAGGGATAATGAATGCTTAGTTCGACAAATCAACTTTTTCAAAACTCAAGAAAAGCGTGAAAAAGGTTTTGAAGCCGCTTTTGTCAAATCACATTAAAACGAAAAATCTTTGGAACGACAGATTCGTGATCTAGCCACTTCGAAGAATGCTTTGTTGTCTCAAATAGAACAAATGAAACATGAACATAAACAACAAATTAACGCTCTTACTTTGGAAACTCAAAAAGCCAAGGCCGAGTTGTTAACTTGTCAAAAAGCAGTTCTTGAATACAAAAAGCATTCCACGAAACGGATAGATAACTATCTTGAAGAAATTGTCGACTTACAAAACAAAATCAAAGAGTTTCAAAATTTTGTTTATAAACATGGTGAATCAATCACAACGATTCAAAAGTTTACTTTCAAACCAAATCCAAATGGATATGGACCGAATCTTGCTGATTACAAACCTAAGTTTTCACATTGAGCATTCAAACCAAATCCTGAAGTTTACAGTGCAGAACATAGAATTGATGATTCAATTATTACTGTTGTTGAATATAATCGCATGGAGGAATTAGATGCTGATGACGAGAGTCGGTCAAAAATGGAAAATGTCGTTTATAACAAGCCATTTAACTATTCCAAAGCCGTAACTTTTGTCACACAACAAGATACCTCTAACAAACCTTTGGTTATCAAACCAGTTTCTGAAGTCAGTCCCCAACACAATGGTGCACAAATTAATGGTCCTTTACCTTCACTTAGTGAAGTAAAAACTAATGCCGAAAGTTGTCGCGTTATCAAATATTTTGACACTTTCTTATCTGACCTCAAAATTTTGGAACGTGAGATTGAATTTCATTCTGAAATAAAAGTTCAACATTTTCAATCGCCAATGGCGCGAGAACATAAAGATATTCTTCAACAAAGAATTTTACCCCATGTCAAAAATTTGAAAACTTGTGCACTATATTGGGAAAGGGATTTTCACAAGGAACTTGGTCTCATGAAAACAGTTTTCGAGAAAATAGAAACATCGATTTCAAATACTAAACGTAAAAAGAAACTGTTGAGAAAAGATGTTGATCGACTCTTGGAAGATGTTATCTGTGTTGATATCCATAATGTTGTGTTATTACAATGCTTGCATATGCATCCGATTATCTCTCTGCGATACTGTTGGTTCTGTTGAAATTGTTGAGAATACTGATAATGTGCTTCAAATCGAGTCTTTAAAAGTTGAAAATGAACGATTATTAAACGAACTTTCTAATGCAAAACGTCGTCTTAATTGGTGTCAAAAAGATATTCACGATCAACAACTTGCTTTTCAAAACAAAATCGCCAAGTTGCATGCAAATAATCTTAATCCAAAACTTGAGCAACTAGATGATCAAAACGTGTCTTTTAAGTGTCAAATCTCAAAATATGAACATGACCTTGCTAAAGTTAAACAAGAATATGGTGTCATATTTGATTTAATCAAAAAGACTCGTGATGAAGCATCAAATGAACTTGATCATTATCTTGCACACACTAAAGAAGGCATGAATTTTGCTGGAAATCTTCGTTCTGAAAATCAAGATTTGGTGCACACTATCATTAAGTTAAGGGAAATGTTAGGAAAGTATAAACAAGTTCAGCCTAGCATCATTAAGAGAATTGCACCTGTAACACTTAGTAAACGTGAACCCAGATTGCCTACTGACAAAACACAAGTTACTAATGTGCTTCCCTCTACTGAAATAGGAATAGTTGCCTCTTTTCTCAATGTCCGCACTTCACAGCCTAGAAGCAATACAAGGAAGAATAGGAAGTTGCGACCTAAGAAAAGAACAATAAAGAATGCTGAAGTAGAAGAACACCCTAGGACTTTGAATAAGACTCCAGTTGCACCCACTTTAGATATTGCGTCTGACAAATGTAATGGAAAAAGTGTTGTAACGAATGCTAAACCTTTAAGTACTTTTGATATTCAGTCTGATGCTTCTTGTGTTATTTGTCGTAAAATTATGCTTTCTAATTGTCATGACAAATGTGTTGCTAGAGCTATCTTGTCCCGTTTAAGGAATCCTAAGAATCAGAATACCTCTAGGCCCACTAATGCTTCTAAGTCTGTGCTTGGTAGACCGCCCTCCTTAGATTCTAAGAAACGCATTGATGTCCCTGTATTTCCAATATCACCTCCAAGGAATGTAGTACCACCTAGTGCATTCACTAAGACTAAAGCTAAGACTAGTTGGAGATGGCAGAAATGGATACATAATACACTAGGATTTAAATGGATGCCTAAAATCATTTATGTGTGTATTTCTACTATAACTGCTAAGGAACCCTCTAACTCATCGGGTTCCACATCTACTTCTATTCCATCTGTGTCGTCTGTGTGTAATGCAGGTGATACAGATCATCCTTTGGATTGTTGATAGCGGATGTTCCCGACACATGACAGGCAACCTTAAACTGTTATCAAACTTTATTGCAAAGTTCATTGGCACTGTCAGATTCGGGAATGATCACTTCGCAGCTATCATGGGCTACGGAGATTATATCAATGGCAATATTGAAATTAACAGGGTTTATTATGTGGAAGGCCTCGGTCACAATCTCTTTTCAGTTGGTCAATTCTGTGATGGAGACTTGGAAGTTGCATTTAGGGAGAAAACTTGTTTCATTCGTGATCTACAAGGAAACGATCTTATGTCTGGCTCTCGCAATTCTAGTCCATACACAATCTCAATGCAAGACATGGTTGCTTCATCTCCTATCTGTCTACTTTCAAAGGCTACATCAACAAAATCTTGGCTATGGCACCGTCGTCTCTCACATCTAAAATTTCAAATCATCACCAACCTTGCTCGACACAAACTTGTAGAAGGTCTCCCGAGATTCCGGTATTCTAAAGATCACCTATGTTCAGCTTGTGAACAAGGAAAAAGCACTCGTGCCCATTTTCCCTCAAAGGTGGAACACAGCTCTCAGCATGTGCTTCATCTCCTTCACATGGATTCGTGTGGCCCGATGCACGTGCAAATGATTAATGGCAAACGCTACATATTGGTAATTGTTGATGACTACTCAAGATGGACTTGGGTTTATTTTCTTCGAAGTAAAGATCAAGCTCCACAGATGATCATCACCTTTCTCATGAAAATTCAACTTCAGCTCCGGAACACCGTCAGACAAATTCGAACAGACAAAGGGACTGAATTTGTCAACCAAACTCTCCGAGAATTTTATGAGAAAGTGGGAATTGAGCATCAAACATCCATTGCACGTACCCCAGAACAAAACGGAGTTGTTGAAAGACGAAACCGTACGTTAGTGGAAGCTGCCAGAACGATGTTAATCAATGTTAAACTTCCAGATTACTTATGGGCTGAAGTTGTCTCAACTTCATGCTACACTCAGAATCGCTCAATGATTACAAAACGCCACAACAAAACACCGTTTGAGCTTATCCACAACAGAAAACCGAATCTCAAACACTTTCATGTATTTGGATCTCTTTGCTACCCAAATAATGATCGTGATGACTTTGGAAAGCTCAAAGCCAAAGCTGACATTGGAGTTTTTATTGGATACTGTGATAATTCTAAAGGTTACCGGATCTGGAATCGTCGTACAAAGCAGGTTATGGAAACGATTCATGCTAATTTTGAAGAGCTTACTGAAATGGCTTCTGAGCATAACAGCTTGGAACCCGGTCACAGCCGTTTAAACTTCCCTCAAACCCCATCATCAGCTGAACCAAGCCCTCAGCTTACTCATCAACAAATGGAAAAGCTATTTGCTCTGCTGTTTAGTGATGACATTGATGAACGTGCTCCAGGTGTATCCGATGTTTCCGTTGCTCAACCTAATACTACTCTTATACCTGATACACCTGCCACAACAACTACGGTTGAAGAAGCACCACCAGTTGACTCTACAACAACAGTTGAACAAACTGCTTCCAATGAAGTTGAACCAGCTGATGATATTCTTAATGTAGTACCCCCACCTGCAGATTTTGATCCAAATGTGTTCTTTAACCCGTTTGCTAATGAAACTACTGCACCTGATGTTGCGGAATCATCTACAAGCCATTTGAATCCTCAAAATCTGCATAATGTATACCAACATCAACCCTCTACACATCGTTGGACAAAAGACCATCCTCTTGAGAATATTATTGGTAACCCGAATCAACCAGTCGTAACGAGACAATGTCTTCACACTGATGGTGAACATTGCATTTATGCACTCACTGTCTGCCAATCTGAGCCTAAAAACATTAAAGACGCAATGACAAAGGACAACTGGATTGAATCCATGCAGGAAGAACTCAACCAATTCAAACATCTTGAAGTATGGGAACTGGTTGAAAGACCAACAGGGGTCTTCGTCATTGGTCTAAAATGGATTTGGAAAAACAAATTGAATGCTGAAGGAACCGTAATTAGAAACAAGTCACGTCTGGTGGCTAAGGGTTATAGACAAGAAGAGGGTATTGACTTTGAAGAATCATTTGCTCCGGTTGCTCATCTTGAGGCTGTTCGGATTTTTCTGGCTTTTGCGGCTCACATGAACATCACGGTCTTCCAGATGGATGTCAAAACTGCTTTCTCAATGGACAACTGAAAGAAACAGTCTATGTTAGCCAGCCAGAAGGATTCGTTGATCCAGAGTTCCCTAATCATGTCTACAAACTGAAGAAAGCTCTCTACGGTCTCAAACAAGCCCCTCGGGCGTGGTACGATAAGTTATCATCCTTCCTTATTGCCAATAATTTTACCAAAGGTTCGGTCGACCCTACACTCTTTATACAATATCATGGGGCTCACATCTTAATCGTTCAAATCTATGTGGATGACATCATTTTTGGGTCAACACATTTAAAATACTCAAATGCTTTTGCAAAACTTATGACAAAACATTTTGAAATGTCAATGATGGGTGAACTCACATTCTTCCTTGGAATGCAAGTTCATCAATCACCCCGTGGTATTTTCTTGAGTCAGTCCAAATATGCCCTTTAATTGTTAAACAAATTTGGAATGCAAACCTGTGACACCTATGCCACACCAATGGCTCATACCAAGAAGCTAGACGCTGATTTACATGGGAAATTGGTGGACCCTACCAAATACCGTAGTATCATTGGGTCTCTCATCTATCTAACAACTAGCAAACCTGATATTGTTTTTGCCGTCTATCTTTGCTCCCGTTATCAGTCAAGACCAACTGAAACCCACCTCTCTGAGGCTAAAAGAATCCTCCGATACATCAAGGGAACCATTAATTTGGGGATCTGGTATCCGAAGGATTCTGGTTTTGAACTAATAGCTTTTTCAGACGCTGACCACGCAGGATGCTTAGATTCACGAAAAAGTACTTCAGGAGCTTTACAATTTCTTGATGATAAACTGGTGTCATGGCAATCGAAGAAGCAGGATTGTAAATCGCTGTCCTCAACCAAAGCAGAATATGTAGCCATGTCAGCGTGTTGTGCTCAAGTCATTTGGATGAGAACACAACTCAAGGACTATGGTTACGTATTTAACAGAATCCCGATGTACTGCGACAATCGGAGTGCTATTGCGATCTCGTGCAATTCAGTTCAACATTCAAAATCAAAGCACATCGATCTTCGATATCATTTCATCAAGGACCACGTGGAACAGGGTACTGTTTAATTATATTTGGTGGGTACAGAATACCAATTGGCAGATCTTCTCACCAAAGCCTTAGCTCCTGCTAGGTTTAATGAGTTGGTCCACCGGATTGGTATGCGGTGTTTGACTCAAGAGGAACTGGATGAACTCTTAAAACATTCTTAAAAACCAGTCAAACACCAAAATCTCTTTTTTGTAAATATTTTTCAAAAACAAAATACAAAATTATAAAATCAGATAAAACAAAAAAAAATATTCTTCTATCTATATTTCTTTCAACATGGCAAGTACAATTCCTCCGTCAACACTCAATTCTTTCAAAATTCAGTATTTTTTCCGATCAAGTGTTGAGGGGGAGAAAGCAAATATTTTTTTTCAGTTTCATAAAACCTTGTACTTGCATGTTATCTTATCCCGGTTGTTTCTTTAATAATGGTGGTCACATTTCTGGTTTTCTGACACTCCTCGGTAGGGCCGTAAACGAACCGGACGAACATGAACGGAGCCTTGTTCATGTTCGTTCGTTTAATTTTAACCAGACAAATAAACAAACACGAACGCTTAAACGAACGAATTTTCTTGTTCATGTTCGTTTATTAAGAAAATTAGTTGTTCATGTTCGTTTATGTTCGTTTAGTAAGATACTAAATGAACGTTAAACGATCGAACATAAATGAGCATAGGCAAAAAAACATGAACTTTATTAATATATGCACAATATATTGTTTTACAAGTGTCGTTTTGTTTAAGCAAACCAATTTTTAAATTATAGAATTAAAAGATATGATATACGAACATAAATAATTAAATGAACATAGACGAACGTTAACGAACGCATAATCAAACGTTCACGAACATAAATGAACGGACGCGACTTTTGTTCATGTTCGTTAATTTAACTAAACGAACATAAAATATTGTTCATGTTCGTTCATTTAATAAATAAACGAACATAAACGAACATTTTACCGAACGGTTCATGAAATGTTCACTGAACGTTCAGTTCGTTTACAACCCTACTCCTCGGACTAAAATTTATAAAATTTCATTACTTCTTAAGACGAGGGGGAGTGTCGTCAAATTTCTTTCCAAATATCCTTCGTTTGGTAACCAAAATGGAAGTTATGGGCATTGGATGAAAATGGTTAAGGTGGAGGGACTAAAACTGTCAAAAGGTTAAAGTTAGTTTTAATAAAACATTCCACCTAACATTTACTCTTCACATTTAATACTTTACCAAACCAAATCCTACGCCTAATATTCGTTCCACAAATCCGTGTTTCAGATCTTCATATTGTAAGTGTTTTAGTGTTTGTAACAAGATTATAAACAATGGTTTTGAATCGTTTTGAAAAACAACGGTTAGATATTAACCTAAGGACGATTTTGTGTTCTACGCGTATGCGTATGAACACATAATCTTGTTTATGTGTTTGTGGTTAAAATAATTGTGTCAAAACGTTCCTATAACATCAATGATACCATTTTTATCCTCAAAACTTACCCAGAAACACGAATTGATTGATTCTGGAAAACTAGGGTTTATGCGTGAATTGGGTGTTTTATTGTGTGAGTGTTTCTGGTCAATTAGTTGCTTATAAGATGTTGTTTATATGATGAATTAACTATATCCATGCTTAGATCTTGCCCAGAAACATCAAATGTGAAAGAATTGAAATTTAGGGTTCTAGTTCATACGAATTGGGTATTTTTGATTCATGTTGAGTTTGATGTTAAAACTTGGATAAAACATCTTTATAGGCATACTAGACTTCCCAGAATCATTTTAGTGCAATTCCTATGGCTAATTCTCTTACGCGTAATTCTTGAACCTTAGGGTTTAGGTTTACGCATAAGTGTTCTTACGCGTAACTGCTCAATAAGTATTCATGATATGTTCTGAAAATAAGTGAATGTAGATGTTAATGATTGTGTTATGACGAATTTATTTCAGGTCTTCCACGTTTGAAAAATTCAGAATCAAGGTTTCTAGCAAACTACGCATAAGGATCACCTTACGCGTAGAATGTTATGCGTAAGAGCAATCTTACGCGTAACTATTACGCGTAAGGTTCTACATAAGGGACTACGCGTATCCTGTGAAGGATATGCGTAAACAGTGACCTTTACGCATAAGGTTGACTCTTACGAGTAAGCCTTACGCGTAAGGTTTATATACGCCTACGCGTAAGCTCTACGCATAAGGTCCCCTTTTTCTTACGCGTAAGTCAAGAACCTACGCATAAGCTTGCGTTTACGCGTATACCATTCATGTTTACGCATAAGCTTGCCATTTCTACGCCTAAGCCTTGTTTAACCTTAATTATTAATTGTTACACGTGCAAACTTGTAAATAAATAAATCATAACGCCACGAAATCAATAATGTCACTATAAGCTTAAATGTTTAACAAGTTGTGAATAATAAGTGAAAATATGGACTTTAAAACTTAAAGTTAATCAACTCACGAAACTAATCACGACGTCATTGGACTATTGGACAAACAAGTGACATTGGACTCGTAACAATCATCGACATATAACATTCAATAATTAGACAATATAACCATCTGTTGACTAACATAATGTCTTTCGATATGTTGGTTCTTTTGGCTAAATATCTTTCAGATCACGACATGGACGCTCAAATGCAGAATGTGGATGCACCAAATGTTCTCACCGTTGCTGATATCTTCCCTAATGGCTATCCGATGAAGATTGGAAAGAACAACCTTCGGGTTGACTTTGATACTCTCACATGCTCAGAGTCTTCTTGCCTGATAGCAGTGGACATTCTGAAGAACCATTCTTATCAAAATATGCTCACCAACTCTGCCACAGTTCCGGAGATCTACATTCAGCAATTCTGGCACACAATGAAGCAGATCAAAGGGCAAAATGCTGTGACTGTGACTCTCAATCACAAGCAAGTCACCATCACACCAGCAGACTTGCGGGCTATTCTCCTCATTCCTGTCATTGAACCAACTGAGTACAACGCTACACCTACTGAAGAGGTCGTTCTGCAATTCATGATCAACATCGGTTATGACGAAGCAACAGGGGCAATCACCAAGCACTCTTCCGTTGACTTGAAGAATATCCCTCAGCCCTGGAGAACCCTCTTCATCATCATCACAAAATTTGTTTCTGGACGGGATAGTGGTTATGAGCATCCCAAGCTCATGGAACTACAGATTTTATGGGCTTTGGTCAACATGAAACATATCGAAGTTGAAGCTCTGATATGGGATGACATGATGTCTTTCCTTAAAAAGCGAGGCACCAAGATCCCATACATCATATACACAAAACTGCTGATCCAGAGAGCTCTTGGGTTAAATCCCGATATTCCCTTGAGACTCGACAACCCAAACAATCACTCCATGTTGTATGAGCCTACACTCACAGTCAGATTCAAGGAATCTACAACAAAGAAACAGGGTGCTGTGCTGTCGGATCACCTTCTCTCTGATGCAATCAAACAGCTTTACTCATACAAAAGGTATCTGGTAGCAGTTGATGAAGGTAAAGTTGGTTTTCTCGATGACAAGTCTTCTGGCACACCTTCTAGGAAAACTAGAAGAGGCAGTGCAGGAAGTGTTGCAAGCACTGAAAGTCAACGAAAGTTCCCTAAGAGGAAACCTGCACTCAAAAGGAAAGTTTCATCTAAGGAAGTTGTTCCCATTCCCATTCCCAAGTCTGAACCGCAAAGAAAACTAGTCGATGAAGACTCAGAAAACACTGATACAGATGAAGAAGTTTTCTACTCTGAAACTCCAAACGTTGAAACTGAGAAAGTAGCAAAACCTCCAAGTCCCAAAGGTGACAAGGGAAAGACTCTGGTGCTTGAGCAAGAAGAAGAAGAAAGTTCCGATGAAGAGCAACTTGACAAAGATTACAGGAAAAAGGTGAAAATTTTGAGACTTCAACACGTTGCTGAACAATTCAAACAAAGAACAAATTCGTAGCTCGAGGGTCAAGTGGTGCACTAACTACACCAGTTCCTGATGCGGTTAATCAACCCGATAAGGGAACTGGTACCACCACCCACGATACACAACAACAGCGACTGGAGGAGACCATCACCTTTGATTTTGAAGAACCAGAAAAAGAAAAGTCTGAGAAAGAAAAGACTGATGAAGAGGCTGCAGCTCATGCCAAAGCAGAGGAAGAGGCCAGGATTCAGGCTGAAGAAAAGGCTAAGACTGCAAAGGATGAAGAGGTCCTTCAACAAAGTCCAAAGACATTCCAAAGAACAAACCTCTAAACCTCCAAAGGATCCAGAGTCACCTCATGTCTCTTCATCATCAGATTCATCCTCTCACTCTTCACCACCACCATCCAGAAGAACAACCAAATCCACATCCAAATCCGTGAAGAAGCCAACGGACTCTTGGATTTCTCAAGCAAAGACAAGGATCGTTAAAGCTGGCAAGCAGGTCAGGAAGAAAGACGTGCTTTACAAAAAGCTGAATTTTCTCACGACCAGGTTCAGTATCTTCATGACGAGAATGACAAGATGTCAGCTGAAAGGGAGTACATCCAGAAGTTCATGCAACGGGATCTTCAAGGGGAAATGAACGAGATGATCAAAGGTTACACTCACAAGTTCCTTCTTGACATCGTTCCTGGTATGACAAAAGAAATGTACACCAGACAACTCTATCCAAATCTTTTTCATTTGGCCAAGCAAACCATGAGATCAACACCTATGCATGTGAACATCAATCCAGTTGATCCCATAATATTCTCAGATGCCGAATTGGTTTCAAGGCTAGTAGCTCAAATGTCTAAATGATCTGCAACATTTACTTCTCACGAAGGTAAATTGTTTGAAGCATTGCTGGAATACCAACTCAAATCAGCATACAGAGAAGAAGCTCAAAGGCCTAAACGTCCAAGAGACGATGAAGATAAGGATAAGGATAAAAATGACGAGCCTAAACGTCCAAAGAAGTCTGGAGAACCATCATCTATGCCATCACCACCCCGAAGGACTTCATCACCAAGACGATCTCCTCCTCGCTCTTCTGCTGACAAACCTCAGGACTCTGAGTCACCACCCCAGACAGAGAAAACCGGTGATCACTTTGAGTATACTGGTGGTGACGATGAGGAAGTCCCTGAGCCCCAACAACAACCCACCTCTCCCGCCTCAACAAAGAAATCATCATCCTCATCAAAGCCAAATAGGAAGAAGAAGACGCCTCAGGCTGATGTCGTCTCATGGCTAGACGAAGATGACACCGAGTTTGAATGGTTTTCTAAACTTGTTGATGCCACTCCCGCTCTAACTGATGATCCAGATATGGTAGAAGGTAGTACATTGCAGCATGCTAAGTTACTGCAAGAGAAGTTCCGTGTGAAGAAGATGACGAAATCAGAGTTGAAACGAATCAAGAATGAAGCTTTTCAGCTACTCAAAGACAGCTCGGAAAGTGCTATTGAAGTTGAATATCACCTTGATAACATAGCACGAGCCATGTCTAACAACATTGATTGGCTCAACCCTGAAGCAAACATCGACTTCACCAAAAGGGACAACCCTCCGTACTACACCGACAGGTCTAAACCTCTACCAACAATTGGCCAACCAGATCAACCTCGGATTCCATTTCGCTATTTCTTCAACAAAGATTTGGAATTTCTTCTACACGGTAGCGATGGTACAAAGAAATACGCTACATCGCTTACACTTCCGTTCCCGGCAGCCATATACTCCAACTACATAGCCATCGAAGAAAGGGCTACCCACATGTTTTCCAACAGCGTGGAACAGTATGACATTGATGCAATGTACGGGATTCATTATTGGCCAGAACGCCGACGAATCTACTACAAGAGCTGCCAGGTTCGAAAGTCTCAACATGAAGTGTACAGTAATAAAGGGATCGTGGGTTAAGCATGTCACCCTTTCGTCTAAATGGGATTACACCTTTCTCAAGACTATCGTGGTCAAAAGACAATATGAAAGGGGCTATGAATTCTGTGAAGCGGACTTTCAGAACTTGTCTCTCAACGACATTGAAGATCTGTATCTTGCCAAAGTCCAGGGAAGAATGAGACATTTCTCGACTGAAACTCAACGTGAATTCATCAAATCCTTGCTCATCTTCATCAGAAGCATAGTGATCCAGCAACGTGTAGAAGATTTACAACTTGCTGTTGAATCCTATCGCACCCATGTCAACTTCACCGCACCTCGCTAGAAATACCTAACATCAACCAGCTCTCACAATACACTCTCATCAGCAAACCATTCGGAATAGTTTACCGCAGCGAACTACATCGCAACTGCTTGATGGCGTGTAGAGATCTTCACAAGTTTGGGGATCCCACATTGAAGATGGTGAGGGACGGTTTGGCTTATATGTTGAAGGAGATACATGAAGGAATTGGTTCTCCAAAGCGATGGAATTCTAAGGATAGACGGGATGTGAAGAGGATCATCACCCTTATTGATGAAAGGTTGTACAGAAGGGACCAGTTCAGAACACTGGAGAGCTTTGTAGGTGGTCGTCCCAGGATTACGCTCACAGGCTATCAACGCCCTGTTCGCATTCCTGGAAAGATTGATGGACTTCCTGGTACCCCTTAATCTGTTTCATTTTTCATTATTAATTTGGATGTGTGATTATTTAATGACAATGGCTTGTGCACACATAACAGTGTACAACCCGATCTTGTAATGAAAGGACCCTGTGGTACGCTTCAGTGCCACAATCCTTATCAAATGAGCGAAAGCTTCTTACTTTTGAGTAAAACCTATCAAACCTTTCAATTTTAAAAGGTTTTGCTCAAAAGAACAAGTACTTCCCCTTATGTTTTTTTTCAAAACCTCAACCATTTATATCACTTGTTGAGGGGGAGTATTTGACTTATAAACTTTGTTCACAAAGTGTTCTTAGTGGTAATCTTCCCGCAAAACTCGAAATGGACATATTTGATATCAACATTTCTTCAAAAATAACATTTATATGCCATTTTTTAGGGGGAGAAAATTATGTGATAAGAAATTTGTTGTGTTTTGCTATTTGAATCCTCGTGTGAAAAGACTTCAACCCATGAATTGACGGGAACTGAACAGTCATACATTGAAAACATTTGTCTTCCAAGACTTATCCAAGTAAATTGTACCTATTCGAGAAACTCTTGATAGACATGAACTTTGACGGGTTTGACAACCTTTCGGGGTTGTCCACATCTTCAAGGTAGTTATTAGAGCTAGTTGTCACCTAAAAGCTGACAATGTATCTCTTTAACTATGCAACGTAATCGTGTCTCGCAGGGGATTGTCCATCTTGAGTCGATCAATTCAAAAAGTGCGCGCTCTTTCCTCACTGTGCAGATTTCTGTCAAAACTCTTAAGCACATGTTGAGGGGGAGTATTTCTGAAAATCTAAAACTCTTGAAGTGTTCAAACATGTTTTTCATTCACAAACACTTCGAGAGATTTTCATGAAAATGGTTTTATGGCAATGGAGTTATAAGGTGATTTAAGGTTAGGAATAACCGTCCTATGATCCGCCAGAGCCGGAGGGGTCTACCCAAGGACATTACCAATAGTTAGAATTAGAAGTCCTTAGGTATGATTATAAAAAGGAGAAAATGAGAATCGGAGAAAGAAGGAGTTGAAGAATTAAAAAGAAAAGCAAAGAAAATAGTGAAAAGAAATAGCCCTCCAGATTATTCGACTTAGGGCAGACACCGGGTTCAATTCATATGCTACTGGTTGTCACTAGATGACACCGGTATTGAAGATAAAAGTCGTCATGGACCCAGTGACGCATGGACTAAAACTTCTTAGCCACTCAAGTTTCTCCTAACAGAAGCTTGTTTCATTCTCACAGGGAACCCTACGTAAACTATCGGCTTTCTCTTAGAGATTGCTGGTATTGAAGAAGGAGACCCTCTCCCTTGTCTCCGCTCAGGAAAACCAAAGTGCACTATTGAGTCTAGAGCCACGAGATTCATCAAAAGATCTCTTAGGTACACTTGACATTTCATTACTTGTTGTTCAACAAAAAAAGAACAATAGTGATACGTTATCGAGTCCTACACAGATCCTAGCAATCTGTCGAGAACATTTATGAGAGGTTCACAATTGTGATCCTCAGTGATTGAATGGAAACTCCTTCCAGGGTCAACATCAAACAGCCCTGACAGCAGGTCGCTTCGGTAACTCCCCGTGGATTACGCTTAGTGATCTCAAACGGTCTACAGTCGTGAGGTGATGCTTCGGTGTACCTCAGCGACTCATCTGAACCGTAGGTGTACTTCGGTACATCGCGTTATCTCACTTGTGGGACTCCGGTTCAGGAACGGCCTTTGTGAGAATTAGAGTTGTGTTTTCACACTATGCTGTTAACACTCTCGAAGTTCAAACTTGTAAGTGCCGGAATCCGCTTATTACTAACCTTTCTAATGTTTACTTCTTATGGAAGCTCTGTAGCGGACTGATCGTGTAGATTCTCCACATGCTCATACCAACAACATCACTTATGGAAGTTCTCTCATAATCAAAGGCAACACAAAGTCAGAATGATTCTTCGTCAACAAAGAATCTACAAAGTTTAAAGACTTAAAGAACTTCATCAACTGTAATCCAACGTTAAAAAGCGTGTGAGCATGTTAGAGAAAGACGTGGAGACGCTGGAGCAACGAAGCAGACCTGATGCAGACAACAATAACATACTATCACTACCATCACAAAGAACAAAGATCAAAGAACAAAGATGACGTCAAAGCATATTACTTCAAAAGAAACAATTTCTCTACACTGGGGAGATTGTTTGAATCAAGGCAACTCTTCTCACAAGAAAGAAGAATGTCAGAAGACGTCAAAGCTACTATTACATCAGCACCTACAACGTTTATCACTCTTTTATTCATCACTAACACTTAGGGGGAGATTGTTGGAATCACTCCAAAACTATATTTCAAGTGTTAGTGATTCATATGTAATAGTTAGCTTAATATGGCCTTTATGTTTGTTATTAAGCTTAGGCTTATGTAGAAGGCCCATAAGCCTAGGCCAAGCCCAATAAGGAAAAGGATGGGAACTTGGAGTGTTGCCCTAGTTCCCTCCTATAAATAGTCTTGCAAACCTTCTATTGAAGGTTGGTTGTTCAATTTATTCACTCTTTCACTCTCTACGCCTAACCGTGCATATTCATACGTGTGTGTGTGTGTAGTTGTTCAGCCGATCTATATCCTTCATCTATTTCTTCTATTGATGCTTGTGTTACTAATATGGGAACCTAACATTACTTATAACAATAATTAAATTTTTTTTTTGACAATATAAACTTGTAGGCAATTATAGTTTTATTTCAAGAATTTAAACTTAATTCATTACAAAACTTTGACGTTAGTCACCTCGGACAAATAAAGACCTATACATGAGTCATGCCCCAAATTTTCTAAAATCTTACATTTATAACTAATAAAAGTCTTTTAATATAAACATTTTTTTTGTATGATTTATCTTACTTTTACCATCAACTATTATTGATCATATATAAATGTAAATAGTTTTAATGACTTTGGATTATAAGTAGTTAACGTCTAATATTATGAGAAATTATTTTCCGTACGTCGCCTTTCGGTTGCCATCGAACCAAAGATTCTTTCGTCATTGATATTTTCTTATTATGTACTTATGCACTTCCAAGAGCCAAAATCTACAAAAATTATATTAAACATTAATCATTGCCACACAAGAAACAACAAAACTTTTATTAAACCTTGTCGAGTCATAATCATGAATAAAGACTAAATTTACCATACTAATCTAGGTCGCGTGTCGGTGCCATCCAATAATTCTAATTGACTGCTGCTTTAGACTGCTAATTGCCAAGGTGAGTATTCACAGCCCCCTTTTTACTGTTTTACTTATTTGGGGTGAAATGCATGATTATAAATTTAAATTGTTTTCCTTGAACTATTTGATATATTTTAAACCCTTAGACTTATTTATAAATTTATGACTTGTTTAAACCTACTAGACCGTACGTCCTTGACCCAAAGTCTCCCCTGTTCGGAGCAGCATAAAGTCTCCCATGTTCGGAGCAGTGCTGAGCCTCCCATGTTCGGAACAGTCATTAATTGATAGTATATAATAGTTGCTATGATGTACTATTCGTACATTCGCATTGTTAGTCCCCGATTGGTTTGCCGTTCGCACTCCAATTATATGTATCGTTCGTACGGCTCCCTTGTGCGGAGCAGTAAGTAGTATGGATAGCGCTATTAGAGGTCGGCCAACCTCTCGTTCCCCTGTCTACGGAACGCATATTATTTATTTTAGGGGCTTTGCCTCATACTTTATTATATACGAGGCGTTATTATGACCATATGTGCATTGACTACCAGACTTACTACTTGACATATGAAAGTGTATGTGAACTTATATGTTACAAGTCTTGTATTGGCGGGATTTGTAACATAGTAAGTTGACAGGACATTTGCCAGGCAGACTTTCTAAAGACGGTATTTATATTTACCTAAAACCTGTGTACTCATCAACTATTTTCATAGTTGACCCGTTTTCTCATGCATTTCAGGTGATCGTTGTTTAGCTTATATTATGAAGATTTTAAATAAAGGAAGTTATCTGGGTCGTCATGTAGTAAAATGTTATCCTTTGGAAGTCAAACTTTATGTCTAAATTGCCAAGGTCGGCTAGAAACTTGTTGTAATGTTACAATATTTCTTTAAATTTAAATTATGGTATTGTACTATATCTCTTTGCGATGTATATTGATTATGTTACACCTCGCGTTTCCGCCTCCGGCGGGGTGTGACACCTACCAACCGATCCACACATCTCTCTATCCCTTCATCAAGATCTGGGTACGTAAAAAAGGGTAGCGATCTGAAAAAGAAGAGGTTGTTGGCAACCGGTTTATGAAAAATAAAAGTTGTACACAAAAAAACATAGCGATCTGAAAAAAGGGTAGCGATCTGAAAAGGTAAATTAATCATTTTTTTATGAATCTATAGAATGTTAAAAATCGTTAAGGCCAGATTCTTTATTTGTTTGTATATTCATCGATCTATGATGCGTTATGTCAACCGAGAAAGCACGGATGTAAACTCATGTCACGGGTCTGTGAAAAATGTGTGTGCACAGTAGTTGAAGCCGGTGATGATCGAATTCAAAGTACTCAATGAGATATTCTCCAAATGTTTTATTATATGTCGTGCTATCACTTGATGACCTTAACATTTTATTTTGTTTTCTGTTCTTTTATTTATTTGAAATATTAGTATATTTCTTTGAAATTTGTTAAACCGAACTCTCGTGAAAAGATTCAAAAATCGTTTTATTTCTTCGAAATATTAGTATAAATCATTTTATTGATTGGTTTCAAAAATTGTTTTTTGTTTTATTGATTTATTCGGTAGATATAATTGATTAGTTTCAAAAAGTTGCTTTTTGTTCAAGACGCGGTTATCTAACAAAGAATTTGACTAGAGTTGCACATGTATTTACGTATGTAACAGTTTACAATAATGATGTCTAAAAGTGTGGTTTGTTGGTTTGTTGTATACAAGTGCAATATGTCTTGTGTAGCTTTTGTGTCCTAGTTTTTTCTTTTAAACTCATTAGATGGATTTCCACTTATATAGTTTTATTGGTTAAGAGTGGAAGCTTCATATTATGAGAGCTTACTGTTAAATATGTTCTTTACCGGGTATACATTCATGCTCTTGTTAACCTAATGTCATAAATGATTTGGGGTTGCCTAGATTGAATAAATGGTAATACTAAACTTTTAAAACGAGACAGGGATGGTAACTAATATTTGACGATAACGTAGACACTCGTGCACATGTACACAAGCTTTAATCAACTTAAATTTTATTTAGTTTATTTCCAGATTAGGTTTGGTTTGATGGCTGTTGTGCACATGTGTTTTTGAGTGTGCATATGTGTTTTTACAGTTTCATGAACTTGTTTCTTTTGTTTAATTTCATTTGTTATGAAAGGATTGTGCATATATGTTTTGTTAGTTGTTATAATTAAATAATTCCTCTATTATTTGTTTTGTGATTACAGGTTCGAGTATAATGAGCAATGTCAAGAATGCACATACGTATATATAAGGGCATATGGACGAACTCAACTGCACATATTCATACAAAGAGATCGAGAGTGGCCAATGAGGAAAAACACATGTGCACAAAGGTTAAAAACACATGTGCAGATTTCATGGGTTTTTGAACAAGACGAGAAATACATGCGCACGCCTAAAAGATGAATCAACTATTAAAGACATTGTATTATGCACATGTGCACGCTTCATATATTTGAAATAAAACATATTTATGTAATATTTTTTAATAAAGTTTTGTTTTTTGTATAAAATTGCATAAATTTAATAAAGTTTTGTTGTTTGTGGACATACTAATGCAATATTTTTTTTATAGATACATGTGCAAATACAAAACACCTATGCATAAAAGGAAAATACAATTATCACGTAATGCAAAACACATGTGCACACAATGTTAAAAATAAATAAATAAATAAATAAAAATAAAATTCTAGAATTACGGGAACTTAAAAAACGTTTTTTTTTTTTGTATATAAAAAAAAGAAAGTAATTTTACCATTATACCCTTTTGAATTAAATAATAAAAATTAATATAAGAAAAAATCTGATTGGTTGATGCTGATTCTCGTAGTTCTCGCATTTTTCTTGGTTCTGACAATAACCCTTAATATTAAAAACTATTATCTCTATATTAATTAAAAGAGTCTTTTACCTATTTACCCTCTTATGCTAATCAAAACAAAAAATTAAAACATCACATACTCCCTATGGGTGTCTTCTTCATCTATTTTCTTTTTTCTTCCTTGAATTGAATTGCTCTTTCAAATTATTTTTAATCCCAAACAATTCTATCAATATTAATGCAAAATAGTAATAGTGTTGGTTTGCAACTTTACATAATAAATAAGATCTCTTTAAACAAGAGCCCTACAATATTCATAGATACATTATCAATCTGTAAATGTCTAATTTGCTTGAGGTACTTAATTTAATTTGCAATATTAGTGCTCTGATTTTCAACAAAAATATAAATGAGTGAGTAATTTACTCATGTAGAGGGTAAAACTTTAATAATAAATAAGTGAGCTTATATTATTAGCCAAGCACAAATCAAGATAACTCAACTACGTAACTGATGATGCATATTTCGAACTTAATATGTGAAAGGAAGCCGGCTTTAATGAAGAAAAAGGAAATATCGAAGAAGAAGAAGAAGAATATATAAACCAAATTAAATTAGACATAAGAGTAAGAAGGTAATACTTCCTTTTATGAATAGCTTATTAATTTGTAAAAAATAAAATTAAAATTAAATTTCATGTTTGGATGTATTTGAGTATTTTGTAATTTTTAGAAGGATATTGATGTAATTATAAAATTTCGAAGGATATTGATATAATATTGAAGATTTATAAGGATACAGATGAAATTGATCTTTAAATAAAATGTAAAAAGGGTAAACTAGTCGACATTTTCTAAGGGAAGGAAAAAAAAAAAAAAAAAAAAAAAAAAAAACTAGTCGACATAATAAATAGGAATTGGATTTTGAGTTGGTTATTGGCGGAGGGAACGTTTACTCCACGGTGGGTGGGGTGTGGTTACTGTAGTTTGCTGTTGTCGAGCAGAACAGAGCAGAACAGAGAAGGTGTTTGATGAAATGCCTAAACTGAATCATCATCATCAACATCAACATCATGGTGTCTTTAATTTCATCTGCCTCCTTCCCCTATCATCATTTCATTTACCCAAAACCAACAACACCACCACTTGGTTTAAACAACATTGCACCTATTTCCCTTTTGGGCTTTAAACAAACCACTAATATACTAGTAGTAACTAATACTAAAAGAAGAACAAGTGGAAGTGGGTTTTCTTTGAGTAAAGAAGAAGAGGAATTAGAAAGACAAGTTTATGAGTTCATGAAGAATTCAAACCCCCCAAATGATTTCCCAACTAAGAAACAGCTTTTGGATGCTGGCAGGCTTGATTTAGTCACTGCCATTTCGAATGCTGGCGGCTGGCTCGCTTTCGGCTGGGATAATGACCAGGACCCTCCTCATCCTCATTTCGAGTAACTACACTTTATTTATTTCATTATACAAACACTCCACTTTCAGTTTAATAATAGTTTTCGCATTTGAGCAGTGATGATGCTGAACAAGGAGGAGGAGGAGTAGACGGCATACTAACTAGATTGCACAATCATAGAATGAGGACTCACCTAGAATATAAGGCTCATCATATGGCGGGTCAGTTGTTGTTTTAGTTACTATTTAAACAAAATATTAGTCCTACTCAGTTCAAGTGTTCAACCAACATCTTATGCTGCTCCTTGTTGTTTTGCAGATAAATCCATACCACGGGAAGTTTCAACCACCTACTTTTCGGATTTTCAAGGTTTGTGAGTTTCTCGTCCTAATCATTTTTTTATATAATACATCTATCTTTGCCATTCATTTGTCGCACATGCAGCTGCTGAGATTGATTATGGAAAGGAGGACTCGCAAGATAAAACGCAACAACTCCTGCAGGAGAGACATAATAAGGAGATGAGCCCAGATCATATAAGATCTCGTCTTCAGCACATGGAACTTGAGCTTTCCTCTGCGCTTCACTCTTTGAGATCTAAAAGCAGCCTCACACTTAATTCAGAGGTCAGCAATTGTTTCCTGTTATCTAGCAGGTTGTGACGTAGCTTTAAATGACCCAGCCCAATTTTTGGCTCCATTTGTATATCAATTATCAATTATATTATTACAGCAATCTCGTCAAGCTGTTACTTCTCGCCAAGGGCCAGAACCAGATATGATACTTAGTGGGCAACTTAAAGCTGAAATGGCCAAGTATGAAAATAACAGACCCTTTATAATGGCTACATTTATATAACCTTACAGAATGTTGATCATATTAACCAACGAAACACAAACATGCATGTTGGGTAATAAAAATCCTCGATTTGTTATTTCCGATTCTTGTCATCATCTGTATTGATTTGTTCTAGTGCTCTGAGAGATACGATACAAAGGGATTTACCACCTCAAGTATACCTATAAGAGTGAGCAGATAGAACTGTTAAGATCGATAATTTAAACATACTACTTTAGTTGTAGGATATGAGGATCCATTGCATTATGCACAGGGCTCAGTGGTTCACTCATTTCCATGGTCGCTAACAAAAATCTACTACATACTTCATGGATTTGGTAGTAATTAAAAAGGCAAAAATCCTAGTCCTAATCCTTACAATAATAGAAATTTTGGATACAGTAAGATAATAATAACTGACAAATTGTCTTTCTAACCGTCCTATACACGTAAGTGGTGCTCCAGTGTAGACCACTTCAAGATCCTTGTATATCATTATTACTGTAATAAGATTTCAGTTATTTATAATTTACTCCGCGGTTGTTTAGTCCGCCACACAAGGTGGTGTCATTCTTCCAAAGATCTGGTTTGAGTCTCAGGTTCAATTCCTGCTAGGTGCAAACAACCTTAAGTGGTCACGCCAACCTCCTGAAAAGGGAGGGCTTTACCTGGTTTGAGTCTGTGTGGCGGTGGGTTCAAACCCCGCGAATTAGTCGGCCAAAAAGGTCGGTAATCATGGTTACCAAAAAAAAAAAATCTTCCAAAGATATGCGTCTCCGGCTATGGCAGGTTACATTGGCAGGTGACAACGATCTTAAAATGATGGATTTATGTTCGCCAGTGGTGGTAAAACACTTAACAACATTTAACCTTGCTTGAGCCCAACTGTGATGTCTCTCATTTGGCGAGAGTCTCTAATCTGATCCGTTGTGGGACAACAGGGGTTCCCAAATCAACCGGAGAGAAAATAAAAAATAAAAGCTACACCCGAATTATCCCTTAAAATGATCTTGGGTCAGGTTTGCCAGCTTTAAGTAGATGTTATTAGTTGTGTAGAAGAGAAAGGGAGAAATGTTACCATTGACCATGATTTTGTACATTTTCTCAAATGCATCTTTTGACAAGGTGGAACCATTTAGGTATCTATTCAGGATGTCCCTTCTTTTGGCTTGGATTTCGGCCTCTATGTGCGTTTGGGCCTGTTCAGGCATGCATACTGGCTTATGCATAGGTTTCAGTTTTATGCGACACTTTTAACCAAAGTTTTCTTATCAAATCTTAACCAGGTTCACGATAGCAGTGCCAGTGAGTTGCAGCAGCTTTCTGATGTGTGGGAATTCCAGGAAAATGAGCTTATGAAGGCTGAGGCTAAGTTGAGATCAATACGCGCAAAGCTAGCAGTGTTTGAAGGAAAGATAACACTATCAGTAAAGTATGCATTCCCTTTGTCCGTTTGCCTTTTCGTGTTATATAATACAAGATGTTCACAGTATCTGGTTTTCAGTGATACACAGAAATTAGTGGAGGAGAAGCAAAGGAGAATCGATAGTGCTCGTAGAGCTTTGAAGTTTCTTCGGACCACCTGCATATTTTGGACTCATTCAGCTTCAGAAGTTCTATTAGTTGGATCGTTCGACGGTTGGAGCTCTCAGGTTCTCTTTTTCATATCTTTCCAATAAGCAGTTCCCCTTAAGATATTTCTTTGCAGCTTTTACGGCATAATCCTGCCAAAAATGCATCATCATTCTCATGTAAAAGTTTCCTGCCCTGTTGCATCTGTATAAAAGGCTTTTGCATTGGTACTTTTGTTTGATGCGTGATATAAGCAACCACGACTGATTGTTTGTGCTTTATATATGCGACTGTAAGTTATGATTTAAGTGATGAAACTTAACTTTTTGGATTACTCCTACTGTAAAAATGGAATGGATAGTAAGCAACGGCGTCACAAATTTTCAGTGGCAAACACTCGATACACATGTTTTAGAACATATCTTTATCATAGCTTAGATTTTGAAAAGTCTGTATCCTTAAAGCTATTAAATATCAGGCTTATTAGTGACGATCCTTGTAACTAGTAAATTTACTTCTTTTTAACCAATTGCAACAATATCAATCGCAATGCAGATAAAAATGGAGAAAACAGAAACTGGTATTTTCTCATCATCCCTGAAGTTGTATCCAGGAAGATATGAGGCAAGTAATCTGCTTGACAAATATAAAACCGTTTATGTGGTTTAACTCATTTTTTGGAGCATCCATGTTATAATGCATCCGAGCATATATCCAACTAACGTTTCACATCTTTTGTAGATTAAATTCATTGTTGATGGGATTTGGAGAGTTGATCCTATGCTCCCTGTCATTCACAGCAATGGGTATGAGAACAATAGTCTTGTAGTTCTTGAATGATCTGTGCATAGCTTCTTCATCTGGTAACCCCTTGTGTACAGGTCTATTTTTCTAACCACAATTATATACTCTTGGTTCTTTGTCTGATATTAGTTTTGTCACACAGCACAACTTATTCATTTGTATCAAATCTTGTTCTAAAGTTTCATTCTCTTTCTGCATTTTTACACAAATGACCATCTTGTCTATGTGACCAAATGTTCATCAGTCTTGGTCTTCTAAATCTTTAAATAATGAAAAAGAAAATAGAATTATCCACATGTTTCAACCCATGAGTTAAATCTTTTCATTTTAGTTTTGCTTTATATATAACTATTCTTAGGTAGAGGGTGGTGTGAGATAGTAGGGTGCATGGGAGCGGAACAAGTGACAAAACACACAACATGTAGACTATAGTTCTGATGTTATAAAAGGATAGATGTCGAATAACTTCGAATGTTCTTACAGTAGAGAGGTCACGTTGTCGTTGTCGTAGGAGGTAATCGAGACTAGGGCGGGAGATCAAAGCATGGTTTGGGATTTTAGGAAAACAATGTCTACATACAAACATTATATCACAGTGACAAAAGAATCTGGGCTGTTTAGAAAATTGTATTGTTTGCTGTATATTATTTTGTATATTGTCAATTAATTTTGTATTCAATCTCTTATGGGCTTATATTGTGTATTGTTGAGATCCATACGCAACAACAATAATATGGTAAGAGTATATAACAGCTGTTTAGACTAGGACACTAGGTGATTATCAACTCAACAATGTCACATGAGCATCCCTCTATAGTGATTACCACCTTACTTACCAAATCGCCATATACATATACCTCACTGGAAAACAAACATACCCACTACACACCAACACACACCAACACAAAATATGTTTGGTGGTGCATACCACCTAACCACCCAAATTTTCTAGTGTCCACGCGTGAAACAAGGGTGGTGTAGCATGGATGGCGCGTGATGGTGGTGAGACATCGGACTACCACGCCTAATTGTTGTCATTGCTATGTCGGGTCTTTATGTTATAAAGAACTTACCAGTATGCGTGTATGACAGTATCAATGATGCTCCACTAATTATGATTGTTGTTTTTGTTATTTAAGGCGGTGTTTGTTTAAGCTTTATATGTAGGTTATGAGCTTATTTGTGTTTCGAATTATATTTTTGTAACTTTTAATTTTTCGACTTATTTTGATACTTGTGAACTTATATGACTTGTGGGCTTATATAAGTTTATTATAATAAACCATATCAAGGGAAAGCAATTATTTGTTACGTAGTAATATATATTTTTTTTCGTATAACAAGGCAAAGAGATAGTGCTGTGAATTGGGTTCCTATTGTTTCATTGTTTTCAAGATCTGTTTATTGGGTTATTTAATCTATTTTATCCACAGCAATCGATCAATTCAAAATATTATTACAGATCGTAAATATCGCAAATCGGTAGTCGATCATTCGATATTTTTTAGCTTGTAATCGGTTTAAGTAGAATTAGTCGGTGATTAATAGGATTAACATTTCTGAGAAGCTTTTGTTATTTCCCGTGAAATTAGATATTGTCGATGAATTTTAGATATTTACGATAAGATGTCTTATACCAACAACTTGTATTAGATAATAGATATAAACAACGATTATAAATGATTAAAACAAGTTTTTTGCGTGTTTATGGTATTTCTGGCAAGATTTGCATTTTCAATAAGTGTGACCATTGACCACTGTTAATCAATTTGTACAAATAAAAAAGATTGGTGATTGATTAGTGTTTAAGCGTTAATTAATCAACTTTGTAGATTCTATTGCAACACTGTAAAATAGTACTGGTACAAAACATAATTTGGACATTTCATATAACATACAATTCTACAAAATCATTATATGGGTCTGTTTGGTTTGTAGGTGGGTTTAGGATTTGGATTTGAATTTATGAGAAAGAAAAATATTTTAAAATTGTTTTATGTTTTAAAATATAATTTATAAATTATTTATATAAAAAGTGAAAGGAGAGAGAAAAATGATATGGGTCTCATATTTGTCATAAATCCTACCATATTACCCAACTTTACAACACTCCTATATATTTAGTGTTCGTTTGGTTTGTCGCTATGAATCACAATGGGTATGGGTATTGGTATAGAATGGAATGATAATGGAGGGTATGAAGAAACCACCCACACACATAATATATGAGGAAACCTTCATATTTGGGTATCCTCATTCCATTGTGGTGGGCCCCAAAACCAACCGAACAACATTAATTTCTTTCAAAGTCATAGACCCATACCTATACATCCCAACCAAACGGTCCCTATCTCCAAACCCAAAACATACCAAACACTTAAAAATGAGATGGTTCCACTTTCTTAACCCAAAATCAATCTAAACCCACAAACCAAAAGGACCCTTAAGTGAATAATACTTTAAGGAATAAAATTGGATAATAGTTCGAGACATTTTTAATTAATTCATTTTTTTTTTTCAAACAGCCTTAATGATTAGGCATTCAGATTTCACATAATTTTAACAAAATGATTGAGATGCTTAAAAATGTGACTAATTATGTGCCTAAATAGATGTGTTAATAATTTATTGATTAACGAAAAAATGAGTCTTTACTCCTTGCTATCTATTAACATGATGCTGACACTTTAAACATATAATTAGGTGGATCAATGGTCTTTTAATATTCAGAACTCGTTTTGAGATCCAGATTTCAACATTAAAAAAAAGAAAAAAAAAAAAAAAAAAAAAAAAAAAATACTTTACTGGGTAACTTGAGAATAACTATTGTGTAAAAACTAAAAGATGCTGAAAGCCTTAGAATGTGTAAATCAATGAGCCCAGCCCAGCCCAAATATAACATAATGATTGGATTGGTAGTGTGAAGTGTTTGGTTCAATCAAGGCTATGAAATGAATATTATCATCATCTTCAAATTATAACTGACCTCTCCTCTCAGTCTCTATCTCTCAGTTGGGATTATCACATTAGTAACTAGTAAGTATCATCAGTTTCAGTTGATTAATAATGATGTTTGTTGCTTAGTTAGTTAGTTATTCAATAAACAACCATCTAGCTCATCATTCATTTCTTTCTTACTTACTTACCTGTACCAAAAACTTGTTTTCATACTTGCTATGTTACAAATTACTACTGTTTTGATGATATTAGTAAATCTTTATGCGCGCAGAAAAGGTTACAAAAAAATTAAGCTAAATTAGTACTAGTAGTAACGACTATACTAGTAGAAAAACTAAAGTTCCTTTGAATATGGTTGTCGCAATCATAAACAACTACATGGAAGCAACAAGAAGTAGCAGCAACCATCACGCGCGTCTCCTTGACTTAGTTAACAACCAATGCAGGTCCATGTCTCACCTCAAACAAATCCACGCCCACACGCTCCGCACCACCTCCACTGCTCATCCTCATACGCTTTTCCTTCACACTCGTATTCTCCATTTTGCATCTCTACACGACCCACACTATGCTTTGCGCTTCTTCCAAACTTATAATATCCACAACCCCAATTCCTTCTCTTGGAACACCGTTATCAGAGCTTTTTCTCGCTCAACTAACCAGAAGCAGCAAGCCATTTTACTCTATCTTGAAATGTTATGTCATCAAGGGGATGTTATAATTACCCCGGATAAGCACACCTTTCCATTTGTGCTAAAGGCGTGCGCCTATCTGTTTGCCATGTCTGAGGGAAGGCAGTTACATGCACATATCGTCAAGCTTGGGCTTGCTTCAGATGTGTATATTAATAACAGTTTGATACATTTCTATGGCTCATGTGGGAGCTTGGAGGATGCACGAGACGTGTTTCTTGAGATGCCTGAAAGAAGTGTGGTTTCGTGGAACGTTATGATTGACACCCTTGTTCAATTGAATCAGTTTGATGAGGCGTTAATGTGTTTTCGTGAAATGCAACAAAGCTTTGAACCAGATAGTTTTGCAATTCAGAGCATCTTACGTGCATGTGCTGGCTTGGGGGCTTTGTCATTGGGAATGTGGGCTCATGCCTATGTATTGAAAAGGTGCAACCCGCAAGTGGCTGATGATGTTTTGGTCAATAACTGTCTGCTAGATATGTATTGTAAATGTGGATCATTAGAGACTGCTAGATTGGTGTTTGAAAGAATGGCTAAACGTGACGTGACATCATGGAACACAATGATTCTTGGATTCGCAATGCATGGGGATGCTGTCGAAGCTCTAGAATACTTCACAAGAATGACCGATGAAGGAAGGTTAATGCCCACTTCCATTACGTTCAGTGGGGTTCTAAGTGCTTGTAGGCACAGTGGCTTGGTGGATGAGGGCCGCAACTATTTCACCATTATGACAGCAGACTATGGCATTGAACCCGTGTTGGAGCATTATGGGTGCCTGGTTGACCTACTGGCTAGAGCCGGTCTCATTGCTGAGGCACTAGATGTTGTCTCTAAAATGGCCATAAAACCTGATGTAGTAATATGGAGGAGCATACTCGATGCTTGCTCGAAGAGAAGCGGGGGAATAGAGGTTAGCGAAGAAATGGCCAAAAAGATTATGGAGTCAGAAGAAGGGAGTAACTTCAGCGGTGTGTATGTGCTTTTATCCAGGGTTTATGCAGTGGCTCGTAAGTGGGACGAGGTTGGTTCTGTTAGAAAGCTAATGACTGATACGGGTGTAGCCAAGGAGCCTGGTTGTAGCACAATTGAAATAGACGGCGTGGCTCATGAATTTTTTGCCGGTGACACATCTCTTTCTCAAATTTACTGATATATAGTAATCTTAAGAGCTAGACTACATCTAACATAGCATTTATATATGTATGTATGCGATCTTTATACCACATATTGAGCTACAGACTGTATCAACATTATGTGCACAGCAATGAGTATTATAGCTTTATGATCTACTCACTTCTTATGCCATATTGTATTCTTTCACTTGGAAGAGACTGTGTCCCCTGTTAAACTTCACCTTAAGATTGACGCTTTCAGTTGTTATAAGTTTAAGGCCTACATAAATACATATACAACCTTAACTGTGCATCAGAAGATTCTTTTGATAGAATTTAATGTTCAGAAGCATTGTTATCGTTGACTGAAAAGAAAGGCATGAACCATTGTGTTTGCGTGTTTAGCATATTGCTTAGACTATGTTTATCCACAACCTATCACAACCCAATCTTTTATTAAAATATTATTTTCTCTTCATCCATCTACACAATTAATACATACCAACAAATCTATATTTTTTTACCATTTATCAACAACCCAACCCAACCAATACATACAACCAATCTATTCTTTTATAAAATAATAAGTATTAAAAGAAAAAACAAAAAAAAGAACCAATAGCTATTAACACCTTGACATGTGGCAGATTGTAGGTTGGGCTCTTAGGTTGTCATATGACCTAGATTGGTAGGAAAGATTGGATGGAATGATTAAAAAATTATTATTTTGTATGTATATTGTTTGAGTTGGGTTGACAACCCATCTAATAAACATAGCCTTACATCCATGGTAAGTCATTCAGTAAATTTTAATAAAATAGTATGGCAGTGGGGGTCAGACATCTAAAAAGTAGGCAAAAGTTCAATATAGAACCAAAATTTATCATAGATCCAATCAACCAATAATAGCCATTCATTTTTTTATTATGATAAACTTTCACCCTTTTTAAAAAAATTAAATATCTCGCAAACCGTTAATCGTTACGCGATAAAAATTATACCATCGTGACGAGAATTAAATTATCTTTCTATAGATATGCACTACTATATATTTTTAACAACTTTTTTTTTTCAAAATTTCGGTCAACCAAAATCATATATGATTTGTGAAAATCATATATGATTCGATTTTTACGAATCACATATGATTTTTGAGAATCATATATGATTGTAAAATCATATATGATTCGTAAAAATCGAATCATACATGATTTTTAAAATCATATATGATTCGTAAAAATCATATATGATTTTTGGACGAATTTTGAAAAAAAATGTTTGTCAAAAATATGTAAAAGTGCATATCTATAGAAAGATAATTTAATTCTCGTCACGATGGTGCATTTTTTATATTTTGAAGATTTACCGTTTGTAAGATATGTTGTTTTAAAAAAAAAAGTGGAAAATGATTTTGTATTAATTTAGATAAAAAATAGAGGGTTATGATTGGTTCATTTGTTCTATGACAAATATGGGTTCTATATTGATCTCAACTCCTAAAAAGTATCTTGACAAATATCTTGACAAAAAAAAAAAAAAAAAAAAAAAAAAAAAAGTATCTTGACAAATATAAACTAAAGGAATCTTGTAAAACAGAATCAATATGTTCGTAAGGTCTTCTAGTTATTATTAGTATATATACTAAAAGGCAGGACATCAAGTTTTCTAAAACATAGCATTAATTGCTATCTATTTTCAAATGGCAAGAATAGTCCCTGAGGTTTAGTTATCGTTGCAAATTAAATCTTTTGTAAGTTTCTAGCATTAATTACTATCTATAACAATTTGACAAAAATAGTCCTTAAGGTTTAAGTGTCCCTTGCAAACTAAGTCCTTTGTAGCATTAATTAGTATGTATAGCCATTTAACGAAAATAGTCCCTAAGGTTTAATCGTCTTTGCAAACTAGGTCCTTCGAAGACTAACGATGTAACATAATGAAACTTTAAAAGACCGCTACGTAAAAATATAACGGGACCACAACACTAAAGGATAAACTGATAGAAAATTTAGTGCACTTGTGGGATTAGTTCACATCTTTTAATGGGTTAGGAGGTACGGAGTGTACACCCATAAGGTCCCTGAACACCCTGACTCTCATGGGCGGACCTTCATAGAGACCCGGGGGGGCCACGGCCCCCCCAAAATTTGCGGGACCTGGTGTAAATATTATAGGTTTTACGGGTAATTTAATTGAGGTTACAAACAAATCTCCGATTCGGCCCTCCCAAAATAAATTCGGCCCCCCCAAAAAAAATGCTCAAGTTCCGTCTATGCTGACTCTAATAGTGGTTTGTATTGATAGTGCTCAGTTCCACTGATAAGTAGTGTTTCCACTGAAGCAGTGTTTCCACTAAAGCAATGTTTCCACTAAAGCAGTGTTTCCACTGCTAGTGCTATGAAAGTACTGATGAAAGTACTGCTTGTAACGGGCTTTGACCTATTCAAGTGGCAGTTACAACTGCATAATGACCACGTTTAATTGGTCATGTACCCACTAACGGCTATAATGGGGATAATTATGAGGCTATTAATGGGCCGATTAATACTCATAATTCCATTTGACTAGCTAAGAGTAATCTCCTATAAATAGGAGATCTGATTATGCATGTAAGACACACATAAAAAGATTAACACTTATAAGCGAAAGGGTTATTGAATTGTGCCTAATTCTATAACTGCATTTGGTCTTATCCCAAGTAGATATTCGTGATACCCAGGCATTAGGGTCGAATAGTTTACTTTGGAAAGTGATCACACGATTCCAAGTGATACCCGGTAACCACCTTGTGGTATTTGTTTGTGCTGAAGTGGTATTTGTTTCTACTGACATTGATTATCTAACCATGTTCTGGGAGATACACACCAACAATCAAAGTAAACTATTTGTGATAATCAATGGCTGCTGCTGCAATGAACACATGGCTTCAAACTTTGCCAAGCTTGATAAGTTTGAAGGGGTGGACTTTAGGAGGTGGCAGAAGAAGATGCACTTCTTGCTGTCAAGCATGAGTGTGGTGTATGTGCTAACGACACCCATTCCTGATGATGGTGATGATGCTACTGTGGAGCAGATCAGGAGAAGGAGCAAATGGGAGAATGATGACTACATATGCAGAGGTCTTATTCTCAATGGTATGTCTGATGCTCTGTTTGATATGTATCAGAACTTTGAATCTTCCAAAGAATTGTGGGATTCCTTGGATGCTAAATATATGGCTGAGGATGCATCAAGTAAGAAGTTTCTTGTTAGTAATTTCACAAATTACAAAATGACTGATTCAAGACCAGTTATGGAACAATACAATGAACTTCTTGGAATACTTGGAAGATTTACACAACATAATATGCACATGGATGAGGCTATTTCAGTCTCTTGTGTCATTGACAAACTCCCTCCTTCTTGGAAAGATTTCAAGCATACCTTGAAACATAAGAAAGAGGAATTAACTCTGGTTGAGTTGGGCAGTCATCTGCGCATTGAGGAATCTCTCAAAGTGCAGGATAATGACAAGCCAAAGAGTAGCAATGCTACTGGTGCATCTGTTGTCAATATGGTGGAGCATAACAACTCCACCAGGTACAATGACAACAAAGGAAAACGCAAATATCATGACAACACAAGGGCAGATCCTAACAAGAAGGCAACACCTACTTGTTGGAAATGTGGCAAAACTGGTCACATTAAAAGGGACTGCAAGGGTGTTAAAGTTGGTGGTAAAGCCAATGGATCAGGCACTAATGGTTCAGGGAGTGGTGGTTCAACCAACTCACTGAAAGGTCAGAATATGTTTAATAAGTCTTTTCAGATTTATTATGTTACATATGTATCTGAATCTAATTATGTGCAGGATGATGATGTTGCGTGGTGGGTTGACTCTGGTGCAACAGTTCATGTGTGTAAAGATAGAAGCTGGTTCAAGATTTATGAGTCACTGAATGATGGTTATATTCTTCACATGGGAAATGAGTCAACAGCCTTGGTGCATGGTCGTGGTTGTGTAGATCTTAGGTTTAGTTCCGGAAAGATTGTAACTTTGTTTAATGTTATTCATGTTCCTGATATAAGGAAGAACTTGGTTTCAAGTAGTGTTTTGAATAATCATGGATATAAACAAGTTATTGAGTCTGATAAATTTGTCTTATCTAAATGTGGTGTTTTTATTGGATTTGGTTATTTATGTAATCAAATGTTCAGGCTTAATGTTTCCACTGATAGTGTTATTTCAGCCTTTGTGACCACCTATGACCAGACTGACTCTACCCTTTGGCATGCAAGACTTGGCCATGTACACTATAAAAGAATGCAAGATATGTCTAAGGATGGGTTGATCCCAGCCTTTGACATGGACACTGAAAAGTGTAAAACTTGCATGTTGACCAAGATAACCAAGAAACCTTTTCAGGGTGTTAGTCTTGAGACTAAGGTCTTGGAGCTTATACACAGTGGCCTGTGTGATTTGCATGCCACTCCTTCTTTGGGGAATAAGAAGTACTTTGTGACATTTATTGATGATGCTTCTAGATTTTGTTATGTCTATTTGTTACATACCAAGGATGAAGCATTAGATAAATTCAAAGTGTTTAAAACTGAAGTTGAATTACAACTTGGGTCTTTAATCAAAAGATTAAGGACTGATAGGGGAGGTGAGTACATGGATACTCTGTATTTTCAGTCTGTTGGTATAATCCATGAAACGACTTATACTCCTCAGCAAAATGGTATTTCGAAAGAAAAAAAGTCTTTGAAGGAGATGGTTAATTCCATGTTGTCCTATTCAGACTGAGTCAAGGGTTCTGGGGTGAAGCTATGTTAACAGCTTGCTATTTATTGAATAGAGTTCCCAACAAAAGGAACAAGGTTACCCCTTATGAACTCTGGACTAAAAAGAAACCCAACCTGAACTATCTCAGGGTCTGGGGTTGTAGGGATGTTGTAAGACTCCCTGATCCAAAGCTAAAGACTTTGGGTGAAAGAGGCATTGACTGCATCTTTGTTGGATATGCTGAGCATTCCAAGGCTTTTAGGTTCTATGTTATTGAACCTAATGAATATGTTTCAATTAACTCTATAATTGAATCAAGGGATGCAAAGTTTGATGAGAATAGATTCTCATCAGTCCCTAGACCAAGTCAGAGGATTCCTAATGGAAAACATGACACTGGTGTGTCAGAGGTCCCTGATGATGAACCATCGGTGGTCCCTGATGAGGTTGTGGTTCAACAACCTGAACCTGTGCTCAGGGAGAGCAAAAGGGTCAGGACTCCAAAGTCATTTGGACCTGAGTTTAAACTATACTTAGTTGAAGGAACAAGGGATGAGGTCTCAGACCAATACTCCTATTGCTTCATTGTTGAGGATGACCCCAAAACATTTGAAGAAGCAATGAAGTCCCAGGACATTGCTTTCTAGAAAGAAGCAATCAATGATGAGATGGATTCTATCATGGGCAACAACACTTGGGTGTTGGTTGATCTACCACCTGGTTGCAAACCTCTGGGTTGCAAATGGATTTTCAAAAAGAAAATGAAGGTAGATGGAACTATTGAAAAGTTCAAGGCTAGACTAGTCATTCAGGGCTTTAAACAAAAGTCAGGGATAGACTATTTTGATACTTATGCCCCTGTGGCTCCTATCAGTACCATAAGACTGTTGATTGCTTTGGCATCTATTCACAATATGGTTATTCATCAGATGGATGTGAAAACAGCTTTCTTGAATGGTGAACTGGATGAGGAGGTTTATATGAACCAACCTCAGGGCTTCATCTTGCCTGGCAATGAAAACAAGGTGTGTAAACTGATTAAGTCTCTTTATGGACTTAAGCAGGCACCTAAGCAATGGCATCAAAATTTTGATGAAGTGGTTTTGTCTAGTGGTTATGTTCTTAACCAGTCTGACAAATGTGTATATAGCAAATTTGATGAATCTGGTAAAGGAGTCATCATTTGTCTATATGTTGATGACACACTGATCTTTGGCACTAACCAAAATCAGGTTGACCTGACAAAGGAATTTTTGTCATCAAGGTTCTCCATGAAGGACATGGGGGAGGCTGATGTTATCCTTGGTATAAGGATTAAACATGAAAGTAACAGAATTTCTATCTCTCAGTCTCATTATATTGAGAAGGTGCTGAGGAAATTCAATTACCTTGATTGTACTCCAGTGAGTACACCTATGGATACTTGTGAGAAGCTGATGCCTAGTCATGGCAAGGCTGTATCTCAACTTGAGTATTCTAGGGTGATTGGCTGCCTGATGTATGCCATGACTTGTACAAGGCCTGATATTGGTTTTGCAGTTGGAAAATTGAGCAGGTATACTAGTAATCCTAGTGCTCATCACTGGCAAGCAGTTCAGAGGGTACTGAAGTATTTGAAGAGAACTATGGATTATAGTCTCTCATATACTGGTTACCCATCAGTGTTGGAAGGATACACTAATGCAAGTTGGATCAGTAACACTGAAGACAATTCGTCTACCAGTGGCTGGGTATTCCTACTTGGTGGAGGTGCAATTTCTTGGGCATCCAAGAAGCAAACTTGCATCACCAGTTCAACAATGGAATCTGAATTTGTGGCCTTAGCAGCTGCTAGTAAAGAAGCTGAATGGTTGAAAAACTTGCTTCTTGAGATTCCATTGTGGCCTAAACCTATAGCACATATTTCTATCCTTTGTGATAGTGCAGCTACATTGGCTAAGGCTTATAGCCAGATGTACAATGGTAAGTCCAGACACTTAGGTGTCAGACATAGCATGATTCGTGAGCTCATCATGAATGGGGTGGTATCTATAGAGTTTGTTAGATCTCAACAGAACTTAGCTGATCACTTGACGAAGGGTTTGGCTAGAGACTTGGTTATAAAGTCTGCTAAAGGGATGGGTTTAAGTCCAACTTAGTCACTGAATGCTAGGACACCCAACTCCCTCCTGAGGAAACTTGGGAGCTGAGTTCAATGTGGAAAGCTAAACATTCAGTGGACTGGAGCACATGTTTTATTTTACATCCCAAGGTTGTGCTCAGAACCTGCTGAAAGGAGGATGAAGTCTTTACTTCTTAATGGTTAATTTTCTTTGAAAAAGTGCTTGGCAGGAGCATGAATAAAGAGGAACCACCTATGTAAATGTTGAAGTTTTGCCGCTTCAGGAAGCTTTGGACTTTTAGCTTTTACAACATTTATGAACTTGGATATGGACACATGGCTTGTATAGTGTCAAGAGCTGATAAGTGTTTGAAAACTTGTGTGTATTTTATCTTCAGGTATTCAAATGGGTTGAAGAGTTCAATTCTTAGAACACCCTGATTCTCTAATATTTGAACGTGTAATTTACTAAGATGAAAATTCAATCCTCAGGACATTTTCGTTTATGCACATGTTTTGCTTGATGTTTGTTTTCATGCAAAGGAAGTGAACTAAATTTGGGGAGGATTGTTAGAAAATTTAGTGCACTTGTGGGATTAGTTCACACCTTGTAATGGGTTAGGAGGTACGGAGTGTACACCCATAAGGTCCCTGAACACCCTGACTCTAATAGTGTTTGTATTGATAGTGCTCAGTTCCACTGATAAGTAGTGTTTCCACTGAAGCAGTGTTTCCACTACTAGTGCTATGAAAGTACTGATGAAAGTACTGCTTGTAACGGGCTTTGACCTATTCAAGTGGCAGTTACAACTGCATAATAACCACGTTTAATTGGTCATGTAACCACTAACGGCTATAATGGGGATAATTATGAGGCTATTAATGGGCCGATTAATACTCATAATTCCATTTGTCTAGCTAAGAGTAATCTCCTATAAATAGGAGATCTGATTATGCATGTAAGACACACAGAAAAAGATTAACACTTATAAGCGAAAGGGTTATTGAATTGTGTCTAATTCTATAACTGCATTTGGTCTTATCCCAAGTAGATATTCGTGATACCCAGGCATTAGGGTCGAATAGTTTACTTTGGAAAGTGATCACACGATTCCAAGTGATATCCGGTAACCACCTAGTGGTATTTGTTTCTGCTGAAGTGGTATTTGTTTCTGCTGACATTGATTATCTAACCCTGTTCTGGAAGATACACACCAACATAAACAATGAACTTTATAAACAAAACAATCATTGTACAGATTTCTGTTGTTAATCCTTTGTTAGTTGAATTCTTCTAATGTTAATGAATTCAATTCAGCTGTATTATAGACATAATCTTTTGATAAAGCAACTTTTTTGGGTCCCCCAATAAGGTGTAAATGTCAACTTAATTTATGGCCAAAACCCAAATGGCCAATTGGCATATAATGCAGGATATTCACTGGCATGGTGATTAAAGGCGAGTCGTTGTCTTAAACCTAACACAGAGAGTGCACGCCAATGTCTTTTAAATGTTTTATGGCTTGACACATGTGATTTTGATAAGATTTCTGCTGTATTATCATGTGAAATTAGTTTTCATATGTTTTAGGGTGCATTACCAAAATTTCACTTGTTTACATCTTGTCATCATTTCAATCACAATAATGTTTCTTAATCGCTACCACTAAATTTGTCTATCGAGCATTGACATCTTGTATAACATAAACAAATTCTAATTTAATTTACTCAAACCTTGCATCAAATGAAAACAAATACAGCGTTTATGCAATAAAGGGCGTTTGGATCAAGTTTATTGAAGAGTACATACAGTAGAAGTAAGTGATTGAATTGATTCAAGTTATGGATGTGTGAAGATACAATCCCGATTGTATATTTTAATGAATGACTAGAAACACACAAGATATCCGTAAGCATAAGAAATCTCATCATAAACTATTCTGTGTAAAGCAATTCCATTTGAGTTTATATATGCGTACAATAAGAAGCAGACAGAATAATTTCAAGAACTGAATATTATGATTCTCACAATCTGATACGCTTGCATCAACGTATAAACTAGGACGATTCTGCATCTACTCATATGCCACTCTACGATTCATACTATAAATAAATAAATCACCAAAATTCCTCTCCTTATGTACACAAGAGATCGAACAGCATTTAAAAACAACAAGCCTTAATCTTCTTGTAACAAGCCTTTTAAAAACCATCAATTGCATCCTCCATACTATTCTGAACAACGACTACTTTCATGTTGACGTTGTTTGGAGGAAGCTGCAGTCGAAGAGGGTAAAGCTTCCCATTGAGTGGACTACGTGTGCATACTGTTATGTCGTTTAACCCTGTTTCTTCCTCAAGCTTACGGGTCAAGTCATTGACATTATTGCCCTTGAAAGTAATACAAAAACCTTGTGCATTTTCATCCATTTCCCCAAAATCCTCAGACATAACATGGTAATATATAGCCCTCCCGTCCTCAAACTTTGGAGGTGAGCTGGTGCTGCTATGATGATGAGAATCGCTAGACTGCAAAATATAATACGAAAGATAAGTAAATCAATAAGAAGTTCAAAAAAGCATAAAACGAAAGAAATGATGGACAGATATATACCTCTTGACGCGAGAAAGCAGGTCTTGGGGATGAGCTAGTTTCGGAAGAAGTAAAAGAATCATCATTATTATGATCATGCGTAGAATGATAAACCAAAGGTGGAGGAGGTCCAGGTGCGGGTGACTGTACGACAATATCAACAACATCAACATCCCACAAGACCCATTCCTGAGTTGCAGTACGATGAGGAACATCATGCGTGACAGAGTTTCTCCAAGGAGGTAGACCGCCATTAGCACGTAAATACTGACCATACCTAGTCCTGAGCTTCACCTGGTTCCCTTCCCTGATCGGCTCCCACTCGACAGAAGAGTCTAGCCTACGTGGAACAGTCTGCATGACTTTACGACCAGTCATACCAAGGAGGAAAGGCTGGTTAGAAGCAGTCAAGTACTTGTTGTAACACGACTTGAGACGAATGATGGTAATGTCGTCGTCTTGATGGTTTGTAACGAACTCGACTGTCCAGCGGTTGTTTTTGGAAGAACCGTTGCGGTCTTGGGAGACAGACTCTTCGTCATCTTCGGCGTGGAGGTACTTGTTGTGAATGTTCTTGAGACGAACTGCTTTCGCGTTGCGAAAAAGATCCATTACTCCTCTTGCTCTTGTTGTTGGTGTTTCTTGTTGAAAGGAACGAACCCTCTGTTTGTTATTTTTAGTAAATGAAATAAAGTCAAAAATCTGGCAAGAAAAATAATACTACGTACTACGTAGTAATGGTTTGAATGAAATTATTTATCTAATATGTTAGTTGGCGTGTATCATTTTATATATAGAATGAGATGTATGATGTACGCGGTCTTTGACAGCTAGTCAAACCTAGCCACCCAGCCAGCCAGGATAGATCATTAATTATCATAAATATCATTTGTTTCACATGAACCTTCTATATTAAGGAGTATTAACTTTACAATTTAATTAATTAATTAATAAATTATAAGATGACAATCACTTTTGTCCAAAACAATTAGGGCTCGTTTGATTCGCAGAATGTTTTTGACGGAATTGTAATCTGTTTAAGGAATTGAAATGTGAAGGAATGAAATGTTAGAAATTGAAATCGTAAGGATTTAAAATCTGACGGAATTGAAATCTGCAAATACTAGCGCATGTTTGGTTGGAAGAATGAAATGAGAAAAAATAATTATATTAAAATATTTAAAATTTAATTTTAGTTTAAGATTAATAAACTAAATATTATTTAATAAATAAATTACTTATCAAATTATAATAATAATTTTTTTTATATAAAATACAATTGTATTTTTTAAAGTATAAATTAAAAAAGTAAGCTATAAATAAATTATATTTAATTTTAAAAAATAATAATTTTTAAATATAATAAAAATATAAATTTTTAAATACATAATAATTTATATTCAATTTTAAATAAATAATAATTTTTAAATCTTAATAACATGGTTGTTTATAAAAAATAATAATAATAACAATAATAATTAAATGATCGTTTATAATAATAATAATAATAATAATAATAAAATAAAAAATAATAAAGAAAAATAAAAAAATAAATAAAAATAATAATAAATTAAAATTTTTTAAAAGTAATAATAAAAAATAAAAATAAAATAAATAAATAAATAATATTAATAATAATAATAATAACAATAATAATAAAAATAATAAATAAAGATAATATGAATTCCATGAAATTGTAAACAATCATTCTAATATTGCCATAGAATTTTGAATTCCATATATATGGGATTTTGAAGGAATTTCATTCCATTCCATTTGCCAACCAAACACAGTAAGGAATGAAATTCAGATTCCAAATTCTTTAAAATTTTCAACCAAACACGTTATGAAATGGAATTGGATTCCAATTCTACCAGAATCCTTAGGATTCCGCCGAACCAAACGGGCCCTTAAGGGTATGTTTGACATGGAGCGGCGTGAAGCTTTTTAGAGCGATGAGCGGTTAGCAATGAGCATTTTGATTTTTATTATTCGTTTGGCAAATGAGTGGTGAGCTTTCTTATTTTTTTAAGAATGCTTAATTTTCCAATGTTTCTTTAAGAAGCTGTGAGCGGTGAGCAGTGAGTTGCACAGCTCACAGCTACAGCTCACAACTACTTTTGCCAACCACACCCTTAATATATACAAATAAAAGCTGCTATATATGTTTTGCTTATTAAAATGAATAAAACGAAATCCCTTGTAAATGTGACCAAATAAAATAAGCAAGTGTCTGGAGTATAAAATAGTTGATAAATCACATACTATATTTGTACCAAGTCTGTTATAACCACCATGTTAGGGATAAGAATATCGAACTTGTATTCTTCAACATAAAGTATTTTAATAACGTCTAAAATGAATGGATGTTCATACCGGATAAGGCAAAATTAACTAAACTAGGAGTATATATCAATCCACGTAGTATTATTTGGAAATAGTCAATTGTCACGGGACACGTTTACGTGTCGAGTTAGGCATAAGGTTTTCCTTCCTTCAGATAACACTTGCAAACATTATGACTATCATTACAACCTCTCTCGCCTATAATTATTGTCTAATGTTTATTTTAAAAAAAATTTATTTTGTAATTTTGATATAAATATTCTTATTTGTGTTATATAATACTTTATAAAAATTATGTCAATAAAAATAAGTTTAAAACTCAGTCTATTCATATATTTTTCATCGAGTAATATATAACACAAATAAAAATATTTAAAGTAAAAGTTGAAAACTAAAGACTTCAAAAATCAACAGCGGACAGACTGTAATCGAGCAACATACTTCCAAGCTCTCTCGAAACTCGACTCGAGCTTTGTCTGAGTTTTATATTTCATGTTCGAGCTCAACATTGTCCCTAAAACTCGATATCAAAACTCAACTTGAACAATCAAGCCTACATTTCAAGCTCGAACTCACTATAATTTGTAATATAAAGTCAAATCGATTTGTTCATATATATTACTTTCTATAGTAATGATCTTATAATAAGTATAAGAGATTAAGTCATGGAGGAGCAACGATTTTTCATTGTCTCGTTTTAATACGTGAACTAATTAAAATATGGGCAATAGCAACAAACTTTCATAAGTGTTTCAATTTGCATATTTTGATGACGTGTCATAACTGAAGATCTAACACGTGTCATCATTTATAACATGACACGTCATCAAAATGTGCAAATTGGAAGACTTATAAAAGTTCATTGCTATTACACATCTTTTAATTAGTTCAATTACTAAAACGAGACAATGAAGAAAGTTTGTTGTTATTCTATGACTTAATCCCTAAGTATAATGATTTTTTTTTCTTTATTTTTTTAGAATGACAAATTTAATTATCTTACAATAACACAAATCTATCTCACATATCTTAAGCATGACTTGAACCCACAATCATTTGGTTGGGAAGCTTCTCACACACTATATAAAAGAAGAAAATTATAGTTTGACCTAAGCTTGATTATGTTCATAAGCCGGATATTTTCGAGCTTAATTTTTATTCGAATTTTACTCAAGTAACTCAAGTTGTCTCATTTTGATCAAATCAAATTCAAATATTTTGTGAGCTGATCACAAGTTGCTCGCGGCGGAGTATTCCGTACCCCTGTCACAGTTAACAAATAAATTAAAACTAAATGGTCCTCTACGGATTAAAGAAAAGAAAAAAGTAAAGGATTTCTCAAAATTAATGCAAAACGGTTTTTGTTATTAGTACGTTACTATAATAACATCTTTGTACTTTTTGAGTGAAGTTCAAGAAAATCTTGTTGGCTAAAAATACTTGGTAGCTAATTTATGTCTATACCTTATAGGCTACTTTAATGGTGACTATCATTATCATTTTCTTGTTAACGTCACATGAATATTCAGCATATCATCAAACTATCATCTTTTACTACTTTTTATAATTATCCCCATAACAACCAGCTTTAGATTAGATTATCAAAGGGCATTTGAATCCACCATAATTATCCCCGTAACATCTGTAATGGGGCATTTGACAAAAAACTTTTTACTATTTGAAAAAGCTTTTCATAAGGTTTTTAGCATTGCATGAAATTACTTTTTAAATGACTTGAAACAAAAACTTAGTAAATGTCAAGAGGTTTGAAACAAAAGCTTTTTACTTGCAAGGATATAATAAATGCATCAAGATCAAGTTATAACACTTTTATCATTTATTGTCATTAATGCTTCAAGTCGTTAGACCCATTGTGAATGCTCTAATAAATTGTGAGTTTAAGTCTTGTTTACCAAGAGGATTATTTAAGATAGTAGGTTAAAAGAAAACTTGTATTAGTGAGAAATGACTTCCATACTCCAAGCATGTAAAATGACATCCTAGTGGCCACCAATAAGCAAGTGCACAATTGGACATTTAAAAAACCCACAACCACAATAAAAACACCACTACATTCAGACCAATTAGTTATATACTTATATTATATCATCAACAACCTATATACATTTTTTTTGAGCACTTAAACAAATTGTTTCATATGAACTTTTTCTCTTTTACTTAGAAATAGACATTAGGAATTTTAGAATATACATGTATTGATAGAATCTATAGTTTTTACTATTAATCTAATCTATACATAACTAGATCACTCTACAGTATTGATTTAATTTTCGACACTGATTAGATAAGAATATAGTTTTCAATTCTTGATGCACTCAATAATTTTGAATTTGATGATAATAATCAAACATAAATCAATAATATACAAACATGTTGGAGATATCATTTGAGAGACAAGATATAAAGCTTGAATGTCTGGAAATGCGTTATATAATTATAAAGGGTAAAATGATAATACTACAAGCTAATTACTACTACCTCCGTCCCATATTAATTGTCCTGTTTTGACTTTTTAAGTCTTTCTTTTTCAACTTTGACTGTAAATATTTTTGTTTGTGTTATATAATATTTAATAAAAATTATACCAATGATAATACATTTAAAAACGCAATCTATTCATATATTTTGTATCAAGTATTATATAACTTAAACAAAAATATTTAAGGTCAAAGTTGAAAATAAAAGACCTAAAAAAGTCAAAGTGGACAGTCAATATGGGACGGAGGGAGTATTTATATTTATTAATATCATTTTATTTCTAACTTCTTTAATGATTGGCTAAATTTGGGAATTGTTAAGTTTTGAAAAGATATTGATCGTAATTACCAAATTAGCAAGATATTGAGGTAATTGTTAAATTTATCAAGGAAATGGGTTAGAAAGTAAGTCGAGCACTTAAATATGAATTATCAAAAATAAATGTAAGATATTCAGAAAATGTGTTTACATTGTTGTAAGTTGTAATTTATTTACATTTTTCAAAACTAATTAAATGACTTTGACGCTTTCAAATATTAAGCTAATGTTAATAACCATAGTTATTATTCTTTTCGTTCTAAAATAATTGTCAACTTACAATAATCACATAGTTTAAAAAACATATATCCATTCTTTTGGATAATTAGTTTGGGATATTACTCGTTTTGTATACAAGTACTACGTATTTGTTATATTAGTGTATAATTAATTAGTTAGTTTCTATAGACATGTATTTAAAGTGATGGACAGGGCCGTTCTTGAATTTTAAAATTTTGTAGGGCTTTGACCGAAATTACATAATGAATACTTTTGAGAAGGAATGTTATATAGAAGGTGTCATCGTTTATAAAATATAATGTAATTAGTTATCTAAACGTTAAACATATTACTCACTTAAAATACTTTGTCATCTAATTAATACTTTTTTTTTTTAAATATATGTACGCATGTATATTTGTTAGCGAAACAAATTCTAGAGCCCTAAAAATTTTAAAGCCTTGAACCGTCGCCCCAACTTAGACGCTCTTAAAGACCACCCTGCTAATGGAATTTGTAAAAGAATAAGAAAAGAAGGAATAGTTACCTGCTTGTTGAATGAAAACATGGGACTCCAACGGCCGGGAGAGAAGCTATATGAAGAAAATTGTTTATTAACCGGTGATGATGATACCATCCTCGTGGGAGAAGCAGCAGCACCGAATTCGAGGACCGAAAGCTCATCAGAAACTGAAGAAAAGCTCGAGACCATGGACACATAATCATTAAACTCTTCATCATCTGGAACATCCACTGGTTCAACGTCAAACAATATCCAATTACTATTATACGACGTATTATTACTACTGCTATGATCATGTGTGATTGTGTTCCTCCAAGGTGGCATGGCTCCGTTGGCTCGTAAATAAGTCCCATCGCAACAAGCTTTTAGCTTCACTTGAAACCCATCCCTCACTGGCTGCCACTCGATTGCTAGCTCGTTATTATTATTATTCTTTGCGTCGTTTTCGGTCTGGATGACTTTCTTTCCTGTCATGCCCATCAGGAAAGGCGTCTTTGAAGCTGTTAAGTAACGACCGTAACAGCTTTTGAGACGGATCACGTGGCTGTTTGAGTCAACGTGCTCGACCAGCCACCGCGCACGACGTGTTTCCCGTGCGCTGTGGCTTTGGCGGACGCTCACCTGGTCCTCGTCCGCCACTAGATACTTGTCCGTGTGAGTCTTGAGTCTTACCGCCACAGCTTTATCAAAGAATTCCATTTTGTTTAATTAATAAGACTGAATTACCAAGAGGTACACTATTAGTAATAAACAATACTAGCTAGCTAGCTATATATATGTATAGTTTCAAAATAAGTGTGAAAAAGCAAATTTGGATCAACTATATACGATAGTTACTTAATGAGTATAGAAATAGTTCCCATGAGGTATGAGGTGGTGTTAATAAAATGAGAAAAAGAAGTAAGGTGTTTGTATGTATTTGTCTTGATGGTTTTCAACCGTCGGATTAGTACAAGGTGGGGGCCTAGTTGAAAGATAAAAACGTCAAATAATACAACAAACTCAACCTATTGCTTACATCAAACAAGTTTAATTACCCTTCTAGATGGATGCTCTCATCCTTGTCTTCAGTCTACGCGTGTTTCTGGGTTCTATTTTTTGACCCCACGATCATTCCTAGAGGCATTTTTTTTACTACGGTGTATTTGATGCGGGAATTTAGAAGGGGTGAGTGTTAAGCGTTGCGATCTTTAATATTCGTTTAATAAGTAGCAAGTAGTTTTATCTATTTTTTGGAATGCTCATTTTTCAACGCTCTATGAAGTAGCGTTTATGAGCGTTGAACATTTAAGAGTTGTTTTATATATTATAGTTACACATACAGTCATAGACGGAATTTGAACATTTTTTTTTAGGGGGCCGAATTTATTTTGGGAGGGCCGAGGCAAATATTTGTTTGTAACCTCAACTAAATTACCCGTAAAACCTATAATATTTACACTAGGTGCCGCAAATTTTGGGAGGTCCGGAGCCCTCCCCTGCCCCTACATAGTTCCGTCCATGCTTACAGCTACGTTACTTTAAAAAAAAAATAATAATAATAATAATAATAATAATAATAAAATAAAATCAAACTGCTAGAGCTATTTTCACCCAACAAACCCTATACCTTCATAACACTATCTTTATTGATTTCTTTTTACTATACATACATAAGAAAATACTCCGTAATACAATAAGAATATAGTACCATAAGAATGAGCATTTGTATACTTTATTATCGTATTATTTTCTTATGGTATTTCAGATTCTCATCTAGTACTTGTTAACTATATGAACCAAATGTCCCCAAAAATTAAGCTTGTAATGTAACTAATGTTATTCTCTTTTTATGCAAGTGAAAAAAACAAGATAATATCATTTTTGTATTTGTATAAACAATAGTTAGAAACTTGAGAGTAGACATCTCTGTCAATACATCCATTAATGAGGAAGACTAATGAAATGAGTTTGATATTATACGGCATGCACAAGACTTTGCTTTAAAAAAATATCCACGCGTTGCCTGGTAAATGTGCAAATGGATGAGTTTTTCATTCATATGTAAATTCCAATTAAAAAAATATCAATTAAAAGACAGTGTTATGAGGGTATAGTTAAAGAAAAAAAAAAAAAAAAATGATATGTACGTCGACTTAACTTAAATTGACGTGACAATAATAGTGCCTCTAGGAGTGATCATGGGGTCAGAAATCAAAATATAACCTAAGAACACGCCGAAGTAGAAAGACTAGACTCGGACAAACTAACGAATGAAGAAGGTGTTCAAAGTCACCTCTTACAAAGGTCAACTGCATTGTGCCCAATCTACACTCCAACTTGACCCTTCCCCATATATACTTCAACGTTCTATTATTTCACTATCAGATTTTGTCTAATTGAATCTAAACGTGTGTTTCGACCTTTTTACATTAACAAGACTTTCTACAATTATCCATCTCTGGTTAAACACTAGCATGGATAGTATTATTTCTAGGAACTGAAATACACGCGTATTATTATGTTACAGTACAGCATTAAATTATACATGGCGACAAGGACAAGCGCAGGTTACAACTTAGAAGTATGCATTCTCTAAAGCCTTGGCTTTGGCACCTATACTTTCCACTTCTTGCTTCCCCAATGTTGAATAACCCCTCTCCTGGAAACAACATACCATTAGTTGTTAGTACTTGGTACTAGTATTACTAACCAAATGTTTTTTTTATCAGCAAACACATTATAGAACACATCTTTCAGACTACAAAACTGTTTAATTCATGATTTTGAGTAACAGTTGCAGAAGATTTATAGGTTTACTGCTGAGAAAAAGGACAAGTCTTAACGATAAGTGTGACATGATGACAAGATCATATCATACATATTTCGTGAAAAATTGAAAGGTTGCCAATTAAAATGATAATAAACAGTAATGGCTAGTAAGAAGTAAGATGTCTTAGAGCAGAAACACAAAAAAGAAACAGGACAGACATACCAACAAGCGCCATAAAAATGGTATTCCGTCTCTCATCTTTAACTGCTTCTCAATCACTTCAATCGCTGCAGATGCAACCCCATAGCCACAATCAGTTTCACAACAACAACAACAACAACAGACCCAATCCCGCCTAGGCAGGGTATGGGGGAGGTAAAATGTAGACAGATCCTGCCCCTACCCCAGGGTAAGCCACAATCAGTTTCATTTAGCTTAAATTAATAAGACACAGCAAAAAACACCCATCAAGAGCAAGTGGTGGCCATACCTTTTTCAGCATGTCCTGTATCGAGTAACATAACGTACCAAACTTCATTAAAGATATCAAGCTGTTCACCAGAGGCACCAACCATCTGCAAAATACAATTTTCCACGCTACATATAAGAAATCATTCAATGCTAGAAAACTTGCTCTCCACAGCGTTCTTGCTGATCAAGATATGTATCACAACCAAACAGTTCCTGCAAGAAGGAATTAGATAACACCTTACAGTTGTTGGCATCAAAGTCTGGACCAAGCAGCTCTAATGCTCTAGTGAAATCACCTCTCCCATACTCGTATGCAGCTTCTGCAAGCTATAACACCAAATTATAAAGGCTGATAACATCCTTGAGAAACTTTGCAGAAGAGATCAATAATATGCAAAAACCATATCAAAAAGTTCAAAAGGGATGTCAAGAAAACAAACCACTAGTCCTTTCTGCATTATCTTTCCCTTCTTTGAATTCATTGAAGTAACCCTACAGGGGAACAATCAAATCATCTAGACTAAGATAAACAAAGATACTTTTGAAAAACAGACGGGGGCATACTTTGATTTTAGGCCATTGAGTAACTCTTGAGCCTCGGATGACTTCCCGGTACAAGCTAAGGCCCATAATATCAACAAGTCAAGGTGCCACTCAAGATACCAAAAGCTCTGACAAGGTGAAACCATAACACATCAGAAGTGAACAAACTGTAATTAAGAAAAGCTATGATTTCATACCAAATAAATTATCAAACATTCTGCAGAAATATTGTTTTGAAAGAATTGTTAAAGAGATGAAAATTGAGCATGTTGACCAACTCACTCGATCTGATAGATAGCCTGATAAAATCTTCAAATGGTCTTCAAAGATATCGATCTTTCCTCTTACATGAACCCTCAATAACAGACCAACTGCATTCAAGTATACCTAAATGCTCACACACACAAAAAAGTTGCAAGTATAAATGGCGTAAAGCAAGACGGTGAAAAACTAGACCCCTTTGACATGTCAATCAAAAAGTAAAAGAGTAAAAACCTCAACAGGAGTAGCATCATTTCTATCCAACTCTTTCCAGATACGATGATCATAAATTTCTCTGACTTTCTCGAAGGGAGCGTTACCTTCCAAGTAACAAAGAGCAACATGCCACCAATTATGAGTGTTCCTACACATTAAATGTTCATTCAACTGCTTAGCATAACACGATCACGTTGATCACAAGGAGTTGTGGGGTTAACAGTCAAATAGACAATGGTCACGAGAACCCTTTCGTTCATAACAAATTCCAGCAATATCATATCCAAAACAGTGAAACATAAGTGGTTGGTTTACATGAATGATGATAAAGGAGCCCAAGAGTCTGAGCATTGTTCCATAAACTCTACTGCCTCCTTAAAACGACACTCGTATTGTAATACATGGCACAACTGCAAATAGTAGCGAGTAATACTATGAATACCAAAACACAATGCATGTCCTTATATAAAATGTTGGTTTTAGTAATAGGATGATTATCTCACAGCGTGTTGCGACCATGGATCCTCCTTGTTGATCTCAAACCCCTTTTTCGCAGCTTTCTCAGCATCTTCCATTCTTCCAAGCTCTAATAGAGGAAACGCAAGCATCCCGTATACAAAATCTTGCTGATTATTTACAGGAAGTACTTGCTGTACAAGTTGTAAAGAAAGATCGGGTCGACCCATGTAAAAGGCGAGAACCTGAGCTCTTTTCAAAGACACCAAATCATTTGGAAAATCTTTCAACAGCTATCAACCATACAAGGGAAAAATCAGTGATTAGTTGAGACATACAAGAGAAATGATTTATTTATTTATATAGTGGGAAATTAATGTTGAGAGAGACCTTGGAGTGCAATTGGATAGCAAGATCGTCATCTCTGTTTGGTGAAAGGAGACAAGTAATAGTTTCATAGACTGCCTTTTCATAAGGACTTGCACACTCCTGCATATTTATAATTATATAAAGGGAGGTAAGGTAATGAGTTTTGAAATAAACAAGAGAAAAGCATTTAGTTCGCGTTAATTCATGGGGTTTTTATACGTAGAAATATCTTTTTTGTTGGTTCAATATAAACGGGTGGTTCACAATAGCAATTCTAGTGTAGGTTTACTGAAATTTATAAGCTGATTCAAAACTTTGTCATTTATATGATATTTTGCAAATAATATGAATCTAGGCTTCAAATTGCGATTTTCATGATTTCTCAATTTCTCGCCGGAACTGAAGGGTATGTTTGGCGAAGATAGTAGAAACCAGTAGTTGTTTGTTTTGATAAAGCGTTTGGTAACGTAGTTGTATAGTCATATTAGTAAGTGGAAACACTAGTTGCTCGTAAATGCTACTCGAAATAGCATTTTGATTTGGAGCATTTAGAAAAAGTAAGGAATGCAAGTTGCTTCAAAACGCTCCTAAACGCAACATACCCAAAGTGAGGTAATAATAAGGTTAATAATAAAGAAAGAAAAGTAGAAGTACGAGATTGGATTTGGCAGCATGAAGAAGGTCCGGGGTACGAGAGTTGTCAGAGCAGAAATGAGCAGCCAAAGAGGAGGCTAAAACACAGTTAGGATCAAGAGCAACAGCTTCCATAATCACACTCCTATATCTTCCATAACTAAGAACCTGGTTAAAATAAGAGTCTATTTTAGATATGCATTCGGATGAAGAGGTCTTCACCCAATAACCCCACTTTATTATTTCTACTTCTTTTCCTGTTTTTCCCATCATCAATCTGTGTTTGTACTATAATAGTAAAGGAAGGTTGTTGTTGTTGGGTTTGTTACTCCTTTGTTTCTTCCTTACAAGCCAATAAATAAAAGTAAGGAGATGATAATTATTATGATGAAATGAAGCAGGAATCTGGGCCCGCAGCAGATTTTGGATAAATTCAATCAATCGCTATGTCTATGTCGGTTTTGTCTAAAGGAATATGCCAAACATAGGCTTATGTTTTGTAACAAATTACTATAAAACATGGAAACATATAGTTGTACGTGTCGATGTTATCCGCGTGATGTGAGGCGGTTATTTTAGGATTAAATTTTAAAATTTAAGCATTAACAAAGAAATAATGATGAGAAAGAAGAAAATGACTCGTCTGCGCCTGTTCATCATTATTTATCGGTTGTTTTATGTATGTTTTCGGACGGCTTTTATAGGTTAGACGAACTAATGGCGACTCTGATTTTCGGTTAAATCGCTTAAACTCAGTTTTGCATGTTTTATTGGTTCGTACAATAAGTATAATAACATGTGTATTTCATTTAAGAAGTGTTTTAAAATAACATTCATTAAAGTCAATAGATTAACGTGTTGGTAATTGATTTATATTTTATGTTTTATTTATTGTAATGTTTAATTTTCTATGTATCAAATATCTTAATCAATAAATGCCAAAAATTGTGGTCCCTAGCGGATACTTAAAGATGTTCTTATACATAGCCGGCTACTGTTAGCATTTTCTTTATGAAAAACGCAAAATAAAAAGAGTACAAAAAGGTCCTACCGGGAGTCGAACCCAGGTCGCTGGATTCAAAGTCCAGAGTGCTAACCACTACACCATAGAACCAATTCATATTTGTTTTACCTTTTCATTGCTTTTAACCAAACAATAATACACAAAACAAAAACATACAAATAAGAAAAAGTTAAATGCACCAGCCGGGAATCGAACCCGGGTCTGTACCGTGGCAGGGTACTATTCTACCACTAGACCACTGGTGCTTATATCTTTTCTTCTGCCATTTACTAATTGAAAGGCATCACTATATCCATTTGACCCATGGAGAAATAATGAAAAATATCATCTATTCATCAAAAAGTCATTTACATAAGTTTACTCTAATGCTGATAAGCTTTACATAAAGACTTGCTAGGAAGAAAGCACATGAATCATTTTGTACATGCATTCTAGAATGAGTTCAAATTTGAAAGCCAAATACCAAGTTTATGTATATTGTTTGCATTTCATAATATACCAGCCTCTCTCAGTTCTCACTCTCTCTATACTGGATGAAAAGCTCAACTTTAGAGACATTAAAATCCAAGTGGTTGAGAATTTATGCCATAGGTCCAGTCCCTTTTCCCCTAGAGTCAATAAAGTGTTTGTGAAACAGAAGCACTCATTCAATCTGCAATAATCAATACCAACCCCAACTCATTTTCAGCTTCAAATTTACTTTATAACTTTTCTTGTCAAAACTGTTTTGATCGTCTCTCTTATCCAGGATTACTTGAATCAGCAAGAAATGTTCAAAACTTTTGGTAGTCATACTTTAAAGTTTACTTCTATAAGTGTAATTTCTAAAAGTATATCTCAAACGCTTTTGGTCTAGTGGTACGTGAGTGTGTTTATCAATCAAGAAGTTATGGGTTCAAGTCTAGTCAGCCACATTTGTGAGATAAGCGGTATACGTGTTGAAAAAATTGTCTTTCAAAAAAAAGTACTCCCGCCTTAACTTTTTAGACTGTGAACGAATTCTTTGCTGTTTTACACACATTTTATATCATAGCACTTTACCTTTTAGTTGATACATATTTTCACTGTGTCGACCTCATTAAACCTTATCGCGTAATTTTGTACAATAGAAGGTTCTTGTTCAATAAAAATATCAGAAACAAAAAGTGTTACACACAACTTTTGTAGTGCATTTCTATCCACCATTAGCAATCCACTGAGATTTTCTAAACATTGTTCATTAATTAAATTAGTGAGGTGGGGTCATAGTAATATGTGAGTTAAGTAGTGTCTTGATCAATGGGATGGTTTGTTGTTGAATAAATATCATTCATCAAACTTTATGGTACCTTGATTGTCAAATGAGAGAGACAAAAATATACTTGGTTCAAAATACAGCTTAAAATAGCAGAGGGGCACTAAATGCATGGGATGGCAGTTTTTGTCTGTTTTCATATCCATGATAACCTTCTTTTTTTTTTTTTTTTTTTTTTTTTTTTTTGAACTAACATATCCATGATAACCCACACTATACTCTTTAAAGCTGTCACACCTTAGACTTTGAACAACATTTTGGAGATAAACACTATTGATCCATACATACAAATACACTAGTTATATATACATACACACTCATGTAGAGAAAGATCATCACTTTGCATCTGCAAAAAAATGGAAGCTTTTGTTCCCCTGCTGCTGCTTTATCTCTTGGTCATGTATTCTCCTCATCCTTCTTCTTCACTGCCCATGTGTACCAACTTCAGTGAGTCTCTATATCACACATATATACAACTATGAGCAATATATCTTGTGCACACAAACATACACTATCTATATATAGTTGACTGATCATGTATGGTGGTAAATAGGGGCACCTGTGACTGCAAATGAACCTCTGGCATTTTGTCCAAGCTACAAGGGGAGAGTGTGCTGTGATTCAACCAAAGACTCACAACTGCAGAAGCAATATGAAGCTATGGACATCAAAGATCCTGACTGTGCTTCTGCTATCAAATCAATTCTGTGTGCTGTAAGTTTACCTTTCATATGTGCTGAATCATCAGCTTTAAATCCCATATATAATCAATTCCTGCTTAGCAAAGTGCTTTGTGCTCTACACTCCACTGGCAAAGGGAGGTGAGTTCTGGTTATAGAAGGTCCATGGAGAGAGCTCGAGCTCGAGCTCATGATTAAGACCTCTATAAGCTACTTGCAACAATATACTTATTAATTTAACCGCTAGTCCTGCAAAATTTTAATAGTAAATTTGCACACACTAAAAAAATCGTTTATTTCCATAAAGAGTTTGTTCAAATAAGGTTGTTCATCAGGCCTACACAAACTAAAACCACAAAATAAAATGACGAGACTGAAACCAAATCAGTCCAAACTAACTCGTACATAAATACAAACTTGTGTTTTTTCATTCCAAAAATATATACCTAAATCAGTCATTTTTCAAGTTCAAAAAACTAACTAAAAATACAAGAGCCATTTTTGTTCTGGTTTGGACCAAATATGACCGATAATCGACTTTTAAGATTGTAAATCAAACAACTGGAAGTCTGGAACCAAGAACCAATTTTCAAAAATTCCAGAGCCATGAACCAAACTAAAGCTAGGTCCGGTTTTGTTTTCCAATTATGTAGATCCAGAGACCTTTTCCCGCCCCTACATATAAACCAATTTATATGAACGGAACCTACACTACATGCTATGCTTGCCTGAATAAAGTACACCTACAGATACAATCATGTCGACCAGGCATCCTTTGTCAAAGTCAACATTTACAACTACGCAGCATAACACCTCAAATTTTAAAAAGGATGCAACAAGCCACAGAAACACTGATTTCAAGAGTCAATTGCTGACGAACTTGTACCATTGAAAGAACCCTGTGATGCAATTTAAATTTGGAGCTTTTGTGTTTTATAATATTACAGACCAAGAGCTTCAATAGATTACAAACCACAAAGCTAATCAAATCTCATGTCATGGTGACTTGTTTAATGTGCAGGCATGTGATCAATTCTCAGCAAACCTATTCAAGGTTGAATCACAGATCCGCTCAGTTCCAGTTCTGTGTGACTCTCCTAATTCACCAGATTCATCGCTGTCGAAACAGTCTGAAACTAGTTTCTGTACGAATGTTTGGGACACATGCCAAAACGTCTCCATGTGTAATTCCCCATTTGCCCCTTCACTACAAGGTGCAGGTGGATTACCACAGAACACCTCATCTAAGCTAACTGATCTCTGGCAATCAAGAAGCGACTTCTGTACTACATTTGGTGGCAAACCAGATGATAGCAATCAGTGTTTCAACGGGAGCCCAATACTCCTTAACTTGACGCAAACCCCGGTCCCTCCAAAAGGCCTATGTCTTGAGAGACTTGGAGATAAAGGATATATCAATATGGCTGCTCATCCAGACGGGTCAGACCGTGCCTTCTTCTCAGACCTACCTGGAAAAATATGGCTCACAACAATTCCTTCACATGATTCTAGAGAACCACTGGGATTAGATGAATCTAGCCCTTTTGTTGATTTAACAGACCAAGTCAAATTTGATACCGTGTTTGGGTTAATGGGGATCGCATTTCATCCGAATTTTTCTAAAAACGGTCGTTTCTTTGCTTCATTTAACTGTGACAAAGAAACGTCTTCAGCGTGTTCAGGAACATGTGGTTGTAACTCGGATGTGGGTTGTGACCCTTCAAAATTAGGTACTTCTGGTGGCGCAGATCATCCATGTCAGTATCATAATGTTGTAGCAGAATACACTGTTAATGGGACAGCATCAGAGCCTGCAAAGGTAACGTACTTACTTAGCACATGTAGTCTTAACAAAGTATACAAATCGAACATACTAAACGACAGAGAAAAAACACATAAGACCGGTTCCATAAAAAGGTCGACAATATTTTTTGCCGATATATAAGATTGTTTATGTTTATAGGCAACAAAAGGGAAACCTACAGAAGTGAGAAGGATATTTACGATGGGACTTCCATTTACAAATAATCATGGTGGTCAGATTCTTTTCGGGCCTGATGACGGGTATCTGTATATAATGTTGGGAGATGGTGGAGGCAAAAATGGTCCTTTTAGATTTGCTCAAAATAAGAAGTCCTTACTCGGAAAAATTATGAGGGTGGATGTAGACACAATACCTAGTAAGTATTTCGTTTTATTGGTGAAGTTTGAGCACCGGTTACTCCATTTACCGAGTTTAACCTTATTAAATGATAATCCAGAAGATGCAGATGATCTGAATCTGTGGGGAAATTATTCAATCCCACGTGACAATCCTTACGCTGAAGATAAAGAACTGCTGCCTGAAATATGGGCCTTAGGATTCAGAAATCCTTGGCGTTGTAGCTTTGATGCTGAAAGGCCATCTTACTTCATGTGTGCAGACGTTGGTCAGGTTCGTATGACCTCACAGTTCACTTGCTTTATCTTGTTGCATTGGTCTTATGTTCCTCATAAACATAAAAAGGCATTCTAATTCAGCTCATTGCTACAAAAGATACATCTAAAGCTTTATTTGAATTATTTTCAGCATAAAGCTCACATTAATTTTGATCGATCAGGATCGGTATGAGGAGATTGACGTTATTACCAAGGGTGGCAACTATGGCTGGAGTACATATGAAGGCCATCTTCCTGTTGACTCTCTACAACCTACTAAAGGAAATACGTCTGATTCTACAGATCTTATCTTTCCGGCAATGGGATATAACCACTATGATGTAAACAAAAAAGAGGGTTCTGCAGCAATATCTGGTGGCTATTTTTATCGTGCTGATACCGATCCATGCATGTATGGCAGGTAAAGCATCAAAAGCCTATGAACAATTTTCTACCTTGTTTAATAACAATATAAATGCAACATCATACTTTTCATCACCTCTTAAATACTTCTCTGTTACATTTGAGAAAAATGTTACAAATACAGTTAAAGTTTTGACACTATAACGAAGAATTGACTTCTAAATAGTGAATATAAAAGGCTATGATTCTAACTGTAAAAGGATGTTCAGTTACCTTTATGCAGATCTGTACGCCACTGCTTTATGGGCAGCTGCTGAAATTCCAACAAATAGCGGAAACTTTACCACCTCTTCAATCCCCTTTAGCTGTGCTCGCGATTCTCCATTAGAGTGCAACTCTGTACCAAACACTAACTTGGCTGCTCTGGGTTACATATATTCATTTGGAGAAGATAACAAGAAAGACTTGTATATTTTGGCAAGTACAGGAGTCTACAGAGTAGTTCGCCCAAGTCGCTGTAATTACAGTTGCACAAAGGAAAAGAAAACACAAGTTGAAACTCCTCGTACTTCTGCGCCTTCTTCAAGTGGTAATCACCTCAGCGCCCAATGTATGAACTTTTTGCCCTATATCTGTTGGATATTGATCTTTGTAGGCTATATGCTGTAAGTGTAAAATTAAAGAGTATCAGGGACCATGCTTTTATGGATGTATCATTTCATTTAGCTTGGATGTGAAAATGAAATAGGCTACTTTGTACTGTATTTTGAGTTAATTAATAAGCAAGCATAATGATGTAGATTCCACATATTGTGAGTTGTGAGACGGTTGAACCTCAGTGAACCAAAAGTATTCTCAAGTTTTGAACAAGAATAGTGAAATGTGTTGTCAATTTATACGAGTTTATGGTTCAAATACGATGAAAATGTGGCATTTGCTTATTGTCTGCCTACATCCTCCACTAAGGTATCCTATATTCTGCTGCCAAAAATACACTCAAATTATACTCACTGTTCGCTATGGCATCTCTCCTAAAGGAATATAGTGTGTATGTGAAGCCTTTCTTAAGGGTATCAATTCTTATGATGTGATGCATCAGAAAGATGGATTAATCACATTTAGCAAGACCAAAAATAGGCAACTAATTTAATAAAATTTAATAGACATGCATCAGCCTAAGGGTATCAATAATTTATTTTGGCCAAAAAAAAAAGCATATCTGAATAATGATACATAATACTTGAACTAAGAGCACGTATCAATTCAAGTGTGTCTCGGTTGACTACGTGATTTAGCTTTGAGTAGGCAACAAAACACGAGTGCTACAAAGATGTACTCAGTAAGATCGTAAACAGCATATAATATAAAAAAGAATATACCAGGTTTGGGATTCATTTGTTAAAAAGATCAACAACTTGACTTCTTGCCCAGCAACACGAAACTATTTATCTTGCATGTCAAGCAAAGATTTCATTTTCCAGTCTTATCCACAATACTTTTCTCTAACGCTTCATCACACAGCTCAAGAGTCAAATCCAGGTTCCCTTCATGATAGTTCATGTCAATAAAAATATTGTATAATTCTTTGTCCGCAGCTAAATCTTTTTTCCTCATTTCGTCAAACAATGTTTTGGCTTCCAGAATTCTTTTCCTCTTAATAAAACCCTTAATGAGAGCATTATAAGCATTTACTGTGAGGTCATACCCCTTCTGTACCATTTCTTTATGCAAAAACCATGCCTCTTTCATATTTCTTGCCTTGCAGTGGCCTCTTATTAGTATGTCATAAGTGTTGGCATTCGGGGAAAGCCCTTCACCTAACAACCCCCTGTAGATTTCAGTTGTTGTATGCATATCATTTCGGATAGAGTACTGCTTCATAAGTGAATTGTACGTGGTGGCATTTGGCATGATGCCTTTTTCCAGCATCCATTTGAGCAACCTCTTGCCATCTTCAAGCATCCCCGCCATACAGAATCCATTCATTAAAACATTAAAGGTAACAACTGTAGGCTGAAGCCCTTTATCCAGCATTCGGCGGAGAAGCTCATGGGCCTTATCCATGTCTCCCGCCTTGCAATAAGCATCCATTAGAGTTGTGTATGTATAAGTATCAGGATAAATGCCTGCCACCTCCATATCTTCAACTAGCTTTATTGCTTGTACGATATTACCAAGTTTACAAAGACCATTAACAAGTGAATTATAAGTGCAAATATTCAGTTTCAGACCTTTGGCACAGATTTCAAGAAGAAGTTCATTTGCTGTATCCATCTCTCCTTGTTTACAAAGCCCATCAACCAGTGCAGTATAAGTGACAATATTCGGAGTGAGGCCCATCTGAACCATCTGGTTATGAAGTGAAAATGCCTCCTTTATCTGACCGTCCTTGCAGTAACCATCAATAAGTACTGTGTAAGCGACTTCATCTACTTCCATTTCTCTATTACGCATTTCAAGAAAGAGATTGTATGCTTCCGATATATTCCCCTTTTGACAATTACCAGATATAAGAGCAGTATATGTTACCGGATCAGGAAAAATGTTCTTTCTACGCATTTCCTCTAGCAACCTATATGCAGCAGTGACGTTCCCAGCTTTGCAGAAACCGTCAATCAGTGTTGTATATACAACCTTATCAGGAACTATTTTCTGGTATATCATCTCCCTGAGCACCTTCTCTGCATCCACAACTTTTCCAATCTTACACAAAAGGAAAATTACGCTGTTAAGAGTGAACATGTTTGGCTTTAACCCTTTTAATTGCATTTCGTCCATTAGTTTCAGAACTACATTATATTCTCCGGTCTGACAGTAGCCATTAATCATAGTGCTATAACTAACAGTATCCGACATATAGCCTCTCAACTCCATTTGAAGGAGTAAGTTATGAGCCTCTTTCACTTTCCCCATTCGACAAAGGGAGTGAATCATTATATTGTGTGACGTGGTGTTCCACTTAACACCCTCTTCAAAAAATTCAGAAAAAACGCGTGGTGTTGTTTTACACCCATCAATATTCTTTGATAGCTGCGAAAGATACATGTTGCATGAATCAACAGATATTACGACCCCGTAATTCAACATCTTATAGAATAACTTTTTGGCTCCATCAAGTATTCCAACTTGGACAAGGACCTGAAAGAATATATCAAAGACGTGAGGATTAGAGCCCCAGTCCTTGTAGGTGTAAATCAACTTCTCCATGAAGAGGGTGAACGGTAGACTAGCATCGACATTAGGCTTAGTCCAAAAGTCGTGAATAAGTCCATGCGCCATTTTAGGATCCTTTGCAGCAACAGAGATTTGAATGATAATGCAACGAGCCTCGAGTGATGGAGATCTACGTAAGCAAAGCCAATGAAAGAAATTCAAAACCAAATTGTACTGATCCTTAATGTCCATGAGAACCCAAATAAAGTGGTCGGATTTGAACCTAGATTCGAATGGTTTGAGAATTCGTTGTATGGGGTCAAAAGGGCGTTGCTTAATGGTGGTGCAGATGTTGTGGACAAGTTGAGAATCTTTGATAGTTGGTTTTTTAGGTGAATAGTCTGGAAAGTGCCGGGGACCAAGTGACGAGGAGAATTTGCGCCTAAGAGAATGTGTTGCGTGAAACGACGAGACAAGGCATATGAAAGAAGTCTTGTACTTCATCATCATAATATCTTGTGAGCATCAGATGGTTTGATGCTGCCATGAGCCTTCTCCATATAAAACGGATGAGGTTTTGACTCAGATGTACGCGGCGTCAACGTATAGAAAAGTATGAAGGAGGAGCACCTGACATCAAGTGTAGTGTGCAAAGTAATAAGTCATTGGCACAAATAAAAGAATAAGAAATGTAGGAAGGCATTTTATCAAACAGGTGGTGGGCGGGTAATTTCAAATGAAAGTTTGCATTTAATAACAATATTAGTTCTAATCAACCAACAGAAAAGGAAAGAAACATTACGTTGATAGACCAGTTGAGCTACCTGCTCAATATCTATCTGAGTAGTAGTAGTAGTAGTGAGCAGCTTCCTTCCTTAATTGGTTCTTTCGTTCCCGCAAGGATGAAAGAAAGGAAAGCCAAATGTTTTGTTTGTTAGGGGTTCTGTTCTTTCTTTCATTTGCATAAACCACCCCTCAATTTCATCACTATTACCATCCTTGTTTTAATTATTTGGGTTGTAAAAAAAAAAGATAAACCAAAAGAATAGAAGAACCAAACCGGTACTGATTATGAACAAAACCGAATATTAGAACCATGGTTTGGCTCTCGGTTTCTAGAATTTCAAAATTTTGGTTTTCGGGACGGTTCCAGTATCTCCCGAAATGAACCGACTCTTATGAAAGTATGAAATTTTTAAATGGTTGTTTTGGACTTTGCATACATGAACTTAAAAATATGAAATAAAAAGAGAGCACATGATACGCGTGGGCTCGAGCCCATGGCTCATTTAGCTATTAGGGTTTTACTTTGTCTTATAAATACTCTTTGTAATATTTTAGTTTATCATTCAATCAAGTTTAATATCAATAATTCTCTAGTTCTTCTCTTCTATTTCTTAAGGAGCTCGCACACGCTTGAAGTGGTACCTTATCCCGATACAACCCCTAACAGGGTCGTATCAACTGGTGCTTTCATTGAGAGCCGAACGATTTTAGGGTTTCAAAATAAATAAATAAATAACGGTACTGTTCACCCGGTACTGTTCATCGCACTGTTCACGGTACTGTTCATCCGAAGTACTGTTCATCGCGGGTACTATTCATCAAAAAAAATTTTGAGTTATTAATCGCTTGAGTATTATTCATGGCATCAGGCGGCAGCGATCAGGAGGCGATATACGCACTCTCTAAGCTCTTGCAAATGGGAACGGTGGCCGAATATCAGAGTGAGTTTGAGATACTTATAAATCGAGTAACGGGGATCTCTGAAAACTTACTTAAATCGTTTTATATCTCGGGACTTAAACTGCTTCTACAATGTGCACTCTTAAGGTTAGCGCCTACAACTTTAGGAAAAGCATGTTCCATAGCCCGTATAATGGAGGCTCGTTTTGAGATAATTGCAAGGAAAAAGCCGAGCATTGAAGAGAAAATAGATATCGTTCTATCATGGCCAAGTGAAGAAGTTCCATATGTGATTAAAGGGTCCTTAGATGCTAATGAAGATATTGGTGTTGTTGATGTTAGTAGCGCGATAAACGATGTTTTTTATATTGGTGAGAGTAATGTGGAAAGCATGGAAGTTCGTAGTGAGTTTAGCGAATTTTCAGAAAATAAAGAAAGTGTGGAAGATGTTGTTTTGGGTGGTGGTGAAGCGTGTAGGGTTGACGAAGATGAGTCGAATATAGTGATATCGCTACTTAAGGATGGAGGTGGTAAATCTGATGATAGTATAGAAGAAATAAATTTGGGTTTAATCAAGGAGTTTGTGATTAAGATGTAGGAGGGTAAAGATGTTTCCGGCGAGAGTTTGGTTGTTTGTTTGAAGTGGGTGTATCTCGAGAAGAGTCGTAGGGCAGCAAGAGATGGAAGAAGGGTGTTGTGTTATGTGAAGAAGAAAACGATGGAGGTTGCAATTAAAAGAAAATCATGGAATCCCGGAATTAAGAAAACTTTTGAATACAACACCTTGAGGGCAAGGTGATTTTGAAGGAGTGATGAATGATACGCCTGGGCTCGAGCCCATGGCTCATTTAGCTATTAGGGTTTTACCTTGTCTTATATATACTCTTTGTAATATTTTAGTTTATCATTCAATCAAGTTTAATATCAATAGTTCTCTAGTTCTTCTCTTCTATTTCTTAAGGAGTTCGCACACGCTTGAAGTGGTGCGTTATCCCGATACAACCCCTAACAGGGTCGTATCATCACATCCCTCATATGAGAGTATGAGACCCTAACATTTAATTTATTACAAATAACACCAAACTATTGATTCTTCAAATACTAATAAAATTCAAATATTCTATATTATCATCAACATTATAGTATATAATATTCATTGAAGTGGAACTTGGAGTCAGCACTATTCCGAAGCCGCCGATTGGGAGGTCAGCTTGAGGGAATGGGATTGCTCGGGTGCATTGTAGACCCACGGCTCAAGCCGACACTGTTCACAAGTCGAGCCGAGCCATCGGCATAGAGGGATTAAAAAATATTAGTGGGCTTTTTGCCTATTTGACACTTAATTGTTCGGGTTCCTTACATGTTGTACACTTGCTTTCCATTATCAATTCCCGATCCATTTATATAAGAGGTTGGTGTTTCATTTTTTGGTTATTTTATACACAACCTCACACACACACGGGGTGTATGTAATAGAATTATATCTTGAATTTATTTTATGTAAAATTTGTTGTTATTTAGGGTTTCTTGATTTAGGTTGTTAGAGTTGAAATTGTTTTAGGAGTTTTGGTCAGAATAATGAGTATAGTGCCCGGTTATGGTTGTTGTATCATTAAGCTGGCTAAAAGAGTTAATCGTAGCGTTAGGGTTTTTGTTCAGTGTTGGTTCATTTTATTTTGACTCGCAATTATTAAGTTGTCAGTGAAACTATCTATAAGTTGGTTAAAAAAGGAAACTGTTTTTTTTAGATGTTGTTGTGTCGTTATATAACGTAGGACCTTATATTTGATCAACTAATACACGATATAAACTTGGTGACAAGAGAGAGGCGTGAGTTTAGAGAAAGAAATGAGAGAGAAATATGAGAACTATATTTCATAAAACACACACTTACACTCTCAAGCACATACCTCAAATGTGTCATTTGAGGTGTATTTATACATAAAACGTGATGCCCTAAAGGGCTTTCTCATGGGCTTTGGCTAATGGGCTTGGTTTACATGATCTTATTGAATGGCTTACATATTGTCTATACTTACCAAGACCAGAGCCTAATATCTAGTTTAATAATATAATTGTCACACGTTATAAAGTTCTAATAAACGAGAATTACCATCACTTTTATTTAACTTGAACTTTCGGTCATCTTTTCCCTTTTTGTCTTCCTTGAACTTTCGGAAGGCTTCTTGTCATCGTAGGGTTGTTTCACGAATCTCCCTCTTCTTCTAAAGAACTTTTTGAAGTCTCTTACCATCATGGCGTATTCTTCGTTATCGCTATCCGAGGACGAGATGTATTCATCACTTGACTCCTTTTTTGCTTTTAGGGTTGACTTGTACTTCTCTTTCTTGTCTTTAGGAACTTCGTAGTCTTTTGTCAATACTACTTCATAGACCTTTAGGTTGCCAATGAGCTCGTCGAGAGAAAGGATTATCAAGTCCTTTAATTCTTCTATTGTCGTTACCTTCGGTCTCTATTTTGTTGGAAGTGCTCTTAAGAATCTCCTGACATGATTACACTTGGAAAAAGTTTCATCAAGTGTTTGTAATGAAGTAATGATAGTATTAAATTTAGCAAATGCATTATCAATACTTTTCTCATCCGATATTGAAATTGTTCCTATTGTTGAACAAATCAATCAATTTTATTATTTTTCACTTGTTTTCCTTGATGAGTGATCACCAAACAATTCCAAATATCTTTAGCCGTTTTATGCATAAGAATTTGTTCGTATTCCTTTTTAGGTAAAGCATTGTACAAAACCGTTTTTTCTTCGTTATTTTTAGAAAGCATTTTCTTTTGTTCATCTTTACGACTTTCTAAAGAAACAACATCATTTGTGTCGGTAGAGATGCTCTCAGATACCGGCACATAATCACCATCAACAATAATGTTCCAAAATCAATATCTTTAGACTTCATATATGTTTCAAATCTATTTTTTCAGTATATAAAACCGTTATCTTCAAAGAGTGGTGGTATCTGCATAGATTGTCATTCTCTGTAGTTTTTGAATTTTATTTGATTGAAAAGGTTTTAAAATACAATATACTTAAAATCCTTTTTAGAAAACCTGCTTTTGATGCCAATTGTAGAAAACTATAGGGGGTTTAAATAGTTTTACCGATTTAAACTTTTAGTTTCAAAAATATTTAGATTGATTATATGTGAAACCTTTGGATAATGAGATATAGACAATGCAATATAGTAAGTAAAGAAGTGAATATGATAAAGTAAAAGAGAGGAAGAAATAGAACCGTGACAGAATGATTTATAGTGGTTCGGCTACAAGGACACCTACCTTGCCCTACTCCACTCCCCGAGTACCCAACTCGATAGTTCTTAAGCACTATACCAACAAGCTCCTTAACCGGTGGAGAAGCCTCACAACGTCGCTTACACTTTTTCCGGTATAAAGCTAAAGACCAGGTTTTTTACAACGGAAGAACCCATATGTGGAAAACTAGAAGGGGGGGGGGTTGAATAGTTTTACCGATTAAAACTTTGTTTTAAATTATTTAGATCGACTTATGTCAATCTATTTAAAGTGTGTGTTGGATGATGATAGATAAACATATAAACAAGTAATGCAAAGATAAAGAGTAAGGAACACAAAACCACAACACGAGTATTTATAGTGGTTCGGCTACAAGGACACCTTCCTTGCCCTACTCCACTCCCCGAGTTCCCCACTCGAGAGTTCGTAAGCACTACACAACACAAGCTCCTTAATGTGGCGGAGAAGCCTTCACAACGTCGCCTACTCTTTATCCGGTACAAGGCTAGACACCGGGTTCTTCCACGAGGTAGAACCAAACCTATCACAACGTCGCCTACACTTTATCCGGTACAAGGCTAGATACTGAGTTCCATTACAAAGGAGGAACTACTACCCAACACTGCACCAATACACGACTACCCCAAAGGAGATACACTCTTTATTACAACATCGAAAGGATATCAATACCCTTTAACCCAAACTATCTATCTTGTACATCGATGCACCATATCGAGTGTACTCCCTTGGTACCTTTCACCTTCGACTTGACCCTTTGGCACCTTTCGCTAATGCCTTCGACTTGACCCTTTGGAACCTTTCACTAATGCCTTCAACACAACAATTCTAAGGAGGGAGGAAAGAACTATCAACAAGATAACTTCAGTAGTCTTGATGATGATGAAGCTTGGCAACTCATGGACTTGAGCTTTCTCGACTTCAAGAGGTGGTGATCTCGCCTTTAAGAGGAACCTAGAGAATCACACAAACACAAAACTACATAGAAAGATCCTTTGGATCTGAGGTTAGAGAGTTTACAATACTAAGAGAGAGTATGTGTAAAAGGGATGAGTTGCAAGAGAGAAATGGCTCACTATTTATAGGCAAATTTCTCTACTGTTCCCCGGTTCCCACGGATCCCTTCCCAGAGGGATCCGGCTAGTGCAATCCAAGGGATCCTCCAGTCTAGGTCAGCTTAAGTTCGTATTTTGGGTTGCAAACCGGGTTATGGGTTATGGGTTAAGAACCATGGGTTATACAAGTAGCAATGTATCTAGACATTGGATCATGGGTCATGGGTCAAGGACCATGGATAATACCCAACATGACTTCATACATGATGTCATGGAATGGGTCATGGGTTATGGATCAAGGTCCATGGGTATGGGTCATGGACTTTGGATTTTACCCAACTACATTCAATGCATCTAGTCAATGGGTCAAGTACTTAAGTTTTTATCCATTACATTACCATTACACAATAAGTATGCACATTTCCATATTATGTAAACACTAGTTGTTATACATATGTTTTTCTATAAAATGTAAACACTATTACTTGTTTAGTGTTTTATATGAAAATGTAAGTGTGTTAATAAACTATTGGCTCAAACCATTTACGTATTTTATTTGTTTCGTTAAAATGATTTTACGTTTGTTATCGACAAAACAATAAAAGATCGTAAAATATAAATAAACGTTTTTACGGCTTATTTGTATTAACAATCTCCCCCTTTTTGTTGATGACAAAACATAAGATTATTTTAAGGAAAAACTAAAATTCGTAAAAGTTTGAATTGGAGTTGTTACTCTCTTCTCCCCCTTTTTGTCGAAACAAAAAGAGCGTCGAAAAGAAACTAACACATTGTTTTTAAGAAAAACGTGTAAAAAGCAATAATATAAAAAATATAGAGTAAGAGAGGAGAAGGATTCTCGTCTTAGCTCCCCCTTGACGGGTGCTTCCCTTTGTTGAGGGCGTCCAGTGATTAGGAAGACTAAGCGAGTGTTTTGCAATTATGTTTGCAAATGGTTTCGTCTTTTGACGAACATGCTCCTCCTTGACGAGTGATCCCCTTTGTGAGGGCGTCAAGTAGTAACGAAATCCTAAGTGAAAGTATTGCAAGTGTTTTTGAAATTGTTTTGCTTTGACTAAAAGCTCCCCCTTGTTGACTAGAAAACAAGTATATGATGCATAATTTCCTGCAAATGAAACTCAAATTAGTAATAAAAGGTGCTTCTGTTGCATGGATCCCGTGGTTCCTTCTTGGGAGGGATCCGTCTAGGAAAAAATGAGGGATTCGTAACCTACATTCTCATGACAGCAATGTAGATGTAAAATGTGATGTCAACATCAATAAGAGTTATGTATTAAGGTACCAAACATATTTTCAAGACCGCATGACATACAACATGTAATTTCATTCCATAAAACATGAGAAATAATATACATATCTCTAAAACTAAGAGAATGACAAAAGCATGAAGTACATTTTCTAACAATTTCTATGATGTGCCTAAAACTAATAAAAAGCATCAATGTGCTTGTAATCTTAGATTCTAAGGACTAGTAGATTTGTCAATTTGGTCAAATCGTTCAAGGAGATGATTAAACATGAAATGCAACTCATTTCGTACTTCTTGAACTAATCCTTGGGTGAGTTGACAATTACAGCAATTATTGTCATGAGTAGGAAACGAAGGAGGTGGAATGTTTTGAGGAGGTTCCACAAAGGATGGTGGGATTTGTGGATGTGAGTTTCATGTCGAAGGATGTGGTTCAACTAAGAACGAGGGTGATGATGTATGAGTTGGTGGTGGATATGGGAAGTCCTCTATATGGTTTTGGTGATTCCTTGTTCCTAAAGATGGACTATTTGATGGTGAAGGTGGTTTCCTATTTAATGAGAATGTTGGTGAATGAGAAGTCCTAGGTGGTGAGTCTTCTAAAGAGTAGAGATTTGGATGAGAAAGAGGCGCGGTAAAGGAGTGTAGTCTTGGTTCTAGAAATGAAGGCTTAGGTGTTTTACTTGAGTTAGGTGTGTTTGGTTTTGATGAAGGCCTTTCCAACTCAAAAGGTCGAATACTAATCCTAGCGGTTTTTCTAGCTTTGCTTGGTTGAGTTTGTTGAGGAGGGATTCTAGTATTTGGGCTCTTGATGGGTGATGATTCTGTTGATGATATCTCATGAACCATATGAGCATTCTTCTTGGAGGAACCTTTGGTTGAAGAAGTTATGCTAGATGCTTTAGTCATAGTGAAAAAAAGGATGGAATGGATGCCTTAGCTACAGATTTTGAATGGTGATTTGAGTGATGGTTTGCATAAACACACTTGGTTTATAAAGGATGGAATTAGATTAGTGAATTAGATTCTTGACCACTAAGAATTTTGGCATGCAGTAAGGTCAACTATAGTGTTGTTCTATCCTAGGGAGTCATTTAAGGCAAGGTAAAGTGTTTAGACTACCAAAGAGAGTTTGAATCAGATGAGTAAAGTGATTGTAACTTGTTCTGTAGACCCGGATCCCACGATTCCCTAACTTTGGGGATCCGTTTAGTTGTAAGTTGGGGATCCGTCTCTCAGACAGCAATGTGGTGGAATGATTATGTTCTATTAAGGTCTAGTACCTAAAAATCTTGAGTGTATAGGTTCCCTAAGATGTCTTAAATGGTATGGGACTTAAATGTCCAACCATAAGGAGTGAGGACATCTAATGATGGTTTTTGATAAGAAAGTGAACTTTTTATGTTTGTAACTAAGTGTTTAAGCATGACACTAATATTTTGAGGATGACAAATGAACCCAAATGATCCTAGAGATCAGATGGTAACTTAAGAAAAATTTGGAAAATTTCTAAAAAATTATAAGAAATGAAAAACTAGTTTTCAGCCTATTTTGAGATAAGGATGACTAAAATCAATTTGCTAAAATTGAGAGAAATATCAAGAAAGGTGTTTTAAGATGAGAGGAACAACGTGTGAACATTGAAGCGAAAATGTGGTGAGTTTTGATGAAATGATAAATCAAAAGCACCTTGAATGTGATCCTAAGTTATCCATGAGTGGATGTGAGATCAACTAAGCTTGCGGAAGACTTAAGTTATCCTAATGTATCATGTCTAACTGGTTTAATACGGTCTGGAGGGTTGGATTGGTGCAAGGATGATAAAATAGCTCTTCTGTTTGCCCGAATCCCACAGATCCTTCACTTGAGGGATCCGGCTAGTTATAAGTCAGGGATCCGGCATCTAGAACAGATTACTCAACAGTGAGCGTGCAATATTTTGTTCCAAGTATCGAGTTTTGAAACTAATGATCTCTATAGTAAGTATATATGTATACAAGTATAACATAGCAATGAGAGCATGTAAGAATATCACATAAGCAACCAAATTAGATCGAGCTTACAACTAACACAAAGGTTTATCAAACTTAACAAGCGCTATTCTAGAAGCTCAAAACAGATTTACGATCTAGATTAGTAAATCGTTTGTATTAACAATGGCTTGCAAGGTAGGTGTCAAGAAAGAAAATAGTACATGATAGTGCTCAAGACAATAGAGTTGTGAGGTGCTAGTTCAAGACAATCCTAGACTTCATTTGGATCTGGAAGGTAGAGTTGTTGTTCGTGGAGATGAAGGAGTTGTGTTTAGAAGAGTAAGTGTTAGATTTAGAAAGGCTTGAAGCCAGTACCGTTTTGTGAGTTGGTTTTAGCTAAAAGATGTTTACCTATGTGTTGGTATTGAAGAGTAAGAATCACATGTATATGCGTCCTTAAGAAAATGAATTGTTTAGAAGGTTGTTTTGGTCAACGGAAGCAATTAACTATGTACAGTCATTACGGATGGTGATTAGCATACAATGAACTTCGTCTATGAAGTCATGTAGCTCTTCTCGATCAAAGAAAGATAATCGCTTGATGAGGCAAGTGGTTGTGATTAACTAAAAGAAAAATCAATTTTACAACTTGTTTGATTAGTAATCCTAAGACAACGCAAAGTATTTCCATTGTAAACTTACTTTAGGAAAACATAGGAGCATAGATTTCTCAAGTGAGAGAATGAATATGAGACTATTAGTAGCGGTGCTCAATTACGGCTAAACACGACCATTTTTACGGGTGATTCCACATACCCAACTTCTATCAAGGAAGCAATTCAACCGTTAGGTCAAATTGAGTTTCTAGTGTAATAAGTTCTCTAGTATTCATTCTCAAGTTAGGAAAATTTATATTCCTACAATGGCCTATCGAAAAGTAACAATGATGATACTTTGCTTCGTTTTTATTAATGACGAAGGTGTCATGTTAAAATGTAAAAATTTAAAGTTTTCCATATGATGAACAAAAATGGTTGGATGAGCTAGTTCAACATATGTTGTTGGAAAGCTCGAGTTTGGATTTTCGGATATGACCAATTATGTTTGCGTTGCAAAATAATTTACTTGAGTATATCGGATGAAATAATCAAGTTGTCAATCCTACTATGAAGCTTGGAAAGCCATCATGAAAAGGAAAACGGGAGAGTACACCATCAACACAAGTGTAGGTTATGATCCGATGTACATTCTTGTTGTTTTTAGAAAACGACACAAGAAAATATGAAATCAAGAAGTCATATAAGCACATAAAACATTTATGTTTCACACATGACAAACTCAATCAAGAAGCCATTTAGTATATTACATGTTTTAAACATTTTTCAACTTATATGACTTATCTAAGTATTTAAACTAACATTTTCGACACAGCTAGATGTTATCCCAAACACTCCTTCAAATAGCACATTGATTAGTAAAATATTACTAAATCGACAAACGAGAATGAGTAGCAAGGTAAGGAAACCACATATGTTATTCAATCAAACAAGCACAAAAACTATTTGAGATAAGCAAATAATCAAGTAATGCAAGGTAAGACAATTAATCATTTAGCATAGCATACGAAAGTTCTTTTCATCGCTTTGTGTTAAATATAAACATGTATACCAAGCTTGATTAGTTTCTTTTATATTTATAAATATGATCAAAACCTTAATTTCAGAAGAACACATATTGTTATTCAAAGACGAAAACATCCGTCTCCAATTAGATCAAAAGTTTGTGCAAAAGTTATGACCGAAAAATGACTTTCTATTATAAATCAATGATTCTGTAAATTTTTGTTTCGAATCAGTTTATGAAATTATTTTAATATGAAAGTAGACTCAAATACCTTTCAAACGATAGGTGGCACGACTTCTACGGACTTACGGTTAATTAGTTATAAAGTTTTGAAATTTAACCAAATCTGTCCTCTGGACGGATCCGCCGGATCCTTTACAAAAGGGATCCGGCCTTTAATAACAAAGGGATCCGTGGATCTGACAAAGATTTACAAAAATACATATTTTGACCAACCGAAAAGGTTTAACCTTTGTAGAATTTTTAGTAATGTTATATTACCCATTTTAATCATTGTTCAAGCTTGAGTAACAAGATATCTAAACTTAATAGAAAAAAAATCAACAAAACACTTTTCATATTATGCTTATTATAAGAGAGAAACATATATCACCATTTTATCCACAAAAAATTAGCACGTTTTTTATCAACTAATTGTAACTAAGAGAACATACCTTTGCTATATTCCCTTTTTATGGTTTTAGAAAACATAGACACGAAATACTTCATGAGCTTTTAAAATACTTAGTCGTATTTTAGAAAAGCAAGTTGTGATCACTTTTGATTCTTCTTTGGGTGTCAACTTCATTTTTCCTCAGTTAGAACGAAGTCATTCGAAGAATCCTAGCATGAAGATTTCTCAAAAGAAAATGTTAGAATGATCTATCACTATCCAACATTTAAAATGTAAAGATTTTTAAAACATGAATTTTTGTTTTAAGAAATATCCTTCTTTCTTGTTTTCAAACATACACGGATCGTATCAAGTTTTTAAAGTACAATATACTCAAAGAAACTTGGTAACGAAGCTCTGATACCAATTGTGGAAAACTATAAGGGGGGTTGAATAGTTTTACCGATTAAAACTTCGTTTTAAACTATTTAGATTGACTTATGTCAATCTATTTAATATGTGTGTTGGATAATGATAGATAAGCATATAAGTAAGTAATGTAAAGAAAAAGAGTAAAGAAACACAAAACCAAGACACGAGTATTTGTAGTGGTTCGGCTACAAGGACACCTTCCTTGCCCTACTCCACTCCCCGAGTACCCTACTCGAGAGTTCTTAAGCACTACACAACACAAGCTCCTTAATGTGGCAAATAAGCCTTCACAACGTCGCCTACTCTTTATCCGGTACAAGGCTAGACACCAGGTTCTTCCACGAGGTAGAACCAAACCTATCAAAACGTGGCCTACACTTTATCCAGTACAAAGCTAGATACTGAGTTTCATTACAAAGGAGGAACTACTACCCAACACTACACCAATACACGACTACCCCAAATGAGACACACTCCTTATTACAACATCATAAGGATATCAATATCCTTTAACCCAAACTGTCTATCTTGTACATCGATGCACCATATCGAGTGTACTCTTTTGGTACATTTCACTAATGCCTTCGACACGACCCTTTGGCACCTTTCACTAATGCCTTTGACTTGACCCTTTGGCACCTTTCACTAATGCATTTGACTTGACCCTTTCACTAATGCCTTCGACTTGAGCCTTTGGCACCTTTCACTAATGCCTTCAACACAACACTTCAAAGGAGGGAGGAAAGAACTATCAACAAGATAACTTCAGTAGTCTTGATGATGACGAAGCTTGGAAACTCATGGACTTGAGTTTGCTCGACTTCAAGAGGTGGTGATCTCTCCTTTAAGAGGTACCTAGAGAATCACACAAACATAAAACTACATAGAAAGATCCTTTGGATCTGAGGTTAGGTAGTTTACAATACTAAGAGAGAGTATGTGTAAAAGGGATGAGTTGCAAGAGAGAAATGGCTCACTATTTATAGGAAAATTTCTCTACTGTTCCCCGATTCCCACGGATCCCTTCCCAGAGGGATCCGGCTAGTGCAATCCAAGGGATCCGCCAGTCTGGGTCAGCTTAAGTCCGGATTTTGGGTTTCAAACCGGGTTATGGGTTATGAACCATGGGTTATACAAGATACAATGTATCTAGACATTGGATCGTGGGTCATGGGTCAAGGACCATGGATAATACCCAACATGACTTCATGCATGATGTCATGCAATGGGTCATGGGTTATGGATAAAGCTCCATGGGTATGGGTCATGGACTTTGGGTTTTACCCAACTACATTCAATGTATCTAGTCAATGAGTCAAGTACTTAGGTTTTTACCCATTACAATATAAGTATGCACATTTCCATATTATGTAAACACTAGTTGTTATGCATATGTATTTCCATAAAATGTAAACACTATTACTTGTTTAGTGTTTTATATGAAAGTGTAAGTGTGTTAGTAAACTATTGGCTCAAACCATTTACGTATTTTATTTGTTTCGTTAAAATGATTTTACGTTTGTTATCGAAAAAACAATAGATGATCGTAAAATATAAATAAACGTTTTTACAGCTTATTTATATTAACACCATCCAACACAACTAGCACAAAACTTTATGATTACAATGTGATGTATCAAATACAAGAAACAACTTCGTGATCTTGTAGTGATGATGAGCCTAGCAACACTTCTCTTTGAAGTTTTGAAGACTTGTATGCAAAGAATATGATCTCGCCTTTTAAGAAGAACCTTGAGAAACACAAAAAGATAATTACAAAAATGATGATTAGATATGAGGTTAGAGAGATATAAGAATGATAGAATATATTTATTAGAATGTGTGACAAGAAATAAGGAAATGGCTCACTATTTATAGGCTACCAGATTAGTGTACAACCGAATCCGGCAGATCCCTTAAAAAAGGGATCCGGCTAGTGTAATCCAAGGGATCTAACATACTGGTTTAACCTGTTAAGATTTTGGGTTACAATTCCGGCTTTTGGGTCATGGGTCATGGACTATGGGTCATGGGTACCCAACATGATGTCATGCATGATGCAAGCATACTTTGGGTCATGGGTTACGGACTTTGGGTCATGGGTCATGGACTTTACCCAACTTGATGTCATGCATGATGCAATGCACATGGATCTTGGGTCACGGGTCATGGGTCATGGATTACCCAACACATTTACTTACATTATTTATTTAACAAATGACTAACTAATGAATGTATATACTTAGAAAGATAAACATGTAAACATGTAATCTTAGATTTATTTGTATTAACATATTGGTTTGGAAACATGTTTTGAAACTGTTTTTGACACTTTGTTTGAAACACTGAAGGTTATGGAAAATTTTGATTTTTCTTTTTGAGGAACAAAAGCAACTGCAGAAAGTTTGTTAAGCTTGTTATAATTTATTATAGTTTATCGATTAAAAACTTTGTTTTGAAACTTATTGAAAGATCAATTGATATTGATCTTAGATATGTTAGTGAATGATAATCAATATGCAAGCAATATATATAAAGAGTAGATAAGGAAAGAAACAATCAAACCACGACAAGTTGTTTATAGTGGTCCGGTCTACAAGGACTCTTTTTCCTTGCCCTACTTCACTCCCCGGGTCTCACACTCGAGAGTTTAACTTCACTAGTCAACAAGCTCCTTTCACCGGGGGAGAAACCTTTACACTAAACACACTATTTCCGACACTAAGCTAGATGTCGAGTTCTTTTCAAGGGTACAACCACTCCCACACACAATGTATTTTAAGGACTAAAATACTAGCCACTCACACTCACAATATTATGATGGTTTGATACAACAATGATGTATGAATCAACACTAGATCATACAACAACAAACAAACAAGACTTCCAACTATTTGTTGAAGCTTGAATATGACTTGATCTTCTTTGCTACAAAAGAGGATCACTATAATGATATGAAACAGAGTTAAAAATGTTAGAGAGAAGGAATGTATATGAATATGCTAGAAAGGGATGAGAAACAACTTGGTTTGGCTTTGCTATTTATAGCCAAAAAGATCAGCAGGCACCACGGACCACGGATCCCTCAAAAGGGTTCCGCCCGTGTAAATATTTGGTGCCGCCGGGGTCTGACAGCAAGATCACCAAAATCTTACCAAAGTCAACCATATCTATCCAAGATTGTGTAAGATATGTAGAGTCTAAATCTACACAAAATATCAAGTGAAATCTTCTAGAGATTTCAATGATTCACTACATGATGTCATGTGTTGTTTTCTATTTTTAGAAATATGATAAAATGTAAATACATATGTAATGTTTTGTTTTAAGAAACAAAAATATGCTTGATCTAAAAATGTTCATATACATTATGGTTTAGAGTCATATTAATAATATGATTAATCAAAATGTAAATGCTTGAGTGACGAAGATATTATTTGAGAAGCTTGTTTTAATATCTATTAAACTTGACAAGCTTTAAGCTTTATAAAAATTAAATTTACTTTTGTCGTTAGCAAAACTTAGGTAAAGATCATAAAATATAAATAACGTTTAATGACGATATTTGTATAGGGGTGAGCAAACGACCCGAACGGACCGGACCGACCGAGACTGGACCAGACCGGACCAGACCGACCACATTCGGTCCGGTCCTCGGTCTATGCATTTGGGCTAATTCGGTCCTCGGTCCGGTCGGTCCGGACCACAAACTGACTATTTTGGCCTTAGTAGACTCCAAACGGTCCAGTCCGACCGACGGACCGACCGAGACCGGACCGGACCGACCACATTCGGTCTCGGTCTCGGTCCCGGTTTTTACCTTAATTCGGCCTTCGGTCTTGTCGGTCCGGTCCGGTCCCGGACCGATGCTCACCCTTATATTTGTATTAACAATCTCCCTCTTTTTGTTGAGGACAAAACATAAATTTTATTGTTATAAAAGATGTAAAGTTTGTACAAGAGTTATAAAAATATGAAATTAATTTTAGAACTTGAAAGATTTAGATGAAGATGATAATGCTAGTATGTCCAATTTAGACATGATGTTGACTTTTCAGAAAGTCAAAATATGCAGTTGACTTTATTTGAAAGTCAAAGTCTTCATTAGTCAAGATGTGATGTTGACTTTTCAGAAAGTCAAAGTATGCAGTTGACTTTTTATAAAAGTCAAAGTTGTCCAAGTTCTATAATATTTCTCCCCCTTTTTGTCTCAATAAAAAGAAGATGCGAGACGAAATATGTAATGAGCCCGAGCCATTATCTCCCCCTTGACCAATGCTCCCCCTAAATTGGTTGCCAAGAGAAAGATACATGGATTGTGAAAAAGCTACAAAAAAATGTTAGTAATAAGCATCATCACAAGCATTTCCAAACACCATGTAACAATCCACAACAATATAATAAACATCAATCATTTGTTAAAATTTTTCATGATATGAAAATCAGGAAAAAGGAACACAATGAAGTGTTAGTACATGAAAAAAAAATCCTAGAAAATTAAAAAAAAAATTACAAAGAAAATCCTAGGAAAATAAAAATTGCTTAAAAGACATAAAATATGAGCCTCCTATTGAGGTGGTGGATGAGCAAGAGCATTGATGCGCGCTAGGATGTGATTGAGGATGAACCTCATTTCATCTGGAAGCTCATGGACCATCACCCGGGTCCTTTCGGCAATGTGGGCGGTCCGCTCACAATTTGAGAAACCGTATCTAAGAGGGTAGTATGGTTCATGATTTTGTGGTGGTGGAAGGGTGTAGTTGTTGGTGTTGGTGATTGGAGTGGTAATTATGGAGGCTAGCAAAGCACTTTGCATTTGCATGGTCTCACTAAGATGAGAATCCACCATATTGGAAAATTGGTGGAGATGATTGAGCTCGGCTTCAATCTCTTCTTTAGTGGGGTGATCATCCCACATGGATTCCTCAATGTCCTCTAAATGAGGAGGTATGGATGTTGTAGGTAGTGGTTGATCCCCATACAAAAGACCATGGATTTCCTTGTGGATAGGATGGAAAAGGAGAGGTTTTGGCCCTAAAGGGGCGTTTGGGTCAAATGATGGATGTGGAGACTCATGAGCTATTTGCTCAATAGTGCCAAAGGATGGTAGTGGTGGTGGATGATTGGGCCTAGGAGGCAAGTCCTCCAAGTCTTCCAAAAATAGATTTGGAGATGTAGGTGGTGTAGAGAATAGCTCTAATGGGATGAGTGTTGGAGATTTTGGAGGTGATGGTGACTTTGATGTTTGGATAGGAGCCGGTGGTGGTGAGCTAGTGATAGGAGTCTTTGTTGGTGGTGGAGTAGTGACAATGATTGGTGATTTTGGAGGTGGTGTAGGTGTAGCCAAAGTGAGTTCTCATCTCTTATGGGAGATGAGATGGTTAAAGGAGAGGACTCGGAAGAAGAGCTTATGTTGACAAAGCAACATGGTCTTACGCTCATTCTAGCAGTTCTTTTGCAAGGCTTGGTTGATGGAGAAGACTTGGTCATTTTAGCTTAAGGTTTTGCTAGTAGATGGTAAGATTTGAGAAAGTGTGAGGATGATCATCTTAGAAGCTCTTAATTTATAGGATTGTGAAATTATGGAGAAATGTGTTTGATTTAATGTTAAACCATAGAAGAGATGAGATTCCTAATGATTTTGAAGTGGGTTTAATGCTAGTCATATCACCCAAGTCAATCCATACAAGGAGGATGGAGTGAAGTGACAAAGACTTGCAATAAATGTGTTCTTATGATTATGGGATCTTTAGAATCAGATCACCCACGGATTACAAGGAACCAAATTTTTGGTTCCTTCCTTTATGAAAAAGGGCTCCTTGGGTGAATTTTTGAAATTTTTGAATTTTGGTGGGAAATGGATATCCTATATGCCTAAGTGTGTTAAACTAGTTCTAATATGGGAGAAAAAAACTAGTTAAGACTATCCTAGAAGCAATGTATGGTGATTTGGAATGTTGAAATAAGCGCAATTTAGAAAGTTACCTGTAGGATCCACGGCACCAATTATTTACACAGGCGGAACCCTTAAATTGGTGCCGCCTGGTCCGCCTGTACAGGTATGGCGGTACCAAAAACTATAACAGGCGGAACCAAATAAATGGTGCCGTCTGGTCTGTGGAGACCAGAAATCTTCACATACCCCTTTTTTAAGTATCAGGGACTTTTTCGTAACCTGAAATTTTGCTTAAAACATATGACAGTAATTATTTTTAGTTAGGAAAAGTCGATAACACATATACAAACATAGTGGAGCATAGACTTTGACCAAGGGCTAACGATTTTCACATAAAAGTGAAAATGGGTAAAATTTGATAACACACTTGTGCTATCCCCCTGCATAAACCGGTTAGCATACAAAATTGTTTTAAGTTATTTTATCATCCTACAAAGTAAAAACAACTAAATTGTATCATACACCATAGTTTTTGTCTTGTTCCAAACACTCCTTTAAATAAACCTCACTTATCCAACTTCTTGTAGATCTTTGTCATCATCCTTCCAAGGCACTTGAACATCCCATTGGTTTGCTTGAACTCCGCCGATTCATTCTCAATCTCAGGGAGAGATGCATAGTACTCTTGAGGTGGAAGACGAGAATTTGGGAGACCGTTTTCAGAGCTATTTGATGATGATGATGAAGGAGTTGGAGGTTTTGCCCTTTTGCCTTTAGTCTTAGCCACTCGCTCGTCACTCAAGGGCACAAATATGTGAGGGATGAGAGCATAGTCTAGCTTCAACCCTTTTGGGCTTGGTGGAATGGGTGCAAATGCTATATAGAGACGGGTGAGGAGCATCCCATAAGGAAGAGCGACCGATCCTTGAGTTGGAATATCTACCATTCTCCTAGCAATGTAGTAGGCTAAATTGAATGGTTGACGAGTGGACAAGTTGTAGAGCATGTGACAAAGGCAAGCATTGATATGGTCTCTATTTCCTATAGTGCTAATGACATATGGATCTCGGTAAACTTCCTTTCCCTTTCGGGTGACACGGGTTGGAGCGGCCCTTTCATTAAAAAGGTGCTCACGGATGACATCCTTATCCGCCAAAGGAGTTTGGTAGGGAAGAGAGCGGTCATTGATTGCATCAAGGATAGTGAGTGACCACTTATCCGAGTAGACACATGTACCACGGTTGGGAATTCCTAGCACTTGAGTAAATTGGTTTAGAGAGATTGAGTAGTCGGTTTGATTGATCCTAAACCTAAGAGCCATTTGATCGTCCTCATCAGTGAAGGAGACAACACTAGCATAGAATTCTAAAACAAACCTAGGACAAATGGGTTCATCGATGTCGAGGAGACAGTCAAAGTTGATAGTGGCAAGCTCTTGATGGAGATTAGTTTCGTCGACAAAGGAGGAATGAATGGTCCTACCCTCATGGAAGTACCTTTGCTCTAGACTCTTAAAGATTTCGAGGTGTTCCTTAGTGAGACCCTTGGTTTTGTGGTGTTTAGTGATGTAGCTAAGAGTATCCTTGTGATCATAGAATTTTGCGGCAACCAAGGTTGTTCCTATGAGCAAGAATTTACATGTTAAAAATAATGACAAATTTAGTGTTTTGGTTATAGTGTGTGCCTATATGAAAACGATTTGGAGTTGCGGTTATCTCGACTCATTTTATGCATAAAATGGTTTTTAGTGGGGGTGTTTGGCAAAAGGCATAAGATAACCCAAACGTGTGACAATCCGTCAATTTCCCGGCTATTATTTTTAGTCATTTATGTCAGAAATTTAGATTATTTATTTTCTGATCATTATAACTCAAAAACGAGAAGTCATCTCATGTTTTCCAATGTCTCGGCACCACACGCGTACTGACACCATGATAGTATTGGCACAAAATCTATTTTATAATTTCAAGATAATAATAATACCATAATATTTCGCTCATCAAAACGTCTCCAGAAATATAAAATTTATAAAATACGGACACTCGGAAAATATTTTACAAGAGAATACGTTATTTTCACGGTACAGCTTATACAGTACATGATACAGTTAATACTAATAATAAAACTAAAATAAAAAGATATTCCTACCCTATCCTCAAAAATATGTCACCTCTCTCTTTCTTATTATTTTTATCAGTTTTGTCTTCTCCCTTTTCTGGAAACCAAAACCCACGCCTTCCACCCTATGATAGTCATGCTCCATGATCAGTCACCATCACCATCCTCTAAACCTAATAAGCTATGTCCTAGAGCACATATGCGGCGCCCATGAATCAAATTCGAGGAAAGGAATGCTCAAAGAAGAAAGAAACATGTTTTGGGTTTTCAATTGAGTAACTCTCACTAACCTACATCACCTCTTATAAACGGATTCAACCTCAGAAGGGTATTCATCAACTTCCATCTCAAATACAAGAAAATTAGGGTTGGGTAAATCAAGGGGCTTTTCGAAATTACCATGGGGGTTTTGTAATCGGAGGTTTAGAGAGCCCGAATCAAGTCTCAATTTATCTCAATTCATCTTCAATCGTGCTCAGTTGGAGTTTTTGTATTCGGTTTTCATACCCACTCTACCCACTTTAGGAACATTTTAAGATTTATAAATATTGTGTTAATTGATTTATTAATTTGATTTATACCTTTTGTATATTGTTAGTCGAATAAATAAAGAAATAGTTAAAAATAATTTCATTGTTGTTGTTGTTGCGTTACTGTTGAGGCACAAAAAAGAGGAAAAACAAAAACACATCCTAGTTTAATTCTAAGTATTGGCTCAATGGATGGGTGAAATTGCCATTTACATTTTCTTGCTTATTGTTGTGCCAGGTTGTTTTGGTATTCATTGTGTGTCGGGTTTGGCATTGTGTCATGGTCGAACCCTAGCCAAGAGTATTCTTTTCTTTCGTTGCTCTTGCTCATCTATATTCACTCAATGAGGTGTATTAATATGTATGAAATATAGCTTAAGATTTCAAAATTTCAATTGTTCTTAAAATTTATACAACTCGATATACATTAATAATGGTGTAAGAGAATGTGTTCGGAACTTGTGTGGTTAAGTTGGTTCCCTAACATACTAATTAGAACACTAAAAATAACTAGAGCTTATTTTCGTAATTCTCAGATCATATTAAGCTTTTCGAGCTTGTTCGGTGCTTATCGACCCAAAATAAAAAGATGGAATTTGTTGCTATGTCTTTTACTTTGCACCACCAAAACTGTGAATGCTCCTTGGTTTTCGATACACACATTTTACGTATATAATTTTGAGCTCTCAAAGGAAACTCTAGCATAAAGTTTTCGCTACTCAAGATCACAAATTAAACTAGGTGCCTTTCGTGATGTAATTTTAGTATCCATGGTAATTATATATGGATATAGTGGATTAAAACCTTTTAATACCATAAGTTACCAAATTCTTTTATTAAATTGCTCAAAGGTCCTTTTTCCATCTTATGTACATGTAGTAAAACAAACTAAAGTCTTTCTTTTTTTATGTAGGTAGCATTTAAACAAACTATGTTTGCTTTTGTTTACTTATTTTAATGTCAGATGGCATCTGATTTTTTTAAACGGACCATGTTTGATTTATAGAGAGTAGGCTAATTGAAACAACTTTTTGGTTATATTTTGAAGTAGTGATTTGTAAAATGGTTAAAGTGATAAATTGTACCATTTGGTACTTTTGGGAAAACGATTATCTATGAGTGGGTCATATCCAATTTTCGTCAAAACCTATACTTAGCATATTTTTTATAAAAATGACTAAACGACAAAAACTAAATATTATAATGCTAACTAATATATTATAATCTACCCAACTATTTGTCAAAATGTATACTTAGTTGTTTTTTTTATTAGTAATAATTGACATGAGGAATTTTTAAACAAGTCTTACATTTTAAAAATATATTCCCTCATTAGTACAAATGAATACTTAGCATATGTATATATATACTTTAAATAAAGTGTTTACGTATTTTATTAACATCTAATTGTTAAAACTTTTCGTACGTCTTTCGGTTAACGTCGAACCAAAGGCATATTAGTCTTCAATATTTTTGTACTTTTGTACTTATGCACTTCCAAGAGCCAATACTTCTAGAAACTATTTAAACTTAAATACTACCACAACAACAACAACAACAACAACAACAATGCTTGTGAAGATAAATAAAGTTAGATAAACTTCATTTAGGGTCAAAAACTGAGACTTGTCATACTAATCTAGGTCGCGTGTCGGTGCCATCCAATAATTCTAATTGACTGCTGCTTTAGAATACTTTTGCCAAGGTGAGTATTCACAACCCCCTTTTTACTGCTTTACTTATTTGGGGTGAAATGCATGACATTAACTTAAATTGTTTTTATCTGAATTAGAACCTTTAATATATTTGAACCTTTTGACTTATATTGAACTATATTTTGACTTGATTTAGACTATTTAATATATTTTGAACCCTTTGACTTATATTGAACTATATTTTGACTTGATTTAGACTATTTAATATATTTTGAACCCTTAGACTCTTGGACTTAATTATGAGCCTATGACTTGTTTGGACCTAATGGACCGTCCGTCCTTGACCTAAAGTCTCCCCTGTTCGGAGCAACGCAAAGTCTCCCTTGTTCGGAGCAATGCCGAGTCTCCCATGTTCGGAGCAGTCTTAATTGATAGTATATAATAGTTGTTATGATGTACTGTTTGTACATTCGCATTGTTAGTCCCCGATTGGTTTGCCGTTCGCACTCCAATTATACGTACCGTTCGTACGGCTCCCTTGTGCGGAGCAGTAGGTAGTATGAATAGCGCTATTAGAGGTCGGCCAACCTCTCATTCCCCTGTCTACGGAACGCATATTATTTATTTGTGGGGCTTTGCCGCATAACTTTATTATATACGAGGCGTTATTATGACCATAGATGTATTGACTACCAGACTTACCACTTGAAATATGGAAATGTTTGTCAACTTATATGTTACAAGTCTTGTATGGGCGGGACTTGTAACACGGTAAGTTGACAAGACATTTGCAAGGCAGACATATTCAAAAATATTTTCGTACTATTTAAAGACTTTCTTAAAAATTTGATTTTATAATATGTAAAAGGACTTTTATTAAAAATGGCTTTTTGTAATACATAAAACCTGTGTACTCACCAACTATTTTCATAGTTGACCCGTTTTCTCATGCATTTCAGGTGATCGTCAATAAGCTTGTTTTATGAAGTCTTTTGCATAAAGGATTCTTCACGTGTCATCTTTGGTCGTCAATTATAAGAAGTTATCTTTTGGAAATCAAGTTTTAAGATTTTATTGCCAAAGTTGGCTTGAACAATATTGTAACATTTTACTATTTCCTTAAATTTAAAGATGGTATTGTACTATATCTCTTTTGCGATGTATATTGATTATGTTGCACCTCGCGTTTCCGCCTCTGGCGGTGTGTGACAGATTGGTATCAGAGCTGAAGGTTATAGAGAATGCAGGTTTTTATAAAATAAAAACCTCAACTATAACCAGACTAAAGTTTTATAAAAACCCCAAACATGGTACGAGTCGATTAGCCCGAGCATTCTATCGTTGTTCCTAAATTATGCATAGCCTGATCAACTATGCATAATTCAGGAAGAATCATGGGATGATTGGGGTAGTTACCTTAGATCATGTTTGGTAGGAGTCAGAGTCTAGGTCACCTGAGAATGCATTGGTCTATGTGTGTGCATCTGCGTTATGTGTTTTCTGCATTTATGACTATGCTGCTAGACATTATATGTACTAAGACTTTTGCCTTTAGGGGAATATATGTGTAATAACTCGCAAATTTCCCCACCGATTTTCGTGGCTAATTTTTTTTTCTTTCATTTCGAGCTTTAAACACGACAAGTCACGAGATATTTTTCACCAACCTCGTGTTGACCCTTTTTAGCATGTATTTTTAGGTTTTGAGGTGATAGTTTATCTTTGGAGGCGCAAGGCAAAGGCATGGCATGGTCATAGACAACTCTGATTTATGTATTGGGACCACATTTTGATAATGGGCCATTTTCCGCACTTAATCAATAATGTAAACATTGTTTTCAAGAATGAATAAAAGTTTCTTTATGAAAATCAGTTGTTCTATGCTTACGTTGTGATATCAATTTAGTAGCACCCCAATACTTGTGTGCTTCCGCTAAAACCCAGTTTTGGGGGTGTTACAGATTGGTATCAGAGACAAGGTTATAGAGAATTAGGTATTTTTCAAAACCTAAACTATAACCAAATTTTCCTAAAAACACTTCTACGCCGCCACAGCTGCCGATGTCTGCCATGCCTTGCCTACTGTTACACGATGTAGTCGTGCTATGTGTTACTACTGTATTTTAGGTTAGTATAAGCTCTCATTTGAATTAAATTAATTATTTCTCAAAGTCAATAAGTTTCTTAATTAACTCACATTTAAACTTTAAGGATGTTCTTGTTTGATTGGGTCACGAAGTTTAAATGAGAATAATGTTGATGTAACAAACCTAATGAGATTAAGGAATAATTAACTTAAGGATAGGGTAGAGTAGACTACGAATTCTTATGTCTGATATCTCTTTACGTTAAACTGCTTAACATGCCCACTATTACAATATCGCACTATGCCATAACTGCTTCTACGTTATTTCTGTATGTAACGTACAACTCGTCACTGTATCAACCTCTACGTTATTTCTGTATGTAACGTACAACTTGTCACTGTATCGACCTCTACGTTATTTATGTGTGTAATGTACAACTCGTCACTGTATCGACCTCAACGATATTTCTTTATGTAACGTACAACTCGTCATTGCTTCTATGTTATTTCTTTATGTAACATACAACTACTTGATCTATATTATATCCACACACGTATTTAAACCACCTCTGTCACTAGTCACGATCTCTTATTTCACTCATATGTTCTATCCTTTGTAACCTCATACGACACTACTCCTTCTATTCTAAACTCGCTATTGTACTCTTTTATGAAACCACGTTGTATTCCGTTTAATGAATCATTTATCTGTTGTTCACTTATCGCCTCACGTCACCGAATCTTTCTTGAATGACTAGCCTCTTTTCCACGTCAAATTTTAAGAATATATACCCACATCTCGTCACCGTATCGACCGCGACGATCCTCGCATCTTAAACCACGAGGACGTGGTTTCTTTTAAGGGGTAGGTACTGTAATAACTCGTAAATTTCCCCACCGATTTTTGTGGCTAATTTTTTTTTCTTTCGTTTATAACTTTAAACACGACAAGTCACGAGATATTTTTCACCAACCTCGTGTTGACCCTTTTTAGCAATTATTTTCAGGTTTTGAGGCGCAAGGCAAAGGCATGGCATGGTCATAGACGACTCTGATTTATGTATTGGGACCACATTTTGATAATGGGCCATTTTCCGCACTTAATCAATAATGTAAACATTGTTTTCAAGAATGAATAAAAGTTTCTTTATGAAAATCAGTTGTTCTATGCTTACGTTGTGATATCAATTTAGTAGCACCCCAATACTTGTGTGCTTCCGCTAAAACCCAGTTTTGGGGGTGTTACAATATGAGCTTGAACTTAAGTACTTTGAATTGACTTGGCATGATGTGCATTGAACCCTGTAGTCAGACATGTACCTTTAGCATTAGGCATGCCTTCGTTTTTGTCATGTGGCGATCTCGATGTCATGAGCCTTAGTTAGACCTTTAGCCTTCTCACTAATCTGAACCGCCACTATTTGTTGAATTGATTGGTTTAAATAATTTAAAACTTAAGCCGAACCTTCAAAAGGTCTCTTACAAAGACGAGAAACCATCTCTTTCTGACAACTTGTTTCCTAGCTTAATCTAGTGACAGTTCTTGTTTGATGAGTTGCGAAAATCAAGTTAGAATCAAGTTGTTACCCAACCTACACAACTTAAACACATGACCGGTCAGGTCGAAAAGTTGTGGGAATTCACCAACTAAGAGTCTTATTGAGGGCAAAGCTCGAGAATGAGAAAGTTCGAACCATGAGAGCGTACACCTGTAGAGCAGACGGACTGAATCTCGAGGACGAGATTCTTTTTAAGGTTGGCAGACTGTGACAATCCGTCAATTTCCCGGCTATTATTTTTAGTCATTTATGTCAGAAATTTAGATTATTTATTTTCTGATCAATATAACTCAAAAACGAGAAGTCATCTCATGTTTTCCAATGTCTCGGCACCACACGTGTACTGACACCATGATAGTATTGGCACAAAATCTATTTTCTAATTTCAAGATAATAATAATACTGATAACGCTACACGCGTCGTTTGGGGTCAAAGGAACTTCCTTTTCTTCGAGCAAGTTTTATAACACCCTAGGCAGTGAACCTAATCGTTGTAGTGTAGTATTAGGGTAAGCCACGGGTATTGATATCGTTCTATAGGGGAATAGGAATGCTAGTGAGAAGTTACTACGCTAAGGTTGGGTTTGAGGAAGATTATTTTTGTGCTTTTTATGTTTTTTAGGAAATGGAAATGTACGAATCTCGGGGTTTGGATTTAGGGGTTGGTATTTCTACCGATTACTTATACTTATCTAATTATCTAATCTAGCTAGGGTGAGGATAGTCTATGTCTATTGTTGTGTGCTCGTATGATAGTTAAAGATGTGTTTACCTAGATGCTACTACTCCCTAGTTATCTCCTATTGATGGTTGAATTGTCACGTCCTTATTCTTAACGCGTTGTGTTTTCTAAAGTCGTAAGGTGTGCATTCCCTAACTCTTTGAAGTCACCTTTAAGTGTAGTAAACGAAATCCACTAAGTCATTCATAAACTAACTTTGAGGTTATCTTTGGGTTTAGTAAAAGAAATCCACTAAGTCATTCATAAACTATCAAAGATTTATCAAATATTAAACACAACGATAGCCTAGTCGCACTCCTAAGCCAATTACAATCAAGATAAGAGACAACCTAACAATAATTAACAACTAAGTTTCATATATTTAAGCAAACACACAAGTAATTTAGCCGGACATGGTGAACATGCAAGCATACACACAATCAATCAAACATAGGATATACATAATGATAAATTGAATATATGGATTAAGATATAATCAACAAACCATTACAAGATGTTTTCGGAGTGATTGAAACCTTCAAAGTTGCTGGAAAAACACCTATCTAAGCCCTGGAATTAGAGTTAGGGTTTAGAGCCTACAAAAAGTGAAGTTATAATGTTATATTTATAGGCAGATTTTCTGTCGGCAAAGAGTGACGGCGTTACACTTATAGAGTGACGGCGTCACGACCATTTTTTCACCAAACTGTATATTTTCTCGTTCTGGTCGCTTGGGCTTTTGAATCACCTAAATCCTAGTTCGTATGCAAAAGCTATGGCCAAAACAGTATCAGCTACTTCGCGCACATGTTGCAGCTTGTGACGGCGTCACCTTATGGTTGTGACGCCGTCCTCTTCAGTCTCTGACGTCATCTGGATCAAATCTAGGCCGTCTGAGTTGCGACGGCCTACTCTTTTAAAGCCTGACACCGTCACTTGAAAATGAGAAATTTGGCTTCTGTGCCGTCACAAAATGCTCCGACGGCGTCGCAGTTAAGCAGTGACGCCGTCACCTTGTATTTCAGCAGCTTGAGTGTCTCGATTCTTGACTTTGGCCATTTTCTTCGTATATCCGCGCCTTTTTGTCCAAATAAGTGCCATTCCAGCAATTTACCTTCAAGAGACCTAAAAAGTGAAAAGGAACGATATTAAGTAATAACGGATACAAAAGTGATCAAATAAGGGCTTAAACGACCCCTCAAAAAGGTACATTTTAAAACCTTATCAAATACCATAATATTTCGCTCATCAAAACGTCTCCAGAAATATAAAATTTATAAAATACGGACACTCGAAAAATATTTTACATGAGAATACATTATTTTCACGGTACAGCCTATACAGTACATGATACAGTTTATGCTAATAATAAAACTAAAAATAAAAAGATATTCCTACCCTATCCTCAAAAATATGTCGCCTCTCTCTTTCTTATTATTTTTATCAGTTTTGTCTTCTCCCTTTTCTGGAAACCAAAACCCACGCCTTCCACCCTATGATAATCATGCTCCATGATCAGTCATCATTACCATCCTCTAAACCTAATAAGCTATGTCCTAGAGCACATATGTGGCGCCCATGAATCAAATTCTAGGAAAGGAATGCTCAAAGAAGAAAGAAACATGTTTTGGGTTTTCAATTGAGTCACTCTCACTAACCTAAATCACCTCTTATAAACGGATTCAACCTCAGAAGGGTATTCATCAACTTCCATCTCAAATACAAGAAAATTAAGGTTGTGTAAATCAAAGGGCTTTTCGAAATTACCATGGGGGTTTTGTAATTGGAGGTTTAGAGAGCCCGAATCAAGTCTCAATTTATCTCAATTCATCTTCAATCGTGCTCAATTGGAGTTTTTGTATTCGGTTTTCATACCCACTCTACCCACTTTGGAAACATTGTAAGATTTATAAATATTGTGTTAATTGATTTATTAATTTGATTTATACCTTTTGTATATTGTTAGTCGAATAAATAAAGAAATAGTTAAAAATAATTTCATTGTTGTTGTTGTTGCGTTACTGTTGAGGCACAAAAAAGAGGAAAAACTAAAACACATCCTAGTTTAATTCTAAGTATTGGCTCAATGGATGGGTGAAATTGCCATTTACATTTTCTTGCTTGTTGTTGTGCCAGGTTGTTTTGGTATTCATTGTGTGTCGGGTTTGGCATTGTGTCATGGTCGAACCCTAGCCAAGAGTATTCTTTTCCTTCGTTGCTCTTGCTCGTCTATATTCACTCAATGAGGTGTACTAATATGTATGAAATATAGCTTAAGATTTTAAATTTCAATTGTTCTTAAAATTTATACAACTCGATATACATTAATAATGGTGAAAGAGAATGTGTTCGGAACTTGTGTGGTTAAGTTGGTTCCCTAACATACTAATTAGAACACTAAAAATAACTAGAGCTTATTTTCGTAATTCTCAGATCATATTAAGCTTTTCGAGCTTGTTCGGTGCTTATCGACCCAAAATAAAAAGAAGGAATTTGTTGCTATGTCTTTTACTTTGCACCACCAAAACTGTGAATGCTCCTTGGTTTTCGATACACACATTTTACGTATATAATTTTGAGCTCTCAAAGGAAAGTCTAGCATAAAGTTTTCGCTACTTAAGATCACAAATTAAACTAGGTGCCTTTCGTGATGTAATTTTAGTATCCATGGTAATTATATATGGATATAGTGGATTAAAACCTTTTAATACCATAAGTTACCAAATTCTTTTATTAAATTGCTAAAAGGTCCTTTTTCCATCTTATGTACATGTAGTAAAACAAACTAAAGTCTTTCTTTTTTTATGTAGGTAGCATTTAAACAAACTATGTTTGCTTTTGTTTACTTATTTTAATGTCAGATGGCATCTGATTTTTTTAAACGGACCATGTTTGATTTATAGAGAGTAGGCCAATAAAAACAACTTTTGGGTTATATTTTGAAGTAGTGATTTGTAAAATTGTTAAAGTGATAAATTTTACCATTTGGTACTTTTGGGAAAACGATTATCTATGAGTGGGTCATATCCAATTTTCGTCAAAACCTATACTTAGCATATTTTTTATAAAAATGACTAAAAGACAAAAACTAAATATTATAATGCTAACTAATATATTATAATCTACCCAACTATTTGTCAAAATGTATACTTAGTTGTTTTTTTTATTAGTAATAATTGACATGAGGAATTTTTAAACAAGTCTTACATTTTAAAAATATATTCCCTCATTAGTACAAATGAATACTTAGCATATGTATATATATACTTTAAATAAAGTGTTTACGTATTTTATTAACATCTTGTTAAAACTTTTCGTACGTCTTTCGGTTAACGTCGAACCAAAGGCATATTAGTCTTCAATATTTTTGTACTTTTGTACTTATGCACTTCCAAGAGCCAATACTTCTAGAAACTATTTAAACTTAAATACTACCACAACAACAACAACAACAACAACAACAATGATTGTGAAGATAAATAAAGTTAGATAAACTTCATTTAGGGTCAAAAACTGAGACTTGTCATACTAATCTAGGTCGCGTGTCGGTGCCATCCAATAATTCTAATTGACTGCTGCTTTAGAATACTTTTGCCAATGTGAGTATTCACAACCCCCTTTTTACTGCTTTACTTATTTGAGGTGAAATGCATGAACATAAACTTAAATTGTTTTTATCTGAATTAGAACCTTTAATATATTTGAACCCTTTGACTTATATTGAACTATATTTTGACTTGATTTAGACTATTTAATATATTTTGAACCCTTTGACTTATATTGAACTATATTTTGACTTGATTTAGACTATTTAATATATTTTGAACCCTTAGACTCTTGGACTTAATTATGAGCCTATGACTTGTTTGGACCTAATGGACCGTACGTCCTTGACCTAAAGTCTCCCCTGTTCGGAGCAACGCAAAGTCTCCCTTGTTCGGAGCAATGCCGAGTCTCCCATGTTCGGAGCAGTCTTAATTGATAGTATATAATAGTTGTTATGATGTACTGTTCGTACATTCGCATTGTTAGTCCCCGATTGGTTTGCCGTTCGCACTCCAATTATACGTACCGTTCGTACGGCTCCCTTGTGCGGAGCAATAGGTAGTATGGATAGCGCTATTAGAGGTCGGCCAACCTCTCGTTCCCCTGTCTACGGAACGCATATTATTTATTTGTGGGGCTTTGCCACATAAATTTATTATATACGAGGCGTTATTATGACCATAGGTGTATTGACTACCAGACTTACCACTTGAAATATGGAAATGTTTGTCAACTTATATGTTACAAGTCTTGTATGGGCGTGACTTGTAACACGGTGAGTTGACAAGACATTTGCAAGGCAGACATATTCAAAAATATTTTCGTACTATTTAAAGACTTTCTTAAAAATTTGATTTTATAATATGTAAAAGGACTTTTATTAAAAATGGCTTTTTGTAATACATAAAACCTGTGTGCTAACCAACTATTTTCATAGTTGACCCGTTTTCTCATGCATTTCAGGTGATCGTCAATAAACTTGTTTTATGAAGTATTTTGCATAAAGGATTCTTCACGTGTCATCTTTGATCGTCAATTATAAGAAGTTATCTTTTGGAAATCAAGATTTAAGATTTTATTGCCAAAGTTGGCTTGAACAATATTGTAACATTTTACTATTTCCTTAAATTTAAAGATGGTATTGTACTATATCTCTTTTGCGATGTATATTGATTATGTTGCACCTCGCGTTTCCGCCTCTGGCGGGGTGTGACAAAACGCTCCTAATTCAATGTGGTTTCATTTGAATATACCCGGGAATGCATATTAGTTATGCATTACCTTTAGTATTCAAGAGCATTATGCAAGTGATGAAAATTTATGTTTCTATTTGTATTTACAATGAAAAATTATTTTCCTACAAGTGAGAAGCTTTTCAAAATTTTGACATGGGGTGTTTGTTTAATTAGAATAAGGTCTTATAGTCATTATCTTTTAATTAGTGGGAAACATGATTGGTTTATGCAATGTGACAATGTAGTACCTAATTTCAAGAGTTAATTACATAAATGGTCACTGTGGTTTGGCCATTTTTTCACTTTCAGTCACTAAAGTTTTTATTTTTACTAGTTCAGTCACTGTGGTTTGTATATGTTACAGATCCAGTCCATATCCGAATAAAATGACCAAAATGTCCTTGTCATCTTCTTTTTAAAATCTTTTCACAATTAACTAACGACCGTTAGTATAAAGGATTAACGGTCGTTAGTTCTTTTCTATGTTTTCATCCGTATTTACACGTTTTCGTCCGTATTTACACGTTTTCGTCCGCTTTTACACCTTTTCGTCTGTTTTTACACGTTGTCGTCTGCATGTACACGTTTTCGTCCATATTTACACGTTTTCGTCCGTTTTTACACGTTTTCATCCGTATTTACACGTTTTCATACGTTTTTACACGTTTTCGTCCGTATTTACACGTTTTCGTCTGTTTTTACACGTTTTCATCCGTATTTACATGTTTTCATCCGTATTTACACGTTTTCGTCCGTATTTACACGTTTTCATCCGTATTTACACATTTTCGTCTGTTTTTACACGTTTTCGTCTGCATGTACACGTTTTCGTCCATATTTACACGTTTTCGTCTGTTTTTACACGTTTTCGTCCATATTTACACGTTTTCGTCCGTTTTTACACGTTTTCATCCGTATTTACACGTTTTCATCTGTTTTTACACGTTTTCGTCCGTATTTACACGTTTTCGTCTGTTTTTACACGTTTTCATCCGTATTTACACGTTTTCATCCGTATTTACACGTTTTCGTCCGTATTTACACGTTTTCATCCGTATTTACACCTTTTCTTCTGTTTTTACACGTTTTCGTCTGCATGTACACGTTTTCGTCCATATTTACACGTTTTCGTCTGTTCTTACACGTTTTTGTCCGTTTTTACACCTTTTCGTCTGTTTTTACACGTTTTCGTCTGCATGTACGCTTTTTCGTCCAGGTACACGTTTTCGTCTGTTTTTACACGTTTTCGTCTGTTTTTATACGTGTTTGTCTATTTTTACACGTTTTCATTCGTATTTATAGACGAAAACGTGTAAAAACGGATGAAAACGTGTAAAAACGGAAGAAAACGTGTAAAAATGGACGAAAACGTAAATAATGAAAACGTAAAACAGACGAAAACGTGTAAAAAAAGACGAAAACGTGTAAAAACGGACGAAAACGTGTAAAAACAGACGAAAACATGTAAAAACGGATGAAAACGTGTAAAAACAGATGAAAACGTGTAAAAACGAAAACGTAAAAAACAGACGAAAACGTGTAAAAACGAATGAAAACGTGTAAAAACAGACGAAAATGTGTAAATACGGACGAAAACGTGTAAAAACAAACAAAAATGTGTAAAAACGGACGAAAACGTGTAAAAACAGACGAAAACGTATAAAAACGGATGAAAACGTGTAAAAACAGACGAAAACGTGTAAATACGGACGAAAACGTGTAAAAACGGACGAAAACGTGTAAAAACAGACGAAAACGTGTAAAAACGGATGAAAACGTGTAAAAACAGACAAAAACGTGTAAATACGGACGAAAACGTGTAAAAACAGATGAAAACGTGTAAATACGGATGAAAACGTGTAAAAATGGACGAAAACGTGTACATGCAGACGAAAACATGTAAAAACGGACGAAAAGGTGTAAATACGGATGAAAACGTGTAAATACGGACGAAAACGTGTAAACACGGACGGAAACGTGTAAATACGGACGAAAACGTGTAAAAACAGACGAAAACGTGTAAATACGGACGAAAACGTGTAAAAACGGACGAAAACGTGTAAATACAGATGAAAACGTAGAAAAGAACTAACGACCGTTAGTCCTTTATACTAACGGTCGTTAGTTAATTGTGAAAAGATTTTAAAAAGAAGATGACAAGGACATTTTGGTCATTTTATTCGGATATGGACTGAACCGGTAACATATGCAAACCACAGTGACTGAACCAGTCAAAAAAAAACTTTAGTGACTGAAAGTGAAAAAATGACCAAACCACAGTGACCATTTATGTAATTAACTCTAATTTCAAGGATTAGTTATGCAATTTGCCAATTGAATTCATATTTTGTACAAGAATATACATAATCCCCATGTAATGATTTTGTGCACAAATTAGAATCCTAGACTTAAAATTAAGAGAAGTAATGTAGTTAGGATACTTACAATGATGTTATCTTAAGTGATTAATGGGTGAGAAAGTGTCAACAATGAGTTAGGTGTGTTGTTGAAACGTTTTGGTAAAGTAAGTTGTGAGGAAGAAGATGTTTTGTAAGTGGCATTTTTGCTACTGTTGTCACCACGGACTAGACGGCACCAAAAATTGGTTCCGTCCTTGTTGTCGTTTGGTGCCGTGGGAACAGTAGCAGACTTAAACTAATTTGTTTTGTTTTGTTTGTTCTAAGGTTTAGACTATGTTTTAACTACATGTTTGGTTCCATTAGCCCTAAACCAAGTCTAAGAAGATTAAATGGTTCTCCTTTGAGAGGCTTAGTTAGGATGTCGGCAATGTTGTCTTCGGAGGATACTTTCTCAATTGAGATGTTTCCTTTTTGAACATTGTCGCGAAGAAAGTGATGGCGGATTTCAATATGCTTCGTACGAGCATGTTGGATGGGATTTTTGCTGAGATCAATAGCTCCTTTGTTGTCGCAAAGTATAGCGATATCGTTGAAATGAATTCTGTAATCCACGAGAGCTTGCTTCATCCAAAGAGCTTGTTGACATGCTTTTCCGGCTGAGACGTATTCGGCTTCAGTAGTTGAGATAGCCAGAGCTGTTTGCTTATTTGCAAATCATGAGGTGAGACAATGTCCAACAAAAGTACAAATACCACTAGTACTTTTTCTATCGACATAGTCACCGACATTGTCCGAATCGGCATACACTATAGTTTCTACACCCGTTCCTTTAGGATACCATAATCCTAAACATGTCGTTCCCTTAATGTATCTAAATATCCTTTTTAAGGCTTCTAAGTGTGATGCCTTGGGATTTTCTTGAAAGCGAGCGCATAGACAAACACTAAACATAATGTCGGGTCTACTAGCCGTGAGATAGAGTAGGCTACCGATCATTCCTCTATATTTAGTGTTATCTACCGATTCACCTTCCTCATCCTTGGTGAGTTTAGTGTCCGAAGACATGGGTGTCTTAGTTGGTTTTGAGTCTTCAAAACCAAATTTTTTAAGCATATCTTTTATGTATTTAGATTGGTTAAAGAATATGTCATCTTCTAGTTGTTTAATTTGAAGACCTAGAAAGAAGTTTAACTCACCCATCATACTCATCTCAAACTCATCGTGCATGATTTTAGAAAAATCATCACATAGCTCTTGACAAGTTATCCGAATATGATGTCATCAACGTATATTTGAACTATGATAATGTGTGATTCCTTTTTCTTGGTAAAAAAAGTATTATCTACTAATCCCATGGTATATTTGTTTTCAACTTGTTGGACAAAACCGCCAACAACCCGAAGCTCGATCGCGGAACGCTAGATCGCGAGTTGTATCGAGCACAAGTAGAAAACACGAGATACACGATAGACTACAAAGAATCAACAAGAATATTGCACACGTTATACCCTCGTACCAAACCTTTATTAAAAACCTAATAAAGCTATTACAACGAGGAAGAAGAATGAATAAAAGCATCCCCCCTCATCTCTATTTATAGAGATGAGGGGGTAGAAACCTTTCCTAATTCAAATAGGAAACATCCTTGGCTTGCATTCCAAGCTACCTAATCCTAGTTTATGTCTAACACCTAATCTTATTACAAAGTACAATTAAGTCCCTAATCTATATTTAAGTTTACTACTAATATATAACAATTTCCACCTTAGTAGTAACACTTAAATATAACTGATACTCAGCACCTTTTCCTTGTACTGGAACCTCGAAGTGGGGACCACCTTGTCGATCAGGCATTGTACTTTAGTAATTTCCCTTGATTAGTTTCGTAGACTCATTCACTTTCTTCTTTTCAGCAGCATTACCCTCTGCACCCTTTTGACCAGGTACTCCGGTTACCATAATGTCTGCCCCCATCTTTATACCAAGGTGTAGCTTTTCCTGCTCCTTTACCAAGCAGTCCATGTTTGTCTTTTCTTCAAGTTGTTTAACCTCCAACTTTCTTTGAGCCACTGCAACATCATCGTTACTATCCTGAACAACCTCAGCTTCACGATTTTATTGAGCTCCCTGCAGTTCCACCTCAAACCAAACACATTTAAAAACCTGTACCCCATGGACCCCTGTTTTAACACCAGTACCAAGTTGTTTGAACCCAACTTGCTTGTGACCAAGTTGTTTGAACCCAACTTGTTTTCGACCAAGTTGTTTGAATCCAACTTGTTTTGAACCTCCATGCTTTTGTACACTAAAAGTCTTCACTTTTGCTTCAAGAGTATATACACAGTTCTTTCCCCTGATCCCGGTCATCATAACCCGACAACCTTTGATCACATTGACTTTACCCAACTGCATCTTCACAGCATAACCCTTTTTTTCAAGAGTACCCAATGAAATCAAGCTCCTTCTTAACCCTGGAACATACCTGACATCTTCCAGTATAAAGCTTGAACCATCATGCAACTGTATCTTCACTTTTCCTGTCCCTCTGATAGTGCATGTCCTGTTATCACCTAACTGAACCAAACCACCATCAATATCCTTGAAGTCATACAAGAAATCCCTCCTAGGTGTCATATGATAAGACCCTCCTGAATCCATTACCAATTCAGCCATCTCATCATTACCGACTACCATCAAGGCTTCTCCAAAGTAGGCGTTACCCTCATCATCAGAAGAATCAGAATCCTGATCATGCTTACCTGATAGGTCACTAGATTTACAACACAAGCTTCATAGAAAGAGATAGAGAGGCGATTGAACAAGATTCACACACACACACACGATATAATAAAAACGGTTAAGCGTAGATGTATGTGAAAGAAAATAACTTGAACAACCAACCTTCAAATGAAGGTTTACATGGGGTATTTATAGGAGGGAAGCTAGGGCAACACTCCTAGTTCCCATCCTTTCCTTATTGGACATGGGCCTAAGCTCATGGGCCTTCTACATAAGCTTAAGGCTAATAACAAACATAAAGGCCATAATAAGCTACCTATTACATATGAGTAACTGATGAGTGTCTAAATACTCATCATTTTTGTACCATTTAAACTGCAAAAACATCTGAAAACACTTAGAAATGCATCAAAATGATCAAAATATCACAAATAAGTGTTTTATGTGTTTTAAATGCAAAAATATCAAAATCTGGTGAAAAACGTATAAAGTTTGCATAATTGGCAGTTTTAGTCCCCCAAGTTTCAAAAGTTGTCAAAAACAGTCCCTGGTAATTCCAAATAAAGAAAAATATCATTTTAAGTCCCTAGGGATTCCTAAGTTGTCAAAATTGATCCTTGAGATTTAAATTTACAAAATTACAACTTTAGTCCCTGAACTTTGAAATTTGGCAAGTTTAGTCCCTGGAAAATTTGAAAATGTCAAAAATGGTCCTTGTACTATTGGAACTTGTCAAGTTTGGTCCTTGTGACAACTTTGGTATATTGGCAAAGATGGTCCTTCAAGAATTGGAAAATTACACTTTGGTCCTTGTCATATTTAACTTATCCAAGCCTTGTCAAAATGATTTTGACCCTGCCATATTACCCTTGTGACCCCCCTGTCAAAACCAATTTTTGAACCCCCTAGTCAAACGAATACCTGTTTCCCTCCCTTGTGGGTTTCTTCTTCCCCACTTGCCCTGCTACTCCTCTGCATACCTTCTCCCAACACCATCTTTTCACCTTATCTCCTTATCACCTCACCCACCTCATCATTACACCTCTCCCCCCCCCCTAGTTGCAGTCAGAAGGCCCTATAAGTCAAATAGCACCTTTCCCGCCAAAAATCATGAAATGGCCAAAACGGCCAAAACTCTCCCATTGGCTCAATAGGGTGGTGGGAAACAGTCATAAGGACACGTGGAAGCTGCTTGAAGTATAAAAAGGAAGAGAGAAGAAAAAAACAAGAGTAGTTAGTTTTTACTTTTTCTTGTATGTCGTTTTTTTTAGTTAACTTAATTAGTGATCTAAAATGTAATCTTAAGCTTTAAATGTGTTTAATTCTAGTCACTTTATCATTGTAATCACTTCTGAGCATCAATATCAAAGCTTTGTATAAATTCATGTTTTAAGGTTAACTGTTGCAAAATTAAGTTTCAAATTCCTATGTTTAAGATTCTAACAGCTTATTTTTAAGCTCAAGCAAGTTTATTCAAGCTTATCATAGCTTGTGATAAGCTTGTAACTCAGTCTCAAGTAGTTCCATGGCTGGTCAACTAAAGTCAACTGTTATGCAAAAATTCGGAATGGTGATGGGTATGATTGTTGCAGAGGATGAATATGGGGTGAAATAGATAGGTTAGCTAGGATTGGGGTTCTGGTTTAACCTGCAAAACAGTGGACACATGTGAGTAAGAGTTCTAAGTTTCATTTTCACATCAGATTGCACATTTTGTTTTTACTTGTATTTGTAATAATTAACTGTTTAAATTTGTTTATTTAGTTGTACTTAGGCTATCTAATCTTAGATTGATCCATTAGATCAGCTAGTGTAGTGTTTAGATTCATTTAACTTGCAAAACAGTCCCTTAAGGAGTGTTTGTTTTAATGTTTTAAACAGCTTTAGAGGTCTAAATGATGGATTAGGTTAGTTGATGTAAGCTTGTTATAGTCATTTGAGGTCATATCTGTGTTTGTTATGCTGTCATTTGTGCCCTAAGTCAACATCACCATTTCACTGATTTTATATGCATATCTGTTGAAACCAATCTCTGAAATCACCACAGATAGGTTTGGAATCTGTTAGAGTTGCTTAATTTGATCTTATTTCATGTCATTACATTGAATTCAGTCCTTGAATTGCTTCTAAAACTCACAAAAGTCAACATTCTTAACTGTTTTAAGAAAGTCAAAACTGTTTGAAAACCAGTTTTTGCAGAAATTGCAGTCATTGCACAAGGTTCAATATAGCTAGATAGGGTCTGATTTTTGGTTTAAGTATAGTCTGCTAGGTGGTCTTCATGTCCACATTTCTGGTTTTAGCCTTAGCTCATTGAATTAGCTTATAGATAAGCTCAAACATAGGTACTTGTTACTGTTTCTGTTCTGTGCAGCCCACTGTCCTTCTTTTGCCATTTTTCTTTTGATCAATAACTTCTTCATTTCTGGTCCTCTTGAGCTGAAAATCTGGATATGTGATCTCTGGTAGGTGGTCTTGAGAACCATACTTTTGGTTTTCCTTTTAGCTTATTGGATAAGCAGTTGCAAGTGCTTAAACTAGGGTACCTGTTCCTGTTTTGCTGATTAGAATCAGTTGTCCATAATCTTGTTAATCTGCTGTTTAGGTGTTAGGAGTAGGTGCATAAGGTTGCTTTAGAGTAGTTTAACTATTATTTAGCTTATATAATCAGTTGATGCATTGTAGTGCTATTTAGCTTATTTCTTAGTGCTTATTTAGATTCCAATTACATTGCAGCTTCAGTTTCTTATACATAAGCCTATGATTTCTTATTTTTCATAGATTTAGTATAACATTTTAGAATTTCCCTGCAATTTTCATGATTTTTGGATACTGTTCACTATTTTTCTAGATTTAAAGTAGTTTTTAAGCATTTTTAATTAGCTTTTAATACAAAAAATTCAGAAAAGGTTCAAAAAAATAATTTTTCATTTTTCTTAGGTTTAGATAAATATAAAAAGTAAAAAAAGTATTTTTCCATATTTTTCTTAGTTAAAATTGTATTTTTAAATAATTTAAGTAGTTTTTAATAGTTTAAAATTCATAAAAAATACAAAAATAATCAGAAAAATATAAAAAATAGTTTTGAAAATTCTAGTTTGATATTTTAGACTTTTCCATTTCATAATTTTATTTTTCTAGCTTTATTTCCTATTTTCTTGTATTTTAGGTAAATATTAAATAGTTAAAAATAGTTTTTAATTAATAATTAGATTATTAGTTATAAAAATAATTTTCTTTTTCTATAAATTTTCTTTTATCATTAGGATTGTAAAAATGTATTTTTCATATTTTTAGGATTTATATTGTATAAGTTTCACGTTTTTATTTGTCCGTCGCGTAGTTTTTAAATTCAGTTTTATAAAAACATAAAAACAAAAACATCATTTTAAATATAGTGATAGCGTTTATTTAATAGTTATTATCTTTTTTATTTTCCTTTAATTTGCATTTAAGCCCCTGTAGTTTATGGGCTTTTCCTTAGTTATAATCATCTTCGAATCTCTTTTCCCGTTCAAATCTCTCGATCACTACACGTTTGACTATTCTCGCACAGCTCGTTGGGACTTAACGACCTGGGGAAACACTATACTCTCCTGATCTTCATTGCATTCGTGCTTGAGCTGTTTTTAGTTTGTTACGGTCTGCCATTCACAAGTGGCGGACTTGCGTGATAAAACTTGACGGTTCTGCGCGGATCAAATTTTGGCGCCGCTGCCGGGGAGCAGTGCTAATAGTCTTACGTTTAGCAGATTAGTGATTTGAATATTCACTCCTTGTTTATACCATCTATATAATCCAAAAACCCAAAAATATTCATCTTTACCCTCTTACCCTTTTTAATTCTTTATCTCTTTACCCTCTATCCATTTGATTCTAAACTTCTATTCTCATGGAATCTCTCGACTGCGACGAATTCTGGGACGAAGCTGAAAAGCTTCAGACTTTATCGCAAATGTCAAGAATTCGTGTTGTTCGCGATGATCCATTAATTCTGCGTAGGGAAATAGAACGAGAAACCGGGGTGACAAAGGACCAGGTACTTCCCTCTGATAAAGGAAGTGCTAAATACGTCCAACCTACGGTTATCCAAAGATCTAATCCCTCAATTGCTCCTCAGCCGTCTAGAATTGATTCTAAACTTTCACGATTTACGGTTAAAAGCAAACATGCAGAATTTAGACCGGTGACTAGTAAGAATGACTTGCCTAATCTTCACGTTTCTCAAGAACCAGAACCGGAGACCATAACGGAAGTGGTGGAAATTGCTAGCTCTCAGAGCACACCTGATATAGGCTCAAGGGTTATGTGTGGGGATAAATCCTTAATATCAATATCAAAAATACTCACGAAGATAGATTCAAATTCTCTTAGGAAAAAGAATAATAAATCAAATCCCGTGTGTGATCGTGTGTACGGATTAGTCAACCCGAATCGTTTTCCCAACGAGGCGTGAATTGCCAACGTCGTTCTTGGTTTGGATTTTATGCTTGATGATTTGGATTATAGATTGATTTTATTAACTACGGGAATGGGAAAGTAATTAAGGAAATCTATCCTACGGGAAATCCTAAACGCGAATTAAACTAAAACGTAATTAACAAACGCGACTAAAAATGCAACTACGTCTAAACGATATCCTAAAAATGCCTAAATTTACTTTTACTCTAAAAATATGATTAGAAAACTATTTTAGAATTAAAACTATTTTTTTGGATTTTTCTTGATTTAATAAAAATTAAAAACTAATTTAAACTAATTAAAACTAATTAAAATTCTAAAAATTATAAAATTCAAAGAGAAAAATAAGGAAAAATCTTTTTTATGCTTTTTATATTTTTCTTAAACTAATAAAATTGAAAAATTATTTTTTGGAACTTTTTCTCAATTATTTGCTAATAAAGCTAATTAAAAATTGATTAAAATCTATTTAAATTGAGAAAAATAGCAAATTAAGACCAAAAATTATGAAACTTACAGGAAAAATCTAAAATGATATTTAGAATCTATGAAAAATGAAAAACAAGCAGCTTATGCATGAAATATGGAAGCTATAGTGCAACTGCAACTCAAATAAGCTACTAAAATAAGCTAATGATCTACTAAGCCAACCAAACAGTGAACACAGCTAATTTATACTAAAATAAACTAATATCAACTGACTACACCTAATCCTAACAAGCTCTAACCTCAGAAGCTTCAAATAAGCCAACTGCTTAAATGAACCAAACAGTGGTTTAGGACCACTGTTTGAGCTTATGCACAGCTTAACCAATAAGCAAAATCAAAAGACCACTTATGCAGTCCTACTAAACACCTAGCCAGCTATGATTCCACCAAATTTCAAGTCCTAACTCCTAGAATTAAGAACAGTGCAACAGTTACAAATCTGCCTGATTCACAAGTTCTGTAAACAGGGCAGATAGTGGATTGTTGATGAGCTTATTTGAAGCTCAAAATGACAAGCTCAGATTTGACAAAAAGTTTTTATCAGATTTAGACCAGTTCAACTTGTAAATTCCAAAGTTTCAAACACTGAACCTTAGAAATGAAGCAATGATTTGATTCACAAGTTTTGTGAAAAACTGTTTTTAGCAATTTTGACAGATTTTGACTATTAAAGAAATCACATGAAAGTTTGACCAAACTCACTTTTGATCCAGAATTTTAGACTGATTATGATGATATAACACTAGAGATGATAACCAAAAGCTAGATGAAACCAACTTGCAAATAATGACACCACTGATTTCAACAGATTCAGACACAAGATCAGTTACACTATGATTTGACTTTTTAGAGTGAAACTGCTAGCACTATGACCTCAATAGACTTCCAATTAACTACTGAAACTTGTATCAAACACTAAACACTTATCAACTAGCCTTAAACACAGATATATCAGCTGATCCAAACACTAGTTTAACTACTATTATAAGAACTAAATAGCAGATTATCACTAGATTAAACCAAACAAACACAATCACAGATCAAATAACTATAGATAATCACTAATAAACAGATTCAAACACAGATATAATGAGCAAATACAGATTTGGTACTTACAAAGTGCCTTAGCCACTATGGCTTGCCAAGTGAAGAAACAAGAACCACTAACCTACTTATACCCCTAACCTAAACAATTCCAGCTCAACATGAACCCAATCCAGCTACTGCACCAATCCAAACCAGATCCAGATCCAAATTCAGCAGATCAGAACACCAACAGCACTGTAGCATCTGATGTGAACATGATATTTTTGTGTTTTGAGTGAGAAAACAAGTTCAAGCTCACTATAAGCTATAGAAAGCTTAAATGAACCTTAACAAAACAGAAGATCAGTGTGAATTGCTTCACAAAACAGATTTACTATGTTTTTTTATTTTTGAATGATTTTTTTTTATTTTTTTTTTGTATTTTTGAAATTTTGAAAAGTTAAGCTAAAAATATGTTTCAAATACTGAAATAAGCACCAGAATAAGGTAAATAAGCAGATTAAGATCACAAAAACTTAACACAAACAATTGAAATTTAAATGCAACTTATATTAATAATAGAAATTTTTGCTACAAATACGAATTACAAAATATTAAAACATTGAAAATTTGAATAACCACTACAACTAAAACTTAGAGAGAAGAAAAATACGGGAATTAAGATACACTATGTGAGCAAATATGAGGACTATTTATAACTGAGCTAGGCTTGAGAAGCTTCTCGAAATTCTTCCCTTTGTGCTTCTTTGCAGCTTGTTATCACCCTTGGATCATAATAACCGCTTCCCCTCTCATCACAACCCTAGGATCAAATCTAATGACAAGCTTCGGCCAATTGGAGAGCGACAGGTGTCCTATAGCACACGGATTGATGAAGTGTCAGTCCCATGAGTCATGTGTGTCAGGAAAAGTACCAATGTACCCTTAATCACGGTTAATTTGATTAATTACACGCGGGGGTAATTTAGGGTTCTACCTGGGTAACTTTGGGGAAGAAATTGGCGCGGGAATGTTTTTTTATTTTATTTTGGTTTTGACCGGGAAACGGGCGTTGACTTGGTTTAATAAACCGGGTATAGTTGGGTTTCGGGTTAGGATACCAACCGGGTAGTAGTAGTTTTGGGCTCGGGTAATTTTCTTGGGCCAAGGGTTTAAATGGTTTGGACTAGGAATATTAACACTTGTATACACCAAGGGCTAAACTTGTATAATTCGAAACTTCAAGGACCAAAGATGTAAATCTGGAATTCTTTCAAGGACCAATCATGTAAAGCTCTAATAATCCAAGGGTGCATCTTGTAATTTCTGAAACTTCAGGGATCAAATCTGACAAAAGTTGAAAGTACAGGGACTGATCTTGTCATTTCTTCAAACTTTGCTGAAACTTCCAAAATCATCTTTTGAGAATAAAATCTTCCAAAATACACAATCTTGACCTTTCGGCTCAGCTAAAACTCTCTTGATCTCTCGTGCTCGGATTTACATCTGATTTGGATCCTTTTTGCGTGTTTTTACATATCCGTACCTGCACAAGCACAAACTCAAGAAAACCACAAATATCAGCAATAAACGGCTTTTCCTTGGTTGTTTTGGGTCTATATTGATAAAGAAAAGGTATGTGTTTAAGCACATATCAAAAATACCCCAGACGAGACCATTGCCGTGTCCTCACGCAATGCAATCAACTCACGCTTCTAAAACCAAGGATTTCAATCTCTTTCTACTAAACCTATGAAGAAGTAGCAAAGATTCCTCAAAAGAGATTAAGAAAGCCTTAATTCTAAAAACGCCCCGTTTACCTTTTAATTCACATGTATAGATATAACGATTAAGCACTTCAGATTATGAATGACGGTTTGTTGAACTTTCATGTCGATTAATAACTCAAACATTTTTCAAACGACACGTTAGGATCACGGAGTAGAAAACACAACACAGCGTGAAGTGACCATACGGATAGAATACATCGTCCCTGATTTTTCACAAGTCCCAAACTAAGCGTAAAACCGAAATCATTGTTACAAATGATTCTAGATGCTAACACTACCCATGGAAGTTACTTGTGTAAAACCTTTTGTTCCCATTTTCCTATTTCCTCTAGATTTTTTTATTTTTGTGAGAAGTGAATTTCTTCAAATTCTCGTTTCGATAGGAATTATTCTGATAAAGATACAAAGCTAAGTCGATAATTAGTTATCCGCCTTCTCTCAAGAACCATTGTCGTAAAAATGAGGTCCACATCAAGGAATTCTTATTCATACTTTTGATTTTTTCACTTTTCAACATTTTTCATTTTTTCATTTTTTTTTTTTTTTTTTTTTTTTACTATGCACTTATACTTTTACTAATATGAGCTGTGAACCACGGAGCTTCACGGGGTAATTCCAAGACTATAGGCTTCATGAGATGAGGATCCCGGCTGGCTAGGCTAAGACCTCATTCAATCCCGGCTAAAGATCCAAGGGTCCGATCTCGACACCGCAGCTCACAACTTTACTTATTACATTATTACTTGATACTCAACACTTATTATTCATTTATTTATTACGGATCCTTGATGTGTACCCAATTTTTCAAACAAAGATTCTTTTAAGAAGAAAAAGAACTAACCATCGCCAAAAACTCAACATCTCTAATTATTATTAGACAGATATGGGGTGAAACAATTTTGTGGGAACAAAAAGCCATAAGTACCTTCGATGGGCTCTAAAGAGAACCAACTACTCCACGCTTAGCATCTAAACTCATAAGTAACTCTATCATTTCTCGATCTCTGCAAATTTAAAATCCCAAATAATGAGATCCGCAGATGCTTAGCCGATAATTTTTAGATTATCTATGGTTAAGGGAACAAGCTAGGGCTCAACACGCCCGGTCAAGTCAGAATTCTATTCCTACTCTCACCAGCGGAAAGTCAATCAAGGTGTCAAAACATATGTTAACTTAGCAAATGTTTCGTCTAATGAAATCAAGTCATGCATATTTAAAGGCACTCAGGGAAACTTGCAAAATCTTGGCCTTTTGAGCTAGAATTCGCATTTTATAGCTTCTTGTCTAAGAGACTAGCAAAACTTTTCAATCAAAAGACTTAACAAAAGCTTCAAAAATTTTTAAAATTTTGCTCATTTTTGCACAATTTTTCATTTTCTAAGGAAAAACGGGGTTACGAGAGTACACGACAAAAATAAGCAAGTGCGGTCAAATCAAATCGAAGATTACCCTACCCCAGACTAGAACGAAACATTGTCCTCAATGTTTAAAGCAAGGGTATCACGAAAATCTAAAAGCCGTTTATTAAGTATGCTCAAAGATAAACGTTAGTCGATAAGATTAGGATATCGGATTTCCATCAGCATCGATCATGAAACTCGAGTGGAGAAAATGACAAACTTCGAGCACGAGAGTCTTCATATCGGGAACATCCTACACACAACATCACAAACAACCAAACACGAGAAATCGAAGAGGCAGACCCCTTCGCGTCACTTATTAGAAAATAGAAAGAAGATAGATGGATAAGCATGGGGTGCCTCCCATGAAGCGCTACTGTTTTTGATCACCGAGTCGCTAGCTTGACTCGATCCCCGAATTCAGTTGTCCTTAGGGAAAGTTTGGAGATCCGGGACAACCATGGATGGAATGTCCCCTCCGAAATAGTGTTTCACACGATGACCATTCACCTTGAAATTTGGACCGTCGGGCTGAGATAGTTCCACCGTTCCATATGGGAAAACTTTAGTGATGGTGAATGGTCCTGACCAACGGGTTTTGAGTTTGCCCGAGAAAATCTTCAATCGAGAGTTGAAGAGGAGAACTCGATCACCAACGTTGAAAACGCGGTTTTTGATTTTAGCATCATGAATCCTCTTAGTCTTCTCTTTGAAAATCAAAGAATTCTCGTAGGCCTGATCCCTAAGCTCGTTTAATTCATTCAATTGAACTTTTCGGTGATCACCCGCGGTCTTAAGATCGAAATTAACATGTTTCAAGGCCCAGAATGCCTTATGTTCGAGCTCGATGGGCAAGTGACAAGCTTTTCCATATACCAACTTGAATGGGGTGCACCCGATGGGTGTCTTGTAAGCGGTGCGGAAAGCCCATAATGCATCATCTAACTTATCGGCCCATGAAGCTCGATTCTCTCCTACAGTTCTCTCTAAGATCCTCTTTAAACCACGATTCGAGACCTCAACTTGTCCGCTCGTTTGCGGGTGATACGCGGTAGAAAGACGATGGGTAACTCCATATTTAGCCATAACTTTAGCAAATTGCTCATTACAAAAATGGGTACCGCGATCACTGATGATAGCACGAGGTGCTCCGAATCGGGAAAACAAATTCTTTAGAAACTTAACAACCACTCGGGCGTCATTGGTGGGGAGCGCCTTCGCTTCAACCCATTTGGACAAGTAGTCGACTGCCACGAGGATATACTTATTTCCTCTAGATGACGGAAATGGTCCCATAAAATCGATGCCCCATACGTCAAAAATCTCACAGACTTGAATAGCATTTTGTGGCATTTCATCCTTCTGTGAAATTTTCCCTTGACGTTGGCAAGAATCACAAGATTTGACTAAATCATGGGCATCTCGATATATGGTCGGCCAATAGAATCCAGAATCAAAAATCTTCTTGGCGGTGTAACTTGCACCATGATGGCCACCAGTGGGTCCGTTATGGCAAGCATTAAGAATATCAAGAGCCTCTTGGCCATGAACACACCGCCGGATTACTTGATCCGCACAAATCTTGAACAAGTAGGGGTCGTCCCAGAAATAATGCTTAACATCTTTGAAAAACTTTTTCTTCTGTTGGGACGACATCCCTTTCACAATGAAATTCCCCGCATGGTAATTTGCAAAATCGGCAAACCATGGGGTGTTCGGGTCTTTCTTAGCAATCATCCCAAGTGTCTCAAGAGGAAATGTTTCCGTAATCTCCTTTTTCTCGAGCACACTTTGATGGGGATTTTCAAGTCTAGACAGATGATCGGCAGCAAGGTTCTCCGCTCCTTTTTTGTCAAGAATAGTAACATCAAACTCTTGAAGGAGGAGAACCCACCGAAGTAATCGTGGCTTAGCATCTTGCTTTGCCAAAAGATACTTTAAGGCAGAATGGTCAGTATACACTATGGTCTTCGACAAGACAAGGTAGGGTCGAAATTTTTCAAAAGCATAGACAACGGCCAATAATTCCTTTTCAGTAGTCGTGTAATTGTGTTGGGCCTCAGACAATGTCTTACTCGCATAGTGTATGGGCTGAAAATGTTTCGACTTTCGTTGCCCCAAGACTGCCCCAATTGCGTAATCACTAGCATCACACATAAGCTCAAAAGGCAAATCCCATTCGGGGGCAACTAAAATCGGGGCCTCAGTTAGTTTCTTCTTAAGAAAGTTAAATGCCTCAATGCATTCATTGGTGAAGATAAACGGAGCATCCTTTTCAAGGAGATGGGTCAGAGGGCGGGCTATTTTAGAGAAATCTTGGATGAAACGGCGATAGAAACCGGCATGACCCAAAAAACTCCGAATACCTTTGACGGTAGTGGGATGAGGGAGTTTAGCTATAACGTCGACTTTAGCACGGTCGACCTCAATCCCAGATTTCGAAATCTTATGGCCGAGGACAATGCCCTCTCGAACCATGAAATGGCACTTCTCCCAATTCAAGACCAAGTTGGTGTCTTCACACCTTTTGAGCATGTGGTCTAGATGAGAGAGGCAAGAAGTGAAAGAATCTCCATAAACCGAGAAATCGTCCATGAAAACTTCCATAGACTTTTCGATCATGTCATGAAATATAGCCATCATGCACCTTTGAAACGTTCCAGAGCATTGCATAAGCCAAATGGCATTCGTCGGTAAGCAAACGTTCCATAAGGGCACGTGAAAGTCGTTTTCTCTTGATCCTTTGGATCGATCGGATTTGAAAATAACCGGAGAAACCATCGAGAAAGCAATAGAACTCATTTCCCGCTAAACGTTCGAGCATCTGATCCATAAAAGGTAGCGGGAAATGATCCTTCCTTGTAGCATCATTCAACTTCCGGTAGTCAATGCACACTCTCCATCCGGTGACGAGGCGTATGGAAATCAATTCGTTATCTTCATTGGTGACGACGGTCATCCCTCCCTTTTTCGGAACACAATGAACAGGGCTAACCCATGAGCTATCGGAGATGGGATAAATGATTCCGGCGTCGAGGAGTTTCAGAACTTCCTTTTTGATAACATCATGAATCTTTGGGTTAACCCTACGTTGTTGTTGAATCACGGGTTTACAATCATCCTCCATCAGAATTTTGTGGGTACAGAAACGAGGATTGATTCCTTTGATGTCAGAAATTTGCCAAGCAATTGCATTTTTGTGTTTACGTAGGACATCCAAAAGTGCGGTCTTCTCCTCATCTTTCAAGTTTTTAGCAATGATGACAGGAAATTTGTTCGGTTTTTCAAGAAAAGCGTATTCAAGATGAGGAGGTAAATCCTTGAGCTCGGGCTCCAAAGGTTTTTCATCAGACGTTTGTACTTCTTTAATCTCTTCTATCGTAATCTCCTTCGGAGGGAGTGACGGTAATGGATCTTCGTTCAACAATTGTTCAAGATAACGGATATCTCCCTCCGAATCATAAACACCATCATAAATTCCCGGTGGAATTGATTCATTATCAGCAAGAAACTCATCGATCTCTTCCAAAATGAAGTCACCTCCGTCGAACGGAGTGAGAGAGGGAGAAGAGTCGGCAATTATAGGCTCAGAAGATGGTTCAATATTTTCAGAAGGAATGGTGGGATTTCCACCCATAAAATCAAGAACTTCTTGAGCATACTCCTCCGTAGCAATATCGAGAATGTCGATTCGATTAATAGAAGCATCATCGTAGTTGGAGGAGTATATCGAAGGTTGGTTGATATTAAACGAGACGGTTTCCTTGTTAGCTCGTAAGGTGATTTCCCCTTCATAAACATCAATCATCGCACGACCCGTTCTTAGAAAAGGCCTCCCGAGAATAAGAGGTACTCGGGGGTCAGCATCAAAGTCAACGACAATGAAGTCGGCGGGAAAATGCAGTGGTCCTACTTTCACATAGACGTCTTCGGCAATTCCTCTCGGAATAGAGGTTGAACGGTCCGCGAGTTCAAGAGTCATCTTAGTAGGTGTGAGTTCCGGGAGAGAAAGTTTGTTGTAAATCGAAAGAGGCATTAAGTTAATACTCGCACCAAGATCGGCCAAGGCGGAGCATTTCACTATTCTCGGAAACTCACAAGGGATAAGAAATTTGCCGGGGTCTCCTAACTTTTCGGGAAGTTTCTTGAGGAGCACCGCCGAGCAATTCTCATTCAACGGTGTTTTTGCTATTTCAGCCAGCTTTTCTTTGTTACTCACTAAATTTTTGATCATAGCGGCAAACTTTGGCATGAGGAGTAAAGCATCGGTGAAACTGATGTTAAAATTCAAGGATTGAACGATTTCAGCAAATTTCTCCATTTGGTTTTCGGTTTTGTCACGGAGCTTTTGATTATGAAGTCTTGAAGGATAAGGAAGTGAAGGTTTAAGAGTAGTCTTCGGAACAGCGGGTTCCGGAATCGGGTCTGAACGACGGAGGTGGTACGGGTGCGGGTTGCACATTTTCTTCAACAACCTCGGTATCTTTTTCCTCCTCCCTTGTCAGCGGAGTAGGAGATGAGGGTCCATCAATAGCCTTACCACTCCGTGTGGTTATGGCTTTCAATTCACCCTTCGGGTTGGGAATAGTATCACTCGGAAGAGAACCCGAAGATGAGGGTTGGCTGACCTTACACAACACAGCATTCAACATGTCTTCGAGTTTATTCTGTGAAGTTTCCAATTTGTTATTCTGTAGTCGAATCTCATTCCTAAACTCATTGCTCTGTCTAGTTAACGAAGTTTGAAACTCGTTCCTCAAACTCGTAATCTGATTTTGCATAGTGTGGATGGTAGAATTGGTGTTTTGAACATAAGTTGTGAAGTCATTTGGAGGCAAAGGTGAAGCTTGAAAGCTTGGGTTGTGATATACATGATTGTAGTGAGCTCCTTGATTTGGGTGTTGATTTGGTGGAGCTTTGAATTGGTTTTGAACATTCGGTCCACGAACTTGATTCTGATTGAAACGATTCTGATTGTTCGATGGAGAAAATCCGGAGGTCCCATTTGATTACTAACACGAGGGTTCGTTTCAACTTGAGGACGGTATTGGGCACCTCCGGTTACGGCATTAGATTGGAACGGATTGCCATCGGTGGCGGTACAATTGTAGTAGGCATGCGGGCCTCCACAAGTAGTACAAGTCGTTTCTACCGCTTTGACTTGAGCGGGTAGAGAAGAATTACTCTTAACCAAAGCATGGATCAAATCCGCAAGCTTATCAATCTTAGCATCGGTGCTAGACATATTTCCGTTAGACGAGGATGATGGTGTATCATTTACTCGGGCAGCAACCGATTTGCTACGTGAGGAACGAACTTTGGATTTGTTCATAATAATCGACAAGGCATCTCTCGTTGATCGGGTCAACAAATTACCACCCGCGGCGGCATTGAGAGAGTCTTGATCATTCTCATTCAAACCATTGTAAAACGTATCAAGTTGGTGCAACTCAGAAAAACCATGATGGGGACATTGCCTAAGCAAATCTTTGAATCGGTCCCATGCCTCACTAAATGATTCATCAAATCTTTGTGTGAATTTTGTTATCTCATTTTTTAAGCTTGTGGTTTTAGACGGTGGGAAGAATTCGTTCACGAATTTTGATACTAAATCCTCCCACGTGGTTATCGATCGAGGGGGTAGTTTTTCGAGCCAAATCCGGGCGCCCCCCTCGAGTGAAAATGGGAAGAGTAGTAGCTTGATAGCCTCTTCCGGAACGTTACGGTATTTGATCGTAGACGTGAGCTTGTTAAACCGACGGATATGAGAGTGAGGATCGTCCCTCTCGAATCCGTAAAATTGGCTTGACGAAACCAAATTTATCAATCCGTGTTTAAGCTCGAAGTTATCGGCAACGATTGCCGGGACGACGATGGCTTCTCCATAACCCTCGGTGGGTGCTTGGAGTTGCTCTAGCATAGATCGGTTGTCCTCCGCCATTTCGATGATGGGCGGGGCTTGATTAGTTCGAATCTCGGGTTCGACTAATGGACCACGTCTGTTACGCCTTCTCGGAATTGTAGCGGTTGCAAGGTTCTCTCCGTAGTTATTAGAACGAGTGCGCATGCACTTTCAAAAACCAGGGCAATTAAAACGAACGGTATTCGAAAACACAGTGAACTTTACCAATAATCCCAAGTGAATAAATCACCTCTACAAGACAAACGCACAAGCGAGCGGAGAAGCTTTGTAGGTCAGCGCGAAGCTTATTAAAAACCCGCTTCTTTACAGCCGCAATTTAATGTCAGGCCGTCCTTATACCCACCACACAGTTTGTTTATCCGATAGAAGTAAATAAATCCACAAGCGACACAAAGGCAAGTTTTTGATCTTTTGTTCGGGAACTTATAATGATAACACCTCCGTTGAGAATGTTATATAATTGGTATCTTCTATTTATTATCAAAAACAAAGAGAAAATCTTTTTGTATTTTTTAATCTGATATATATATATACAAAAGAAAAAGGAAAATATATTTTTTTACTTTTTTTATTTTTATAGAAAAATAACTTCACGAATGAAGGATCTCAAGTCACTAATCGACAAACTTCAAACGATATTGTCGTGACACAACCTCCCCGGCAACGGCGCCAAAATTTGATATAGGCTCAAGGGTTATGTGTGGGGATAAATCCTTAATATCAATATCAAAAATACTCACGAAGATAGATTCAAATTCTCTTAGGAAAAAGAATAATAAATCAAATCCCGTGTGTGATCGTGTGTACGGATTAGTCAACCCGAATCGTTTTCCCAACGAGGCGTGAATTGCCAACGTCGTTCTTGGTTTGGATTTTATGCTTGATGATTTGGATTATAGATTGATTTTATTAACTACGGGAATGGGAAAGTAATTAAGGAAATCTATCCTACGGGAAATCCTAAACGCGAATTAAACTAAAACGTAATTAACAAACGCGACTAAAAATGCAACTACGTCTAAACGATATCCTAAAAATGCCTAAATTTACTTTTACTCTAAAAATATGATTAGAAAACTATTTTAGAATTAAAATTATTTTTTTGGATTTTTCTTGATTTAATAAAAATTAAAAACTAATTAAAACTAATTAAAATTCTAAAAATTATAAAATTCAAAGAGAAAAATAAGGAAAAATCTTTTTTATGCTTTTTATATTTTTCTTAAACTAATAAAATTGAAAAATTATTTTTTGGAACTTTTTCTCAATTATTTGCTAATAAAGCTAATTAAAAATTGATTAAAATCTATTTAAATTGAGAAAAATAGCAAATTAAGACCAAAAATTATGAAACTTACAGGAAAAATCTAAAATGATATTTAGAATCTATGAAAAATGAAAAACAAGCAGCTTATGCATGAAATATGGAAGCTATAGTGCAACTGCAACTCAAATAAGCTACTAAAATAAGCTAATGATCTACTAAGCCAACCAAACAGTGAACACAGCTAATTTATACTAAAATAAACTAATATCAACTGACTACACCTAATCCTAACAAGCTCTAACCTCAGAAGCTTCAAATAAGCCAACTGCTTAAATGAACCAAACAGTGGTTTAGGACCACTGTTTGAGCTTATGCACAGCTTAACCAATAAGCAAAATCAAAAGACCACTTATGCAGTCCTACTAAACACCTAGCCAGCTATGATTCCACCAAATTTCAAGTCCTAACTCCTAGAATTAAGAACAGTGCAACAGTTACAAATCTGCCTGATTCACAAGTTCTGTGAACAGGGCAGATAGTGGATTGTTGATGAGCTTATTTGAAGCTCAAAATGACAAGCTCAGATTTGACAAAAAGTTTTTATCAGATTTAGACCAGTTCAACTTGTAAATTCCAAAGTTTCAAACACTGAACCTTAGAAATGAAGCAATGATTTGATTCACAAGTTTTGTGAAAAACTGTTTTTAGCAATTTTGACAGATTTTGACTATTAAAGAAATCACATGAAAGTTTGACCAAACTCACTTTTGATCCAGAATTTTAGACTGATTATGATGATATAACACTAGAGATGATAACCAAAAGCTAGATGAAACCAACTTGCAAATAATGACACCACTGATTTCAACAGATTCAGACACAAGATCAGTTACACTATGATTTGACTTTTTAGAGTGAAACTGCTAGCACTATGACCTCAATAGACTTCCAATTAACTACTGAAACTTGTATCAAACACTAAACACTTATCAACTAGCCTTAAACACAGATATATCAGCTGATCCAAACACTAGTTTAACTACTATTATAAGAACTAAATAGCAGATTATCACTAGATTAAACCAAACAAACACAATCACAGATCAAATAACTATAGATAATCACTAATAAACAGATTCAAACACAGATATAATGAGCAAATACAGATTTGGTACTTACAAAGTGCCTTAGCCACTATGGCTTGCCAAGTGAAGAAACAAGAACCACTAACCTACTTATACCCCTAACCTAAACAATTCCAGCTCAACATGAACCCAATCCAGCTACTGCACCAATCCAAACCAGATCCAGATCCAGATCCAAATTCAGCAGATCAGAACACCAACAGCACTGTAGCATCTGATGTGAACATGATATTTTTGTGTTTTGAGTGAGAAAACAAGTTCAAGCTCACTATAAGCTATAGAAAGCTTAAATGAACCTTAACAAAACAGAAGATCAGTGTGAATTGCTTCACAAAACAGATTTACTATGTTTTTTTATTTTTGAATGATTTTTTTTTATTTTTTTTTTGTATTTTTGAAATTTTGAAAAGTTAAGCTAAAAATATGTTTCAAATACTGAAATAAGCACCAGAATAAGGTAAATAAGCAGATTAAGATCACAAAAACTTAACACAAACAATTGAAATTTAAATGCAACTTATATTAATAATAGAAATTTTTGCTACAAATACGAATTACAAAATATTAAAACATTGAAAATTTGAATAACCACTACAACTAAAACTTAGAGAGAAGAAAAATACGGGAATTAAGATACACTATGTGAGCAAATATGAGGACTATTTATAACTGAGCTAGGCTTGAGAAGCTTCTCGAAATTCTTCCCTTTGTGCTTCTTTGCAGCTTGTTATCACCCTTGGATCATAATAACCGCTTCCCCTCTCATCACAACCCTAGGATCAAATCTAATGACAAGCTTCGGCCAATTGGAGAGCGACAGGTGTCCTATAGCACACGGATTGATGAAGTGTCAGTCCCATGAGTCAGGTGTGTCAGGGAAAAGTACCAATGTACCCTTAATCACGGTTAATTTGATTAATTACACGCGGGGGTAATTTAGGGTTCATCTGGGTAACTTTGGGGAAGAAATTGGCGCGGGAATGTTTTTTTATTTTATTTTGGTTTTTGACCGGGGAAACGGGGCGTTGACTTGGTTTAATAAACCGGGTATAGTTGGGTTTCGGGTTAGGATACCAACCGGGTAGTAGTAGTTTTGGGCTCGGGTAATTTTTCTTGGGCCGAAGGGTTTAAATGGTTTGGACTAGGAATATTAACACTTGTATACACCAAGGGCTAAACTTGTATAATTCGAAACTTCAAGGACCAAAGATGTAAATCTGGAATTCTTTCAAGGACCAATCATGTAAAGCTCTAATAATCCAAGGGTGCATCTTGTAATTTCTGAAACTTCAGGGATCAAATCTGACAAAAGTTGAAAGTACAGGGACTGATCTTGTCATTTCTTCAAACTTTGCTGAAACTTCCAAAATCATCTTTTGAGAATAAAATCTTCCAAAATACACAATCTTGACCTTTCGGCTCAGCTAAAACTCTCTTGATCTCTCGTGCTCGGATTTACATCTGATTTGGATCCTTTTTGCGTGTTTTTACATATCCGTACCTGCACAAGCACAAACTCAAGAAAACCACAAATATCAGCAATAAACGGCTTTTCCTTGGTTGTTTTGGGTCTATATTGATAAAGAAAAGGTATGTGTTTAAGCACATATCAACACCACTTGTCCCATCTCCGGATTTTTCAAAATGTTCTTCGAGACTTGATAGTCATTCTGATCACCATGTTGGTTTTGTTGATTCTTTGAATAAACAGATTCCTTCTCATAACTCTCAAATGAAATCGTTTATTCCTTGTGTCGATTGTGGTGAGCCTCTTTTGGTTCACCCATGCGTTGGTGTAATGCGTGTGTACAGTGTGGTAATGACATTCGGAACGGGAGTTGTTTATCTTGTGGTTCGAGGAATTCATTTGATTATGATCCTAATCCGAACTCATGTAACGACCCCTCAAACTTTTCCAATTACCCACCACAGCCCGACTCATCTTCATATAATCAACATAACTGCTGTGAATTTTGTGGAGGTCCTCACCAAGGATTTGAGTGTCAATCCGGAAACACGTTTGTCTACGAACGGTCTTACGGTAATACTCAGGACTTTGGAAATGACCAAATTCCATATTATTCACATGACCAGCCACAACAATCATTTTGTTGTGAGAACTTTGGAGGTCCCCATTTCACTCGATTGTCAAACAGGGAATACATTTCCTTGTAACAATTACGACTATCCTTATAACGACCAACCTCCACAGTGCCAAATGACTCAAACTCCTCAACAAACCCAACAAGATACTTATCTAGAGCTTCGGAGTTACTGAAAGAGGTGAGGAGTTCAATAAGACTACATTTCATAATGTTCCCAGTTTTTCTTGTGTATATTGTGGGGTCCTCATGATGATTATCAATGTCAACCTTCCGGTTTTGACAAATCTCCACTTCCACAATGTCCCGTCATTAAAAATTCACATGAGAAATCCATGGAAGAATTGCTAGCTGAAGAGCGGGCTGCTAAATTAAAATCCCAAATTGCCTTTGAAAAATCTGTTAGGGAATCAATTGCAAAAGAAAAAGCAGCCGGATCTAGCTCTCAATTTCGTTTTATTCCTGATGACAGTGATGATGAAGATACACTTGATTCATCAAGTTCATCAGATGACATCCCAGCAGTTGAGATTCCATCTCAAACAACTGCTATCACACCCGAGGCTCCCACTCACTCTCGACCATGGGGGACGAGCATCTTGACACTGTTTCTGAAAAGGAATCGGACGAATTCATAAAGTCTAGTGTTGAGAACCTTGTCCCAATCCCGAAAGAGTCACAGGGAACTCTCGATCATGTGTGTGATTCTATTTTCCCTCTTGAGTGTTCAAAAGATCATTTTGAAACTTTCTCCGATGTTAGCGACGATTGTACTTCTTATGGAAACATCGAGTATGTTGAGACATCACTCCCACGTCGATGTGATCATCATCTTGAGGAGTTCACCAATGAACTCACTCACATCAATCCACTCTTTGATTTTGAAGCCGATCTAGGAGAAACGAAAGTCTCATTGATAATGATCGTTCACTCACTTCTTATCCCAACAGTCCAATAGAGAATATTAATCACTTTGTTCCTGAAACATTCAAAACAACTCTCACCAATCCTCTATTTGAATTCGACTCTGAATTCACTTTAATTTCTGAGAATCCACTCTTTGATACTCAGATTGAGGATAGTGATGAGTCTACAGTGGAACAAGAATTCACAGATTTACATCTTGTGATTGATTCTCTTCACGAGGAGTTCACCGATGAACTCACTCATATCATATCTCCGCCGGAGTATGATAACTCCCAATTTGATCATGACACAACCGAGATTTGTCTTGATCAAGTAAGCTTAACTGAGGAGATTCATGAAACTATGAATTCTCCTATTGAGGATGAAGAGTTAGTCATGATTTGTATCATGATTTTCTTCCTTTTCTTCATATATCCCGTGGCTTCTCCTGTTCTTCACTCCTTCGGGAATGAAGACATTATCTTTGACCCAGGCATTTCCATGTACCATTTGTGAGCCGGGTGCATGCGTATCTCATCGGGGTGGAACTTTCACGTACTTCAATGTTTATCCAAACATCTTGAATGAAAGTCCGATGGAGATTGTTTCTTCCACTTACTTCCCCATGAACAAATTAATTCGGGTCGAGTCAAGCTAGCGACTCGGTAATCAAAAACAGTAGCTTAACATGGGTTTTCACCCGTGTGTCCCACCCTAGTGTGGGGGAGATGCCCCACATGTTGTATATAGATCTTAAAAAACTTTGAAAATTGTAAATATTAAAAAGAGAATAATTGTTGTGTTTCCACACTTAGCTAGTAATGTTATCTTTTTACGTTCTAAGTTTCGGCATTACAACCGGTACTTTGAATATTGAGGACAATATTCATTTCTAAGTGTGGGGAGGAAATTGCGAATTTGATCATAAATGTACCCTTTTAGTCCCTTTTTCCCCCAAAATGGCCAAATTTTAAAATTTTTTTAGTGGAAGTACTATGTACTAAACACAACAAATGGTAATCAGTCCACCATGTCTAACCCACATAAGGACTGGCTAATCCAGGAGCAAACGGCTCTTGGTAAAGATATCTCAAATCCGTTGACGGCTTACAATTTGCCCAAAATTGTATGGTATTCAACTCACCATATCCTTAAAAGTGAAGAGTTGGCTAGCCCGCAAGTTTATGGCTTGTGGTAAAGGCAGTGGAAAAACCATAATTGGTAATCAGCTCACCAAAGATAATATTGATAATTTATCTAAGAGTTGGCTAGTCCAGAGCAAACGGCTTCTGGTAAAGACACATCAAATCCGTTATATGGTTTATGATTTGCCAATAAATCAGATGGTTATCAGTGTACCAAGGTTCTTACTTGAACTGAAACATTTGGCTACTCCAGAAGTAATGGCTTTTGGTAAAGAGATAAAATCCATTAATTTTTCTTAAAACATTGCTAGGGACTAGCAATATCTTAGTGTGGGGGATTGATGAGTGTCTAAATACTCATCATTTTTGTACCATTTAAACTGCAAAAACATCTGAAAACACTTAGAAATGCATCAAAATGATCAAAATATCACAAATAAGTGTTTTATGTGTTTTAAATGCAAAAATATCAAAATCCGGTGAAAAACGTATAAAGTTTGCATAATTGGCAGTTTTAGTCCCCCAAGTTTCAAAAGTTGTCAAAAACAGTCCCTGGTAATTCCAAATAAAGAAAAATATCATTTTAAGTCCCTAGGGATTCCTAAGTTGTCAAAATTGATCCTTGAGATTTAAATTTACAAAATTACAACTTTAGTCCCTGAACTTTGAAATTTGGCAAGTTTAGTCCCTGGAAAATTTGAAAATGTCAAAAATGGTCCTTGTACTATTGGAACTTGTCAAGTTTGGTCCTTGTGACAACTTTGGTATATTGGCAAAGATGGTCCTTCAAGAATTGGAAAATTACACTTTGGTCCTTGTCATATTTAACTTATCCAAGCCTTGTCAAAATGATTTTGACCCTGCCATATTACCCTTGTGACCCCCCTGTCAAAACCAATTTTTGAACCCCCTAGTCAAACGAATACCTGTTTCCCTCCCTTGTGGGTTTCTTCTTCCCCACTTGCCCTGCTACTCCTCTGCATACCTTCTCCCAACACCATCTTTTCACCTTATCTCCTTATCACCTCACCCACCTCATCATTACACCTCTCCCCCCCTAGTTGCAGTCAGAAGGCCCTATAAGTCAAATAGCACCTTTCCCGCCAAAAATCATGAAATGGCCAAAACGGCCAAAACTCTCCCATTGGCTCAATAGGGTGGTGGGAAACAGTCATAAGGACACGTGGAAGCTGCTTGAAGTATAAAAAGGAAGAGAGAAGAAGAAAACAAGAGTAGTTAGTTTTTACTTTTTCTTGTATGTCGTTTTTTTAGTTAACTTAATTAGTGATCTAAAATGTAATCTTAAGCTTTAAATGTGTTTAATTCTAGTCACTTTATCATTGTAATCACTTCTGAGCATCAATATCAAAGCTTTGTATAAATTCATGTTTTAAGGTTAACTGTTGCAAAATTAAGTTTCAAATTCCTATGTTTAAGATTCTAACAGCTTATTTTTAAGCTCAAGCAAGTTTATTCAAGCTTATCATAGCTTGTGATAAGCTTGTAACTCAGTCTCAAGTAGTTCCATGGCTGGTCAACTAAAGTCAACTGTTATGCAAAAATTCGGAATGGTGATGGGTATGATTGTTGCAGAGGATGAATATGGGGTGAAATAGATAGGTTAGCTAGGATTGGGGTTCTGGTTTAATCTGCAAAACAGTGGACACATGTGAGTAAGAGTTCTAAGTTTCATTTTCACATCAGATTGCACATTTTGTTTTTACTTGTATTTGTAATAATTAACTGTTTAAATTTGTTTATTTAGTTGTACTTAGGCTATCTAATCTTAGATTGATCCATTAGATCAGCTAGTGTAGTGTTTAGATTCATTTAACTTGCAAAACAGTCCCTTAAGGAGTGTTTGTTTTAATGTTTTAAACTGCTTTAGAGGTCTAAATGATGGATTAGGTTAGTTGATGTAAGCTTGTTATAGTCATTTGAGGTCATATCTGTGTTTGTTATGCTGTCATTTGTGCCCTAAGTCAACATCACCATTTCACTGATTTTATATGCATATCTGTTGAAACCAATCTCTGAAATCACCACAGATAGGTTTGGAATCTGTTAGAGTTGCTTAATTTGATCTTATTTCATGTCATTACATTGAATTCAGTCCTTGAATTGCTTCTAAAACTCACAAAAGTCAACATTCTTAACTGTTTTAAGAAAGTCAAAACTGTTTGAAAACCAGTTTTTGCAGAAATTGCAGTCATTGCACAAGGTTCAATATAGCTAGATAGGGTCTGATTTTTGGTTTAAGTATAGTGCGCTAGGTGGTCTTCATGTCCACATTTCTGGTTTTAGCCTTAGCTCATTGAATTAGCTTACAGATAAGCTCAAACATAGGTACTTATTCTGTTTTACGTGCAATGCACCTGTCCTTCTTTTGCCATTTTTCTTTTGATCAATAACTTCTTCATTTCTGGTCCTCTTGAGTGAAAATCGGATATGTGATCTCGGTAGGTGGTCTTGAGAACCATACTTTTGGTTTTCCTTTTAGCTTATTGGATAAGCAGTTGCAAGTGCTTAAACTAGGGTACTGTTCTGTTTTCTTGATTAGAATCAGTTGTCCATAATCTTGTTAATCTGCTGTTTAGGTGTTAGGAGTAGGTGCATAAGGTTGCTTTAGAGTAGTTTAACTATTATTTAGCTTATATAATCAGTTGATGCATTGTAGTGCTATTTAGCTTATTTCTTAGTGCTTATTTAGATTCCAATTACATTGCAGGTTTCTTATACATAAGCCTATGATTTCTTATTTTTCATAGATTTAGTATAACATTTTAGAATTTCCCTGCAATTTTCATGATTTTTGGATACTGTTCACTATTTTTCTAGATTTAAAGTAGTTTTTAAGCATTTTTAATTAGCTTTTAATACAAAAAATTCAGAAAAGGTTCAAAAAATAATTTTTCAATTTTCTTAGGTTTAGATAAATATAAAAAGTAAAAAAAGTATTTTTCCATATTTTTCTTAGTTAAAATTGTATTTTTAAATAATTTAAGTAGTTTTTAATAGTTTAAAATTCATAAAAAATAGAAAAATATTCAGAAAAATATAAAAATAGTTTTGAAAATTCTAGTTTGATATTTTAGACTTTTCCATTTCATAATTTTATTTTTCTAGCTTTATTTCCTATTTTCTTGTATTTTAGGTAAATATTAAATAGTTAAAAATAGTTTTTAATTAATAATTAGATTATTAGTTATAAAAATAATTTTCTTTTTCTATAAATTTTCTTTTATCATTAGGATTGTAAAAATGTATTTTTCATATTTTTAGGATTTATATTGTATAAGTTTCACGTTTTTATTTGTCCGTCGCGTAGTTTTTAAATTCAGTTTTATAAAAACATAAAAACAAAAACATCATTTTAAATATAGTGATAGCGTTTATTTAATAGTAATTATCTTTTTTATTTTCCTTTAATTTGCATTTAAGCCCCTATAGTTTATGGGCTTTTCCTTAGTTATAATCATCTTCGAATCTCTTTTCCCGTTCAAATCTCGATCACTACGTTTGACTATTCTCGCACTCGTTGGGACTTAACGACACGGGAAACACTATACTCTCCTGATCTTCATTGCATTCGTGCTTGAGCTGTTTTTAGTTTGTTACGGTCTGCCATTCACAAGTGGCGGACTTGCGTGATAAAACTTGACGGTTCTGCGCGGATCAGTAACTAACACTTGAATAAAGGTTTAGGAGTGATTCCAACAATCTCCCCCTCAAATGTTGGTGATGAAAAACGGTGAAGGCGTTGATGTAATAGTAGCTTTGACGTCTTCTGACATTCTTCTTTCTTGTGAGAAGAATTGTCTTGATTCGAACCATCTTCCGGTGTAGCGAGATAGTTTTCTTTGAACAGTTATGCTTTGACGTCATCTTTAACTTTGTTCTTTGATCATTGTTCTTTGTGATGAAAGTGATAGTATGTTTTTATCTGCATCAAGTCGCCTCAGTGCTGCTTGCTCTAGTGTCTCCACGTCTTTCTCCAACATGCTCACATGCTCTTTTGATGTTGGAATTGATGATGAAGTTCTTTAAGTCTTTAACTTTGTAGATTCTTTGATTTGACGAAGAATCATTCCATTTGTTGTGTTGCTTTTGGATAGAACTTCCATTAGTGATGATGTTGGCGTGAGCATGAGAAGAATCTGCACGATCATTCCGCTCCAGAGCTTCCATAAGAAGAAAACATAAAAAAGCGGTTAGTAATAAGCGGATTCCGGCACTTACAAGTTTGAACTTCGAGAGTGTTAACAACATAGTGTGAAAACACAACTCTAATTCTTACAAAGGCCGTTTCCGAATCGGAGTCCCACAAGTGAGATAACACGATGTACTGAAGTACACCTACGATTCGATGAGTCGTGAGGTACACCGAAGCATCACCTCACGACTGTAGACCGTTTGAGACCACTAAGCGCAATCCACGGGGAATTGCCGAAGCGACCTCTTTGTCGGCTGTTTGATGTTGACCCTGCAGGGAGTTTCCATTCAATCACCGAGGATCACAAATGTGAACCTCTCATAAATGTTCTCGACAGATTGCTAAGATCTGTGAAGGACTCGATAATGTACCACTGAAATTCTTATTGTTGAATGTCAAGTGATGAAATGTCAAGTGTACCTAAGAGATCTTTTGATGAATCTCGTGGCTCTAGACTCAATAGTGCATTTTGGTTTTCCTGAGCGGAGACTAGGGAGAGGGTCTCCTTCTTCAATACCAGCAATCTCTAAGAGAAAGCCGATAGTTTACGTAGGGTTCCTGTGAGAATGAAACAAGCTTCTGTTGAGAGAAACTTGAGTGGTTAAGAAGGTTTAGTGCATGCGTCACTGGGTCCATGACGAATTTTAATCTTCAATACCGGTGTCATCTAGTGACAACCAGTAGCATATGAATTGAACCCGGTGTCTGTCCTAAGTTGAATAATCTGGAGGGCTATTTCTTTTCACCCTTTTCTTTGCATTTCTTTTTAATTCTTCAACTCCTTCTTTCTCCGATTCTCATTCTCTCCTTTTTACAATCATACCTAAGGACTTCTAAATTCTAACTATTGGTAGTGTCCTTGGGTAAATCCCTCCGGCTCTGGCGGATCATAGGACGGTTATTCCTAACCTTAATCACCTTATAACTCCATTGCCATAAAACCATTTTCAAGAAAATCTCTCAAGGGGTTTGTAGATGAAAACATGTTTGAACCACTATGAGAGTTTTATCTTTTAGCAGAAATACTCCCCCTCCACATGTGCTTTAGAGTTTTGACGAAAATCTGCACAGTGAGGAAAGAGCGCGCACTTTTGAATTGATCGACTCAAGATAGACATTCCCCAGCGAGACACGGTTACGTGGCATAGTTAAAGAGTTGCATTATCAGCTTTTAGGTGACAACTAACTCTAATAACTATCTTGAAGGTGTGGACACCCCGAAAGGTTGTCAAACCCGTCAAGGTTCATGTCTACCAAGAGTTTCTCGAATGGTACATTCTACTCGGACAAGTCCTTTGCGAGACACGTTTACATCACTAGCGAACTAGCTTGAAATTATTACCCGTCCCGGACAAGTCTTTTCGAGTTTCTGACAGTTAAGATCTCGTCAATTCTTGGGTTAAAGTCTTTTCACACGAGAGTTCATATAGCAAAACACAACATATTTCTTATCACGTATTTTCTCCCCCTCAAAAATGGCATATAAAATGTTATTTTTGAAAAGTTGAGAATAAATATGACCATTTCGAGTGTTGCGGGAAGAATGACCGCCGTGAACAATTTGTGAACAAAGTTTTAAGTCAAGTACTCCCCTTCAACAAGAGATATAAACGGTTGAGGTTTTGAAAATCATAAAGGAAAGTACTTGTTCTTTTGAGCAAAACCTTGAAAAGTGAAAGGTTTGATAGGTTTTACTCAAAAGTAAGAAGCTTTCGCTCCTTTTATAAGGATTGTGGCACTGAAGCGTACCACAGGGTCCTTTATTTACAAGTACGGGTTGTACACTGTAATGTGTGCACAAGCCATTGTCAGATAATCAAACAAACAAAATCACAATCAAGAGAGTACCCAATGATTACAGATGATCAGCTACTTTCTGAGGACGTTGGAAAGTCGAATCGAGAAAATTTGGTCATCCTCCCACATAGCTCTCCAACCGTTGCATCTGATCCTGATGAATCAAACATTCATCAATCCTAGTGATAAATCAACGAACATCCTTGCGATCCTTTGAATTCCATCTCTCCGTCTGAATTATACCCAACTCAATATCCTTCAAACGATATGCCAATCCATCTCGAACCATCTCTAGGGTGGCGTCATAGAACTTAGTGAATTACATCGAAAGCCATGAAGCAAGTATGATGATTTTCACTTTGGTAGACAAACCGAAACTTTTGTTTATGAACGATTTTGTACTGAGGTTCTTGATTGAATCCGATGAAGTGTAGAATTTAGGTAAGATTCGACCCCGAGGTGGATAACTTCAACACGCTCTTTGATTTGAAGCGTATGAAAACAAGGAGTGCAGTAATGTACTTGATCTGAATTTCGGTTGAGGTTCGGTTGGGGCTCGGTATGTCGTGATCCTCACCACCAGTGTATGTAAAGTGATCAACGGTTTTCTGCATTGGTGGTGTGGTTTCTGAATCCCTTGGTTGATCAGATGGTGGTGGCTGTGTAGCTTGTTGTGTAGTTGTGATAACCTGCTTAACCATTTGTCGAATCATTGGATAGAGTTGCCTTCTTAACAGATTTTGTTGTTGACATAGGTTTTTCTTATGTTGATGGAGGTGATGATTGAGATGAT